>CM031587.1:9707362-9750362 GCA_018467065.1 Ephestia elutella | reverse complement strand
CTGTACAATATAACCTCTTGAACACTTACCGGTTACCTTCAACGTCAGCAAGTGTGTTAAATAAGCTTATTCTCTAACTAGCTTTTGTCCTCGCTTTCTAAAGTTTTTCCTAATGCTCATTTTACCAAAATTCAATGTTTCTATGTTCAGCTGTTTTGTCTCTGCGTTGATATACCGTTCTGTGAACAGGAGAGCCCGCGGACGGGGCTCCGTCTCTACTTCCTACTTTTTCCAGTTTATCCCCATGTTGCCCCTTTTGAAATTTAATTCAAAAATTTCAATAAAATTCACATTGATTGCATTGGGATAGGATATAACATGACTATATATTTGTAAGAACATAATAATTTACGAACATGCTTATATATTTTTATTAATTTTTCAGATCTTTAGTATAACTTTCTACTTGAAGATTAAGTTAAGGAAATTATTGGTATGACCCTTTTTATAATTCTTACCTGGTTTATATTTATAATAAATGATTATGCAAACATGATTGGTTCTTACAGTAACCTATCCCAATGCAATCAATGATGATTTTATAGAAATCATGAAATTTTGCATAATCATCTGTGGTATACATTTCATCTTAGAAAAAGTAACTTGTTCAATGAATAAATTTGTAATATTTCTTAATTGTGTTAGCCAAAACATTTTCAAAACATCACGCGGGCGAAGCCGCGGGCAAAAGCTAGTAGTATATAAAAAGCTTTTTTTGCAAAAATTTCATTTTTGATACAAATTTTCATCATCACCAGGGAGGTGTCGGGGCATTAGATGTGTGATAAAAATGTAATGTCCGTGCAGTTAACGTTGAGGAGTTCCCTCGTTGGGAGCCGATGCTGGGCGCAGCGTCAGCTCATGCTCATCATAATAATGCATTATCATTGGAACTGAACCCACTCTGTAGGACAAGCGGAAGTAAAGAAAGCTTGCCCCGAGCCCCGGGGCTTCGCTCTCGAGGAATTTCGGGATAAAAAGTACTCTATGTGCTATTCCCGGTATTTTTCTAACTGTATACCAAATTTCATCGAAATCCGTCCAGTAGTTTCGCGTGATTGAGTAACAAACATCCTCACAAACTCACAGATTCACAAACTCACATCCAAACTTTCGCATTTATAATATTAGTAGGATTTGTACATATAAAAATAGCAAGTTAAATAAAATCTTGTAATGAGTAATATTTCTTAGTAGTTATAGCCAAAATATTGATTGTTTATGAATAACATAAAACATTATAGCTCCTGCCCTACATGCATCGGACGAAGCAATGGATACTCCGACAAGGGATGTTGATGAAGATCTTACAACTGTGACTGGTGCTGTGGCTCACCAGCGAACTATTGTTACTTCTGCAGAAACAAGTATTGTTAGAACAAGAGGTAAATCTTAAACAACTCTTATATAAATTCGAACATTTCTCAAAACAAATTCAAACCTCAATAGGTTTATTAAAGTGCAACCTTTAGAGAAATCTTTATCTTTCTAATTCAGTTTCAAGATGTAAAATCAAAATGAAACATAATTTCTCCTCTTTCGAGAAAGCATTTTGTTTTTTCAAACAAAAATACTTTCTAATTCTTTTTTATAATATGAAGAAAAAATCATAAAAAATATAAAATACCTACTTAAGTACCTATTTTTTGTAATAATTTTTTACCTGATTGCCATTTGATTTAAATGGAGCAAATATATCTTATTTTTAAGTTACATGAGGTTCCATTTTAAAACTGATATATTTTAAAAAGAATAGGTATCACATTTTGTTAAAGAACATTAAATTGTTTTATTTTTTTACGAGCATACTTAAACCCATGGAATTAATATTAATTCAATGCATAAACCAAAACGTTGATCTCAATATTGTTTTTTTAATAACAGAATGGCCAAGCGTTAAAAAAATGTCTTTACGTACCAATGAAACATACTGTACGAGCTAGCATCGTACAGTGTCAGCATTTTCACCTAACTCAGCAATTCTATTCAATTTTATACTCAGTTCGCTATCGGTCATCAAGAGCGCCGCGCGTTACTCATTTTATCATACATCATTAAATTTATATCAATTGTTGTGTTACTTTTTCCAATATACTTTTATCAGTTAATCAAGTTTATCATTTATCATCATCTTAGTTTCGGTGTAGTTTCGGCAACCCGAACATTGGTCCTTCGAGCTTTACCAAAAGCGGGACCTCACGTGTCAAGTTTCAGTGAACTTAAGTCGTGTTAGTGGTTCCGCTCAGCGACTATTGGAAGCAGTGCACTAAACCACGTGGTTATCAAGACCCACGTGTTTATCAAGACCCGGATTATCAAGGTTTCCGGACAATATCAAGTACAGGGGGCACCAAGGCCTCCCTTATTCATCAGGTACCGTGAGCGTGACAAATCCGCTCACTTCACCACTTATCAGATCTATCAAGTAAGGTCTCTTTCTATTTTATTTCATCATGACTACCATGGATGATATTTTTGCCAATCAACAACAAATTTCTAACGCTATTGAACAAGTATATAGCAATTTCAAAAAAGACTCTCCGGAGAGTAAAACACCAGAATATCGGCAACGTAGGCTAGATATTCTCGACAGCTATTTTCACGAATTTGAAACAAATCATCATAAGTTATTGGAGTTCGGTAATGAGTCTCATAGTTATTTTACATCAAACGAATTAGGTCGAGTAAGAGAAAGATACGAGTTAGTTAGGTCGCATATCCAAAATTATCAACCTATAGCAGCAGACAGGCCCAGGACCCCGGTATTGAAGCCACCAACCTTCACTGGTAAGGCTGATACTCGTCAACCTTCAGCCTCTACTACAACCATCAAGACATCTTCAGGAACATCCAGCAAGACTGAAGAAATGCTGAAAAACAAAGCAGCAACTTCAAGGCGTTTCCAACGTACCATAACAACTATCGATTTGGATTCAGTATCGGAAAAATGGGAATTTGAGGACTTGTTGCGTACCCTACAGGCCCGCTGGTCTACCATTGACACAATGCATTGGGATCTGGACAGCGAGTTGGAAGGTCGTAACCAAGAATATGATCAAGCTTACTCCACCTATGAAATAGAATTTAACAAGATGAAAAAATCAATTAACAAAAAGATGTGGTCCGTAGCACATATGGAGAAATCAACACCAAAAATTGAAATTCCAACGTTTCATGGAAATTACAATAATTGGGTATCATTCAAAGATCTTTTTACCGAAAGCATCCATAACAATCCGTCGATGTCGCCCGCCCAAAAAATGCAATACCTCAAGAGTAGGGTTAAGGGAGACGCCGAACGGCTTATTCAGCATTTAAATGTGAGCTCTGATAACTATAAAACCTGCTGGGACATACTCAACCAGCGGTACAATAACAAGAAATTAATTTTTACATCCCATATAAATCTTTTACTCAATTTGCCAGTTATGCAACAGCAATCAGTAACTCACATTAAACGCATACTGGACACAACCACAGAGAGTCTCAACGCCATCAAAAACCTTGGTGTTAACATAAGCACATGGGACCCCTTAGTGGTTCATATTTTGTCTCAAAAACTAGACATGGAATCATATACAGACTACATTGAATCGGTAAAGCAACCAAGAGAGTTACCGAAATTACAGGAGTTTCTAGATTTTCTCGAGACAAAATTTACAACATTAGAAACTGCGCGTCGAAAACAAGATAATTCTTCGCAAAAGTATCAAGGAAGCAAGACATCAAATATGAATCAACAGAATCAGAAGCCTAGCTATGTTAAGAATTCGTATTCATCAAGTTCAAAAAATATTACGCCAAAATCTAATTCTAACAATTTGAAATTTTATAAATGCAATTTATGTAAAAGTAATGATCACGGAATATATTATTGTCAGAAGTTTTTAGAATTGTCATCATACGATAAACGGAAATTTATTAAGAAATATAATATGTGTTCCAATTGTTTGAAACCTCATCAAGGGAAATGTTTATCTGATAAACGTTGCCGTGAATGCAATAAGGATCATAACAGCTTGCTGCACGACGCCTTTGCACAAGCCGGTCACTCGTCATCGGACACTGCACGTGTAAATGAAGGTGCGGGCAGCTCGAATGCTAATTCAGGGAAATTGGTTAAAAGTAGTTCACACGTATCACTCCCAAGGGAACCGACTGAGGTCCTCTTACCAACAGCATTGATCAAAGTACAGGGGACCGATGGAACATTCCATACCATGCGGGCTCTTTTGGATCAAGGTTCTCAGGCGTCTCTGATTTCCTCTAAGGCGGCCGAGATCCTACAATTACCACGAAAAAGTTGTAAGGGTGTAGTAGCAGGAATAGGCGACAATGAATGCAAATTAAAGGGTATGATCACTATAAAATGTTCTTCAGTCGTTACCGACTACTCTTTCGTAACAGATATCTTAATCATGAACCATTTAATTAAACATTTACCTTCAAACTCATTTTCTAAGCCAGATTGGGCTTACCTAAATCAAATCAAATTAGCAGATCCCGATTTCAACATAAGTCGCCCTATTGATATTTTATTAGGTGCCGACGTGTACTCTATCATATTACTCGACGGAATATGTAGGGAAACTTCAACCTTAACGACCGCTCAACAAACACAATTAGGTTGGATATTGAGCGGCAATATTCAAACACTGCAATGTAATGTCGTCATTCATAATATTAGTGAAATATCTAAATTCTGGGAATTAGAAGAAATAACTGAGAGTAATGAAACATCCGAGATGTCATCTGAAGATCAACGATGCATCGATTTTTATCAAGAAACAACCAAAAGAAGAGAAGATGGTCGATACGAGGTGCGATTGCCGATGAAGCCAAATTATCAAGCCGATTTGGGTTTATCAAAGGGAAAGGCTATTGCACAATTTTATAAATTAGAACAGAATTTTAACAAACATCCAGATATTTCAGAACAATACAAGTTATTTCTTAAACAATACCTACAGCTCGGTCACATGATCCCCGCAGTAACATCAAATTCTCCACAAAGTTTTTTACCTCACCATGCCGTAACAAGACCACATGCCTCATCAACAAAATTACGAGTAGTCTTCAATGCGGCTATGAAAACATCCAGTGGATCTAGTCTTAATGACTTAATGAGCAAGGGTCCAAATCTCCAACAAGATTTACAGAGTCTAATAATCAAGTGGAGACAATTTAGGTTTGCCTTTACAAGCGATATTGAAATGATGTTTAGGCAAATTTGGGTCAACGCAGACGACCAAAAATTACAACAGATTATTTGGCGTGATCATAGTTCCAAAAAATTACAAGTTTATCAGCTTACTACGGTTACCTACGGCACCAAGGTTGCCCCATTCCTCGCCATGCAAACATTAAAGCAACTGGCTCGGGATGAAAAACAAAATTTCCAAAATAGCGAAGCTCCTAAAGTGCTTGAGGAGTCATTTTACATGGATGACCTTGTGCACGGAGCGCACTCAATCAAACATGGAAAACAATTACAGCAGGATATGATCAACCTTTTGAAGTCAGGAGGCTTCAACCTTCGTAAATGGAAATCCAACTCTCCCGAACTATTAGAAGATGTCAGCGTCGACGAAAACATGGTATTCAATTTCAAACAAACTGAGTCTACTAAGATGTTAGGGATCAGCTGGAATCCAAAAACAGACTATTTCACATTTCAATTAAATTTTGATACATCTTTGTCCCGTCCAACAAAAAGGACTCTTTTATCAGACATTGCAAAATTATATGATCCATTAGGGCATATTTCTCCGATTTCTACCAAACTCAAGATAATATTTCAAGATATTTGGAAAACACAATTACAGTGGGATGAACCCGTCCCGGACGAAATATACCAAGAATGGGTAAAAATCAAATCAGATCTTAACGCTATTAATACCTACCAAGTACCAAGATGGTTGGGAACATATGAAATAGACACAATTGAGCTTCATGGTTTCTGCGACGCAAGCACAAAAGCATATGCTTGCGTCGTATACTGCAAGATCAATCGTAGCGATACTGTGTCAATAGTATTGGTTGCGGGAAAAACAAAACTAGTTCCTCTCAACAAAAATACATCTTTACCACGTCTGGAGTTATGCGGCGCGCTGTTATTATCCAAGTTAATGGCAAAAATTACCGCATGCCTCCCTAACTACAACATAAAAGTTTTCGGATGGACAGACTCAATGGCCGTGTTAGGTTGGCTACAAGGTGAAGCAGAACGATGGAAGCCTTTCGTAGCCAACCGAGTGAAACAAGTTACTGAAAACATGCCATCGAATTGCTGGCGTTATGTGCAATCCAAGGACAACCCAGCAGACTGTGCAAGCCGAGGACTAACACCATCCCAACTGAAAAATCATTCAATATGGTGGGATGGCCCTAGTTGGTTATCTAAGGAAATTAGTACTAACGACATGAGAATAATATCAGATAACATAATAGAACAAGAAGCAAGAAAAACAAAGCAAAGCAATCATGCATCAAAATTAACAAGCGAAAGCATTATAAGCGAGCTATTATCAAGATATAGTTCATTACCAAAAATCATAAAAATATTAGCATGGGTTAGACGGTTTATAAACAGGAAAAATAAGCTGAGCTACCTAACTATTCAAGAAATAAATGAAGCAAAATTAAAAATTATTCAACAAGTACAACAAGAACATTTCTATGAAGAAATAAATACATTAAAAGCAAGCAAGCATATCAATAGCAAGAGCAAAATTTACGACTTAAATCCTATAATCGATGAGCAAGGCACTTTGCGAGTCGGCGGCAGGTTAAAACATGCCAATATCGAGATGAAACATCCCGCTATCATACCAAACGACACGAAGTTAGCAGAACTCCTTATAGACGAAGCTCATCAACTTTGTTATCATGGTGGGCCTCGGTTAACTACTGCCATCATGAGGCGTAAATATTGGTTATTAGGAGGCATAAGAGCGACCAAGAAACGCCTTCGCTTCTGTATCAAGTGCAGAAGGCACAGTCCTGAACTGCAACATCAAATCATGGGGGATCTACCACCTGCACGAATCAGCGCTACAAAAGCATTTTCCCAAGTAGGAGTTGATTACACAGGGTACATCCTAGTCAAGGCCAACACGGGCCGTGGTATCAGAACCACAAAAGGATACGTGGCAGTTTTTGTGTGCATGGCGACGAAGGCTGTCCACTTGGAAATTGTGTCCGATTTATCAACATCTGCATTTTTGGCTGCCCTCCGGCGGATGGTAGCTAGGAGAGGAGTCCCTAGCCACATTTACAGTGATCAAGGAACGAACTTCATAGGAGCAAATCGTGTGCTACAACAAGAGTACAGCGAAATACAGAAAACATTCAATGACGAGTTTTTAGCAGAAGTAACATCTATGGGCATCACCTGGAAATTTAACGCTCCCAGCTGGCCATCAGCTGGAGGACTTTTTGAGTCCGCTGTTAAGAGCCTAAAATATCATTTAAAACGCGTGGTGGGCGAGCAAAAGCTCACCTTTGAAGAGTACACCACCCTTCTTTGTCAACTAGAAGCGTGTCTGAATTCAAGACCACTTTGCCCCATGACGGAGGATCCAAACGATTTAGATATTTTAACACCATCACATTTCCTTGGTAGCGGACCTTCTTTGAACATCTACGAAACAGAAAAGGACATGAGAACAAGATGGCATCTTACTCAGAAATTATTCAAGAATATCTGGGATAGGTGGCGTAACGAGTATTTAACTCAGTTAGCAGCGAGAAGTAAGTGGAGGAAACCGCAACGTAACATCAAAGAAAACGATGTCGTCATCATTAGAGACGACAACCTCCCGCCCGGCAAGTGGGCCTTAGGCCGCGTGGTGCAACTTCACCCGGGAAGCGACGGCTACGTCCGAGTCGTCACCCTCAAAACAAAAAACGGTTTTATGCAACGCCCTATAGTCAAGTTATCAATTTTACCCGTTAACTCAGAGCAAGATAACAATAATCAAACAAAACCCGACGATCAAGTTACATCTAGTTCGCGTGAACAGGAACACGCACCTAAAACAAGAAAGAAGAAACGCTATTGCTTCTCTTCAATAGCAACATCATTACTTTTCTTCTTTATGACGATTATACCTACTATACACGGAGCATATAACATAACCCCACTACAAAACCGTAGTCTTTATTTTGATAGTATAACAGACATGCATCTGATACGTGATGACTGGCGCCTTGTTGTCTATTACGACACATTGCCATACGAACAAGGAACCAACGCTTTAACAAAATATATCGGATACCTAGATAAATTATGCAAGAATATAAAAGAACAAACACATTGTGATGGCATCGTATTGCAGATGAGGCACGAGCTCACGGAATTACAATATTATAACAACATTCTACTGCACCATGAACCCGACACCCGACCGCGATCCAAGCGCGGCTTTATCAATGGGGTCGGCTACCTCGCGAATAGTCTGTTCGGTGTCCTAGATCAACACTTCGCAGATAAATACGAGGAAGACATCAGTCTTATCAAGAAAAATCAGCAACATATGGCAGCACTTTGGAAAAATCAGACTTCAATTATTGAAGCGGAGTTAAACTTCCTAAAACGCATAGAAAATGTCATGGACAAACATCATAAGATAATAGACGAGAAAATACAAGCAATCGACGATAGGGTAATACAAATAAAAGCAAGTCTGCAAAACTTATTTATCAGTACAGAATTCCTAAGTACAAGTATTATGGCTAACAATATATATCACAGCTTACAAAATATACAATAAACCTTACTAAATACAGTGACAAATATATACAACGGAAAATTCAACTTACATATATTAACTCCAAAACAATTGAGACAAGAATTAAACGTGATTGCAGGACAGCTTCCGAAAGACTTATCTCTACCTATTAATAACTACGAGTTCCCCGAAATATACAATCTATTGGAAGTACGTGCTAGAATAACAGTACGCTACATTATATTTGAAATCAAGATTCCCCTAACAAGTAGAGACGAGTTTGAAGTTCTGAAGCTCATCCCTATACCCTTCTTATTGAACACCAAAAATGAGACATATTTACAACCAATTGCTGATTACGCGGCAATAAACTTGAAAAAGGATGCTTTCGTACCACTGACTTTGAGAGAATTAGACTCCTGTCTACGAAGAGATCCCAAGATATTATTATGCCGTCTTAGAACACCCATTTATCACTTAAAAGAAGATCAGAACCTATAAACAATTACCAGAATCTAATCAGTGCGAAACAATAACAAGATCCTGTTACAACAGATGGACGGAATTAAATAAAATAAATTCATATTTCTATTCATGCTGCGACCGGTGTGAACTAAAGTTGTTATGCGGAGATCAAGTTACCGCTGTGACAATGACCGAGTCCGGCCTATTTAATATAGATCAAGGTTGCATTATCAAATCAGCTGATTACCTGGTCTACTCACACAGACAAGACAACAGTAAAATCAGCATAAGTTCTAATATCAAGTTACCAGACATATCTCCTATTAATCATTACATTAATATAACATTACCGAAATTACCATTACCGAAACATGACTCCAATAACTCTATCGATGACCTGCAGCTATTCGAGATACAAAAACAATTAGAGGCGATTAAACAAGAAACTCTCTTAACAGAGAGCGTCTCTTATCATGATATACACCACTACGCTGCAATATACGTGTTGTTCGTGGTGATAGCAGCAGGCTTGGCAGTGTTTGTATGGAGACGATGCAGTCGTAGGCGGCTGGGTTCGCCCGCCGCCCCCTTCACCAGCGTGGCAGCCTCGGCGGAGACTAGGGCTCCCCAAGGGCCTCCACCAGCAGTTCTAGTGATCAGTGTAGTGATTTAAATATGGGCAATCAGTGTAGTGAATCAAATGAAATACCAAAACCGAGTGCGCGTGTGCTAAAGCAAAAACAAAAACACTTCGCCAATATTACGATCAGTATTTCCTATTCCTAACTTATAAATCAAAGACTTTTAAAACTTAGAGACAATTAGCTTCAACACTATCGTAAAACAATTAATTTTCTAAAATCAATTGTATAGCGATCATCTAGCAAATCATTAAAAATAACAATTCATTCATTTTGCATGTTAGTTATAGGAATGATTGTTTATCATCTCTGTTTAGATATAAGACATCATGATTCATCCTCTATTAACTTCATCTCTCCCGCCCGGGAAGATGTACGAGCTAGCATCGTACAGTGTCAGCATTTTCACCTAACTCAGCAATTCTATTCAATTTTATACTCAGTTCGCTATCGGTCATCAAGAGCGCCGCGCGTTACTCATTTTATCATACATCATTAAATTTATATCAATTGTTGTGTTACTTTTTCCAATATACTTTTATCAGTTAATCAAGTTTATCATTTATCATCATCTTAGTTTCGGTGTAGTTTCGGCAACCCGAACACATACAAATACACATGTTTTATTTATTGTTGATTTTTTTTCAGGGCAGTGCAAGAAAGCTAATTCCAAAGTTATTAAAAGACAGCCAAAATGTCTTGCAGAACAGAAATTATATACAAATTGAGGCATTGAGATCAAAACTGAGCAAATGCCGCAAAAGAATAAAAGTCAAATCAGCAAGCCTTAGCTGCAAAAAAAATTACTTCAAATCCTGCTTTTGTTACTACTCTGGAAAAGCTTCCTATTCCTGGAAAAAACCCTTCTGCTGATGCAGTTTAGAGAAGCAATGAAGAAGGACAAGGGTCATAGATTTAATTTTGAAGAAAAAGTATTCTCCATTTTCAAAAGAAGTCCCAAAGGATAGACGTACCGATTTTTAAGAAAAATATTTTACTGGTCCCACAGACTAAACAAAACCACCAACCAAATTATCATCCCTAGCCAATATATTGACTGAAATAAACAAGAAAACTTTTATGCAGTAAAAAAGTTGTGTGTTGCTATTTGTCATCAGTGGCATTTCAAGCCAATGTGTCGGACAGAGAGTCAATGGACAAAGAAATCGGTTCAATTCTATTCTTTATTGCATCCTTAATGTAAGTAACAGGTCGTATTCTTATATTTAATTGTAACAGTTAAGGACCCTTTCGGGCGCAGCAATCGAAGAGGGGCTGACTTGTCCATATTAATATGTACTTAAGGTATTAAAATTTAATTTATATAAAAGCTCAAAATTCTATACATATTCAATTACACTCAAACAAACACATTCAATTCAATTCTTATAATATATTATTCTATTAATAAATTAAATTTAATTTTTATTGTATTACTCTATATATTTTTATTTTATATCTTTATATCAATCTATACTCGTATATCATTTTATGTCTATTTTGCATGTTAGGTATAATTTAATCTATTTTATCTTCCAGGTACTCTGTGACAGTGTAATAGCATTTATTAATTAGAAATTCTTTAACACGTAGCACGAAATTTTTATATTCTTTTATATCTTTAAAGGTTTGTGGTAGTTTATTAAATATCTTAACGGCCATTGCTAGAGGGCTATTAGAGTGCAAGCGGAGGCGAGAATTTGGCAATTGTAGTTTGTTAGGATACCTTAATGTATGTTTTCCTGTTGTATCCCCTCGTTTCTGAAAAAAGTTTGGATAGCGTCGGGCGAATTTACACGTTTCCAAAATGTATATGCAAGGTAAAGTTAGGATCTTATGTTTTTTGAAATGTGGTCTACAGCTGTCTATTTGTCTAATATTGACCATTATTCGAATCAGGCGTTTTTGAAGAGTAAAGGCTCTATGCCAGTCGGTTCCGTTACCCCACAGATTGGTACCGTAACTTAGCCACGAGTAGGCGTATGCGTAGTACGTGACCAGTGCCGTTTCAGTGTCGGTGGTTTTAACCTCTCTGAGGGCATAAGCAAACTTGGACAGCTTGGCACATACCTTTCGGACATGAGACTTCCAGTCAATGTGGCTGTCTATATCCACACCTAGTAGGGTAAACTCATTGACGACCTCTAAATCTATTCCGTTAAAGTTAAAATTTATATCTATAGCTTTTCTCTGGTAGGGGTGGAATAGCATAAGTTTAGTTTTGGCATAGTTTATTTCCAGGTTGTGGTTATTTAGCCAATCTGATGTTTTTTTGAGAGTTTCTTTTAGTCGCTCACGTAAACTTATATTATTGAGACCCGAGGTTAGGATTGAGATGTCGTCAGCAAAGAGAACGCAGTGTTCGTTGATTATCTTTGGCAGATCGTTGATATACAGCAAGAACAGAAGGCATCCGAGAACGCTACCTTGAGGGATGGATGAATTAATCGTTTTAACGTCAGATCTGATTTTTGGATTGTGTTAGATTTGTCATTATAGAACTCTATTTCAACATACTGTTTTCTATCTTTAAGGTAGGAGGTAAACCATCTATGTGCGATTCCTCTGATCCCCGCTGCGTATAATTTATTAAGCAGTATATCATATTGGACCTTGTCATATGCTTTGGTCAAGTCTAATAACATTCCTACACCGTATTTACTTTTATCGAGGATATTAAGTATTTCTTGCACATATTTGTAAATGGCCAATATGGTAGAGCGATTTTTTCTAAACCCGTTCTGGCACTCATTAAATATCTTGTATTTTTCGCAGTAAGAATATACACGATCAGCCATTGCTCTTTCAAAGATTTTTGAAGACGTCGGTAGTAGAGCTATTGGTCTATAATTACCCGGGTTTGTTGTTTCGTTTTTTTTGTGAATAGGTTTAATTAAAGTTATTTTCAAAAGATCAGGGAATATCCCCTCATCAAACGACTGGTTAATTAACAAAGTGAATGGTATAGCCAATTCATCCGCACATTCTCTGTATAGTTTTGGCGGCAATTCGTCTATGCCGTGACTATTTTTGTTTTTTAATTTTTTTATTATTTTATATATTTCTCGAGTATCAACGGGATGGATGAATATGCTATTTTCGATTTGATTATGAATTGAGTTATTTGTCGAATAATTTTTATTTTTTCACCTATAGACGCGAAGTAATTGTTAAATATGTTAACTATATCTTTTGGGTTAGTTATTGAAGTTTTATTGATAGATAACTTAATATTTTTCATTTCCTTTTTACTCTTTTTGTTTGTACGTTCGTTGACGACACTCCACATTGTTTTTACCTTATTAGTTGAATTTTTTATTAGTTTTTTGTAATGTAATTTTTTTGCTATAGCTACTGATTTCTTCAAGATATTTTCATACTTTCTGTGATGTTCATTTAGGATTTCGCTATTTGATCTCAATGTAAGGAGTTTTAACAGCCTTTTATTCTTTGAAGATGTTTTTATACCTACTGTAAGCCAATGTTTTTTATGACTCTTGATTTTTATTTTTACTTTTGGTATACATTGATCTAAAATTTGAAGCATTCTATCCTGAAAAATTTTATAGTTTTTATTTATGTCTTTATTTTCAGTTAAAACATCTTGCCAATTTATTTCTTTTAATTTTTGTTTAAATATATTTATATTTTTTTGACTGAAAATTCTCTTTACGGTACACCACGTATTTTTAACTTTAAACTGTCGAGTTGTTTTAAAGCTTACGGTTACTGCTGAGTGAGCTGAGAACCCGAGTTTCTCAACTCTAGTTTTTTTATCATTTAAATTAAAGTTTGTGAATACTAAGTCGATACATGTGGCTGAGGTTTTTGTAAAGTGTGTTGGTTCCTTTATGTGTTGTTTTAATCCATTTTGTCTCATTAGGTTTAGGAATTTCAAAGTCAAGGGTTCATTTTTTAAAATATTGATATTAAAATCTCCTCCGATAATAATATTATATGTAGAAAATTTGTTATTTATGTAGGATAGTATTTTTATTAATTGGTTAACAAACGTATCACCCCGTCTTCCATTCCAGTACAATGAAATGAGCAAAAGATTTTCAATAGGTAATTCAGCAGCACACAGCTCTAGATTAAATTCTATAGACATTTCCGCAATATCAGTCCTTTCTATCGATTCTATATTATCCTGAAGTAAGATGCAGACTCCTCCGCCGTCGTAGTTTTTCCGGGAATATGATGCTGCTATTTTGTATCCACTAAAGTTAATTAGCTCGATTTTTTCGCTGGTCAGCCATGATTCCGAAATACAAATAGCCTTGTAGTATGGATTTTGGTTGATAAATGCTTCTAGTAAATGCTGTTTATTGAAAACGCTTTGAAAGTTTTGGAATAGGATTTCAAATTCAAATTGCTGTTCTTCCACGAAAGGAATGGTCGCTATGTAGAGTTGGTAACTTCCTTGTATCCAAAGTGGTTTCTATCTGCGGATCCCTCAAATCAATTTTCTTTCCTTCTATATATAAATTGTTATTCTTTATGATTGCATATTTTCCTGTTTTCCTTGCTTTAAACATCTCTTCTCGTAGTAGTTTTCTCTCCAGTAGTGTTTTTTTATCCATAAATTCGGCCACATATAGCCCAGTCCCGCGTAGAGAATGACTGTTATTTATTACGTATCTAGTCATTTTCTTGCTTATTAGTTCTATCGATAATGGCCTGTCTTTCTTTGTTGTTGAACTTTCTTATTCTATATGTTTCCTCAATATACCCCTCTAGGTTTATGTTAAGGGTTTCACGAAAAGCTTCCACTATTCTACTGTGTAGGTCATATTCTGATTCCCTATTAAACTCTTGTAGGCCGTACAGCACAATTTTTTTATTTTTGTTGTCCGGCGGAATTATTATTTCCGGGCTAGTGGTTTTGTTTGCAATTTCCTGTATTTCCTTTATTAATTTTTCGTTTTCATATTGTAAATTCTGTAATTTTATGTTAATATCTTGTATATCTTTTTTCCTTTGTAGATTTTCATTCTGTAATATATTTGTTTCCTGTTTTATTTCTTCTCTAAATTTTACTATTGCTTTATTTATCTCGGTTGTAATTGTACTTTTTAAATCTGCTATTATTGTTTTATTGTTGTCCTTTAACTTCATAGCAATCAACTCGCTTAGATTTTCCAGTGTCAAATCGGTGTTGCTTTTTGTACTTTCTTTGATAATTGTGTCTCCCAAGGTACTAAGGTCTACTGAGCAAATAGAGTCATTCAATGGGAGGGTATTTTTGTTTCTTAATGTTATATTAGTGTTGATGGAGGGTGAGCTGGATGCATTGCCACTATCATATAGATGGAGGTGGCGTACGGGGTGTTAGAATTATTTCCCTTTGGTAATTTGCATAGGCAGGCTTGGCATCGCCAGCTTTGCTTATGTTCCTTAGTCATGGTGTTATAGAATCTCACGCTAGGTACATTCGCGCACGGTAGGTCGTAACGTTCTTTACATGAAATGCAGTCCAGATACTCTTTGTTAGGGATTTCCTTGCTGGCATCCCGAGCATTTCTTCTGTATTGTTGTCATTTTGCAACGTCTGAGTTGTTAGTGCTGTCCTCTAGCGCTGGATGGATAAAGATTTCTTATAACTGCGCTAATGAGTAACTAGATGGCGCTGCAAATTATTTTAATACTATTTATTAGTACCTCTACTCGCCAATAGATGTCTCTGCTTTTGTGCTGCCCTCTAGCGGCAGTATGATTAAGTTGTGCCAGTTGACCAGGATAGCGCTGTAGATTTATATTGAGTTCAAATATTTAGTAATGCTACTCGTCGAAAGATGTCTCTGCTTTGTATGTACAACAAAAAATCGAGGATGATGCTGCAGTTTTGACTATATTTTCTGGTGACTTATTTAATATTTTGGATTTCTTACTTGTTTTCCTTGTGTTTACTTCTCTTGATCATTGTTAGAATTGTCGAAATTTCTGGTTTTGGACCGGCTAATTGCGTCACTCCAGAAAAGGGAATTGTTTCTTCTGTACTGTATGTGTTTTGTTTACTGTATTGTCACTTGTTTATTTTCACTTTCTTTTAGGATAACACTTGCACTATGTGTTTAGGCAAATATAGTTCAGTTAACGTACTATTTATCACAATATACTGTCGTGTTATATTTTTTTGTGAATTATTTAACACGGAGCCAATACCGTACTGACCGTTGTTGAAATATAAGTGTCCGGTGTCCGGTTTCGTCACAAATGGCTCTGAAACAAAAGCCGAGTTTGCAAATCAAGCCCAGTGTTCATGATACGAGGGCTCATACAAAACTACAAACAAGCCATATGTTATACATTTGCGCAAGTGAATTTTGAAATTTGTTGAAGATCTGCGGTGCCAGTCTCAAAGTCAGTCAATTTTTTTATTGAAACTTGGCCTTCAAAGAGAGCTTTTTCACGTCGAAAACTAATTATGTAATCATAATATATTATGTCTCAAAGCTACAAACTACTAGCATTTCGGAACGACCACTACTGAGGAGAAATGCCGAAAGAAACTCATGAAACAGTCTTGGTCGCCTAACATGCCAGAAGGGCTATTTGTTAACTTTATACATACACTAGATTGTGTACAGTCAAAAATAAAATAAAATATAAGAAACAAATATAAATAAGTATAATAACACATGTTATGTTTGTGATCAAGTAACCACAATGAAATGGTGAAGAACTAAAAATAAAAATAAAATTCGAATCGAGCAGATCAGTTCTCCCTGGCAACACCCGTTCACGAGTTGACGCGAGGGCCAGCCATCGCAAAGCTCAACCATAATAGAGGGAACCTCACGAGCCGGCCACGAGCCAGTCTCCGCGCGCTCAGCCTGAGAACCTCCCGCACTGTGCGGCGAGGGCTCCACTACCGCCGGGGGCGCGGGCTGGCGCAAGCGATGATGTGACGATTCCGACATTTTCAAAGAAACAGCGGAAAGTTTCTTGGTTTCTGGAGAATGGAAAAATATCCTAAAAACCCGAGAATTATTTTTATTGAGTACATATTCCTCTCAATCTATCTCTGGTTGACTGGAAGAGATCCCTTCATGGGATAAATCCGCCATTGTGTATTTACCTTTCTATTTGTTACTATCAATTATGTATCCTTATACAATAAAGATACTACAAACAAACAAACAATTTTTGAGAATTTTCGGCAGGAACAGGAAATGTATCTTGTGCACATCGCTCGCCGTCGATCGCCGCCGACGGACCATCGCCGTGACTCTCGCCTCAGCAGCAGGAGCCGGCGCGGCGACGAGAGCGTGAGGGCGAGCATGGACAGACAACTGACATGAGGACTGTGGATATTATATTCTATATTGCATGCTTGATGTAACAGAGCATATTCTTATATTTAACTAGCTGGCGCCCGCGGCTTTGCTCGCGTTAATCCTTTCTTAGCGGATGCCTACGTCATAACATCTACCTGCATGCCAAATTTCAGCCCGATCCGTCTAGTGACTTGGGCTGTGCGTTAATAGATCACTATGTCAGTCAGTCACCTTTGAGTTATATATATTGTTAGCGGACTCGCATTTCCAAATCTATATAAGCGAGCGCAACCGTATAGTTCGGCCCTTATTTGCTGCGCGTTCGTCGAGCTGTCAATACGTCATTTTGGTGATATTCTTCCTTCACATAATTTTTCCGTATTTTCGTTCCTGTTTATTACACGACTGACCAAAAAAGGAGTGTTATGTTTTCAGGGTTCATGTATGTATGTAAGTATGTATGTATGTAAGTTTCTTTATTCCACCATAAGTCCTGAACGGCTTAACAGATTTTGATGTGATAGGTATTTTTAGATTCCTTGCATTCCTCCGAGTGACATAGGCTATATGACGTCATCATAAAAACAAAATGGCGGATTATATATACGATAAATAGCAGACTAAAAAAATAAAATTTGATCAATCTTATCGAGTGGGGTATCAAATTGAAGGGCTTTAAAATGCGGTTTCAAAAATGTATATAACTTATATGTTTATATGTACTTTATGAGTAAAAACTTGTCAGTCGTGTTTTTTATTTTTAATAATTAGCTTGTTTTGATTATTTAAGTTTTGATAATAAATCTTGTCGAAGTATATTTTATTTTTAATTTAAATTCCGCTTCTGAGCTAAAATCAGAAGTGGGATAGGCCTTCAGCCCACAGCTATTATTTTCTCTAGTTTTAATAAATAACAGGAACGAAAATTCAATTTGTTTTTATGTATTTTTGTTGCGTCGTTTTATTACGTGTGTGTTTGGTGTGAAATTATTTTGAAGTGATATTTTTTTAACGGTAACGGTTATAAAGTGCAACAGTGCAATCTTAACGTTTTAGTGTCATCTAGTCATAAAAAGTGTAACCATAATGGGCCGTTCCAAACACAAGCGTTCGAAAAGTAGGTCGCGTCGTCGGCATGAGTCACGTTCTCGAAGTAGGTCACGTCGGTTGCGCCGGAGTATTTCAAATAGCCCTTTTTGCAATACACCCTCGCCAGTGACAATTAATAGTGACGGGATCATTGCGATACAACAAAGTTTAAATGTTATAACGTCGCGTTTGGATGCATTAGAAAATAAAAATATGCCTCGAACTACCCTCGTTTGTAATGACGCCGCCGTTGTTAATTCGCAACAAATTGAGTCGTGTCGCGAAAGTTGCGATGGTGTTAACTCGTGCAGTGCTCCCGTAAATACACAGCTTCAATCATCCTTGGTAGTCTGTGACGATAATACGTCACTTGTTGACAGTACTTTGTCGACAGCACAAGCCTGAAGTTGATGCCATCAAAACATTAGCTCCCGCACGTACTCAGTACTATGTATCTAATTTCGACCCTGCTATACATAATATAGAAGCGTGGTTTGAGGAGGTGGACCGGGCAAAGCTTTCTAACAATTGGGATGATCGTGAATGTTTGTCGCGTGTGGCTGGTTGCCTGAAGGGTGACGCAAAAGTATGGTTGAACGAATGGGTTTCAAATGATCGGTCCTGGTCCAATTTCAAGTTAGATTTTAGATCTCTGTGTCCGAATAAGTTAGATTTTGCGAATATTTTATTTGAAACAATGAATACAACGTCGGACAAATACAGCACATATGCCGTATATGCGCGACGTACTTTGCTCAGGTTACGAATTGTATAAGGTTTGAGTGAGGATTTTATTACACAAATAACTATTAGAGGTATAACCGATGCACAAGTACGCGCGGCTGCGGCTAATGCTAATCTTTGCCCAGAGAATTTAGTTCAGTTTTTATCCATTTATGTTAAACCTGGCCACGGTAAACAGGGTTCTAAAACACATTTTGATAGAAAACGTGATCGTTCTTACTCTAATGATAATAATTCGGCTGTAAAATGTTCTTCTTGTGGCCAGATGGGGCATAAAAGTTATCGTTGTTATAAGAAATCTCGCCAGGTAGATAACGAACCAACAACATCCAATACTATTTTATGTACTTTTTGCAATAAGACTGGCCATACTCAAGACAAGTGCTTTGCTAAAGAAAGATCTGAATCTCGTAGTAAGTCGAGGTCAGGTCAGGCCGAGCCCTCACACAATTAAAGCACACTCCAGAAAATGTCAAAAAAGTCGGACAATTTCTGGAGTTGGCAGGCTTAATTTTAAGGAGATAAAAAAAATAAAAAACAAAGTCCTATTTCCCTATGTTACTCGTTGGCGGGTCCATCCCCAGAATTTTAATTTGATGATTATGCCTCGCCAGGGGATAATGATACCTCATGCAGACTATCCAAACCGTAATTTTCTTGTTCAAGTAAATCACATTGCTGAACCCCGCAACTGGGCTGCAGAGCACACAGCTCCGTGGCGTGTGCTGCAGAGCACACAGCTCCGTGGCGTGGGCTGCAGAGCATACAGCTCCGTGGCATGTGCTGCAGAGCACACAGCTCCGTGGCGTGTGCTGCAGAGCACACAGCTCCGTGGCGTGTGCTGCAGAGCACACAGCTCCGTGGCGTGTGCTGCAGAGCACACAGCTCCGTGGCGTGTGCCGCAGAGCACACAGCTCCGTGGCGTGTGCCGCAGAGCACACAGCTCCGTGGCGTGTGCTGCAGAGCACACAGCTCCGTGGCGTGTGCCGCAGAGCACACAGCTCCGTGGCGTGTGCCGCAGAGCACACCATTCCGTGGCGAGTGCTGCAGAGCACACAGCTCCGTGGCGTGGGCTGCAGAGCACACAGCTCCGTGGCGTGCATATAGCCCGTGGCGTGGGCTGCACAGTACATGGCTCCGTGACGCGGCGAGTGGTTCCCTGACTCTTGTGCTGCTTTCTTTGTCAGTAAGTCTTACTCAATGCCTGTGTCCTACAAAGCAATCATAACCGTTTTTGTCATGTTAGGAATTTTTGGGGGTCCCTCATTTCCCATCACTATTTCTCCCGTTAGGTAATTTAATTTTGCAAGTCATGACATTTCTCCTCTTCTCTTGGATAACTTTCTCTTGACCGACCTACATACCGACCATACAAGTACTATGACGAACAACGTTATGATTGTGGGAACAAAGCAGGTTAAGCCTTGACAGACGTAGAGCTACGTGGTCATCAGGCTGTGGACAGACGTAGAGCTACGTGGTCCTTTACCATTGACATGCGTAGAGTTACGTAGTCAATATTATTTGATACTGGCTTACAGACGTAGAGCTACGTGGTTTGCCAGAGTAGTTGTTTATGGACAGACGTAGAGCTACGTGGTCCTTTAACATTGACATGCATAGAGCTATGTAGTCATTTTACTTGATTTTTGGTTCTGGACAGACGTAGAGCTACGTGGTCCTTTACCATTGACATGCGTAGAGTTACGTAGTCAAATTTATTTGATTCTGGCTTACAGACGTAGAGCTACGTGGTTTGCCAGAATAATTGGTTATGTCGACAGACGTAGAGCTACGTGGTCTTCATAACTACACATACTGGTTGTGTGAACAGACGTAGAGCTACGTGGTTCACAGAACTTATTTTTTTTTTAGACTTGCGTGGTGCTGCATGCCATGTGATTTGTGGTTGCGTGAACAGACGTAGAGCTATGTGGTTCACGTACCTACTTGTTGTTGGTTATGTAGCGCTACGATAGTCTTTTAAACTGCATATTTATTTTCATCATTACTATGCCTATTTTGTTACATGAGTGTTTTTAAGGGTCTAAATCCTTTTCGTTGTCTTTCAGATAATGATGAGGACTCAATATAGACCACCTAGCCGAGCTTTCCCGACTGGATACCGGTCCCTTATGCAGTCAAGGACAAGAGGTCGAGGACGACCTTAGTCAGGAGAGGCCGTGTTAGCGGACTCGCATTTTTCAAATCTATATAAGCGAGCGCAACCGTAGTTCGGCCCCTATTTGCTGCGCGTTCGTCGAGCTGTCAATACGTCATTTTGGTGATATTCTTCCTTCACATAACTTTTCCGTATTTTCGTTCCTGTTTATTTTGATTATTTAAGTTTTGATAATAAATCTTGTCGAAGTATATTTTATTTTTAATTTAAATTCCGCTTCTGAGCTAAAAATATATATATAAATTGTAATAATTAAGGACCCTTTCGGGCGCAGCAATCAAAGAGGGCTGACGTGTCCATATTAAATTTTATTTACATAAAGCTCAAAATTCTCTAAACATTAAATTAAACACATTCAATTCAATTACTATAATATATTATTTTATTAATAAATATTGCATTTTCATTTTTTTATATCTATTCTGTTTGTTATGTAGATTGTAATCAGTTTCATCTCCCATGTCGCGCTGGAGCTCGCGCGCAGTCCATCCGGCAGACGTGCTGCGGCTGCGGCATCTGATCTCCCCCACACACACACACACACACACTGCTATTTGTGTACGTGTACTGTGGAGGCAGATCCCATAACAGTACGTACGGGGGTCGGTGTGGAAACATGCACATTGTGCTCTGAGTTTATTTTTCTATTAAATATAAAAAAAAAATTCTTAGTAAATTTACCTTTTATTATTTCATTCATATACATACAGATTAACACTACAGGACCAAAACATCTGCATGCTAATAACAGTTATACACACCAATACGTCTTTTACATATTTTTCTACATTATCCTGCCACCACTCACACGTTGAAGTTAACCTATATCTGATACACAAAATGTCAACTTATATGGATATTTGTAAAAACCAGCGCGATATGGAGGTAATGTTTACGTTGAAGTTGTTCAAATTTCAAGAACAAGTTGAAGCTGTTGCATCCGGTGCTAGTGCTGCCACCTGCCTCGGCTGCGGGTCAGTTTGTTGCTGTCAGTACAGAGACACACTAAATGTTGTCACTCATGGGCAGCCAGATTTCTGCCCTTTCATCTGCATTTGACTCTATTGAACCCCGGTATCGCAGGAAGGCTTTACTGATTAGCGGAGTTCCGGAGGATGTGAGGGACCTGCCACCATTGATTTCTGAAATCTGTACCAATACATTAGGCCTTCCTGAAATTGTGTCCGAGAGGTTGACAGTGTGCCATCGCATTGGGAAGGAGGCTGATGGGAGACAGCGGCCAGTACTTGTCAGGTTCTCTGAACTTAATCTCAAGTCTGCAGTTTGGGAAAAGAAGACGCTTTTAAAGGGATCTCAATACAAGCATCTCGGAGTTTCTGACTCGCCAGCGACAGTCCATTTTGATCGGGGCTCGTAAGCGGTTGGGCATGAAGCGTTGCTGGACGATCAATGGGAATGTTATCATCTGACAAGTTTATTTAAAAAACAATTAATACGCCACCTAATGGTGGCCTATTTAACAAAATTCCCCTTTTTAAACCTTCCACCACCTTATGGATTCGTCTCAAGGCGTGCAGCCCTGGCTCCCAGAAAAAAATCCTGGATCCGCCCTTGATTAAAAGTCAAACTGGAGACAGGAGAAATGACAGATGGGTTTTTAAAGTTGCCAGTAGAAGAAATTAATTCTATTTCTTTTCCGCGACATGGCGAGGGTTTTTATATTCCTGGTCAGGCTATACGTAGCTATATATGCCTGTAGTGCAGGTAATGTGTAATATAGGAAAAGAACCATCTAAGAAGTCTAGGCGGCAGCACTGGGCTGTTGCCTCTTTTAGGCGCCGAGAGAGGTCTGTATTTCAGTATATACAAAAGTACTCTGTGGTCGCAGCGACTTTGATTGAATACGATATTAGGCCGCTGATGCTTGCTTGCTGATAATTTTGTGAATGTTTCTCACCTCACTGCGCCATCTATCGTATGTATTGTGAACCATCTATCGACTGTTATGAAAGATCCTTGTTGTCGACCAAACACTGTAAGTAGTGTTCGTTCGGTTCCCAACACAAACGGAGTCGCGGGCACAGCTAGTCTTCAAACTATTTATAGGATCTGTCAGCGATGTAAGCTCTAACGTGTCTTGATAAACTTTTAATAGATGCCCTTTGAGAGACATGTCACTGGAAATGTTTCTTCTTATTGTGAGTTCTCAAGTGACTCAACAAACTAGACTTCTGACGGAACCGATGTTGACACACTTCACATTGGAATGGTTTCTCTCCAGTGTGAGTTTTCAAATGTCTTAATAAATTAGACTTTTGATTAAAACGATAATCACAAACATCACATTGAAATGGTTTCTCCCCAGTGTGAGTTCTCAAATGTTTTAATAAATTAGACAATAAATATTTAATTAAAAGCGGCAACATGAGGATAAACTGGAAAAAGTAGGAAGTAGAGACGGAGCCCCGTCCGCGGGCTCTCTGTTCACAGAACGGTATATCAACGCAGAGACAAAACAGCTGAACATAGAAACATTGAAATTTTGCTAAAATGAGCATTAGGAAAACTTTAGAAAGCGAGGACAAAAGCTAGTTAGAGAATAAGCTTATTTAACACACTTGCTGACGTTGAAGGTAACCGGTAAGTGTTCAAGAGGTTATATTGTACAGATAGATCCAAAGGTTTTCTGCCAACTTGTTGGAAAATAAATCGAACAAAACAGAACACCTAAGTAACCTTTGTACTTAGTTTTCCTATGTTTTATGTTTCCTTTGTATGTATTTGTTGTGTACAAAAATTTATAAATAAATAAATAAACACCTTTTAACACACGAAGTACCTACATGAGAAAAGTGTGAAAGAAAACTTCCAAACACAACCGCGCGCGCTCCATGACTGACATTGACATAACATGGGGGTTGCAGATCAATCAATGTTGCGTTACATACACCATAATATATAAAACAAAAATAATGCAACGAGAAACTTACAGAAATATATTTTTTTTAAATATAAGGAGAAACTATATTTTTTTAAGGTTTTATGCCATCAAGAATATTGGATTAAAAATAAGTCGTAGTAATGTGTAAAAAATCATTACGTTATGGGAAATATATATTTATTTTAATTAACAACAACTTGATTGTATTTTAAAACTACTAAGATAGAAACATTGTCGGTAGTGTCGAGCATTAAGGTAGAAACACACTAGGCCCACGTACGCAACGCACGCTATGCGATGTGTGCGAGGGACGCATGTGTAGCGTTGCGTATGATAAGTATGTTTCTGATTCAACTTTTCCATACGAAATCAAGAGTCCAGATTTCATAATGCGTAGCATACGTTGCGTACGTGGGCCAAGTGTGTCTCTATCTTTATTGAATTAATTTTACCATTTTCGGTTGAAATGCTGTCATGTTCGTAAAGGTGAACGCAGACTCGTGCCGCACCGCATTAGCCGCAGTCCCTGCCAAGCCGCAGCTGATGACGTCACTAACGCCGGACTATCAATATCTGACGCTGCGGCGTAGGTGACATCATTCGCATCCAGAGGCCGGCCAAACTTTTTATAACTCTTGTTGGCATTTGTTTTTCTTCTTTTTCTTAAAAAGTAGTAATCATTATGCTCTTTGCTTTCTCTATTAATAAACAACTGATAACAAATCGTTCGTCAATAGCCATTCTATAATTTACGCCTAATCTTGATAGAAGCTAAATGACAAAAAAAACAACTGCGGCGGCGCGGGCAGATAGATGCGAGGCCATCAACAAAAACGATGAATGCGGCAACTGCGAGGCGGCCTTGCGGCCAAGTCTGCGTTCACCTTAAAACGAGGGAATCAACCAAAAAAAGTCAATGCCAATGTGACATTGATTAATTCAATGTAGGTACTTAGGGTAAGTAGGTCTACGTCTTTTTACGTAGATCTACGTATTTTAAGCCTTCCTTGCAAACCTACGAACTTTAGTCCCAGAATCTACGTATTTTCCGTCAAAATTGTCCAAATTTGCAAAAAAAAATTTAATGGGCATAATTTCCTTTATTTTCGCGAAAAAAAAGTTAGTAAACGTACGTTCCGTTTCATACTAACGTACACCGAGCGCAAACCACTTCGGCCGGACGCGACGCCAGCGCTGCGAGGCGCGAGACAAGCAGCGAGTGATCTGTCGCCTCGCGCGCGAATGTAGTGTAGGTATCAAAGTGAAGTGAGTCCTCAATCCTCATAACCTAAAAAATATATTTCGAACAAGGTGTTGTTATCATGGAAGTAGTAAGTACTTTGTACAAGGTACTTATTACTTCCATGGTACAAGTTTAATTTGTCTGAAAATGACACAATTGACACACAATAAAAAAAAATAATAATATAAATAAATTGGTGATGATTCTGAAAGTAGCAAACTTTTTTAAAGTACAATTAAATTTAAAGTATAATTATCTACAATTTTATTAAAATTTATTGTTTATCTGCTGTTTACTACTTTTAGGGTAATATCAATTGTCTTTTTATTTACTTTTACCTACCCTACTCTCTTCATTTCACTCGGAAAAAAAGTACGTAGATCTACGAATTTTCTATATGAAAATTTTACCATTTCTTTTTACTTCTGTGATTTCTACGTATTTTTCTAATCTGACCTACGTCCTTTTCAAAATCCGAGTTGGCAACACTGTACCTTACCTTACATATTTATTTGCGAATTTTGAGAAACATTGTGTTGTTGTAGTTGTATGTACCTACATGGAAAATAAGAACAGATAAGTGCGAAAGAAAAATATCTCTGTTGACATGCTCTGATCGCAGGCAGTAGCTGCCTGTCGCGTCTGTCTGGCGGTGGACGTGCGGCTGTTGCCCATCGCCGGCTCGCTGCAGCTGGTGTACGAGAGGATCACCAACAATGCAGTTAGTGCAACCGCAACTAAATTATACTCATCTCTATTGAAAACTTTCGTTTGGAAGAAAACAAAATGTGTTTAACTGTTGTGTTGTGAACATTTCAGCTGCACATCGCTGACGGGAGGCCCGTGGCGGCGTGTTATATCTGTTACGCTCAGCTCAACAAGTGCCGCAAGTTGATGCGGACTTCTGCTTTGGCAGAGAATGAGCTGAATGCTATAGTGCACACACAATCAGAGGTAGAATTTCAAACTTCTTTGTGTGTGATGTTATAAATTATGAATGATGTAGGTACTTATTAGTTTTATGGCAATATGTTTATATTGACAGATAACTGAAAAATCAATATCCTTGGTGGACCGTGAAGCTGTCGGCCTGTGTGGGTCACTATGGTACTCCGGAGCTGAATATTACAACACGGAAGTACCAATCCCTGTTGTTATCAAAACTGAGCTGGAGTCAGATGTTGCTAATGCTGACATTGGATATGAGGAACCAGAGGAAGGTATGCACTATTCTGATACTCAAACAATCACTGATATTTTCATTGATATCTGTTCACAACTTAATATAAGTGTAACTGATTCCGAAATGTTAATGATTGAGTTATGGCAGCTGCTAGTTCCAAAATGAGGGAAATTCGTCACTATTGCGGATCCATCATGAGAAGCGTGTGTGCAGGTCCCCCGCAGCCAGCAGACGCGGCCGACATTTGTGAATCGGAAAGCGACTCTGATGAAGAAGACCCCGTCAGTCCGTCACAGTCTCGCGACACAGAGATGGACACGACAGAGCAAGGAGAGCTTGGAGAAGGTAGGATTTTTCTTGTTTCTGCTCCACTTGTAGTGTATTCATGTTTATTTTTACTTTTATTCTTGTCTATTTTACTTTAATAATTACTTATTTAGCTCAAAATGTTCTTTTTTACACTTTCTATTGTAAAATTTCTACGTTGCTAGGGAATATTTCTTTAAACTTACCGCTATATCTTCATTTTTGGTTATTTTATGATATTTTTGGTTTTCCCCAACATATATTTCGTGTTTATTTCCACTTTTTTTATTCTTAATTCTTTAAATTGTGTAATTTTTTACTTGCGTTTTTTCATTGTAAACAACTATGATTGTCAAGCGTTGTCGCATGTCAGATTTAATTTTTTAAAATTCTATAAATTTCTATGTAAACCTTTTCGCAAATGTTCTAATTTCGTATTTTATTTGAAAATTATGAAGCAATACGAAATTCTAAATCGAGGCCTATATAAAGACACTGAATGTCAGAACGGGTCAGTCTTCACTTCTCCGAGAAATCGGAGCGCGGAGCGATATAAAGGTCTTGTCCCGGGGCCTGCTGACCCCGGGACCCTGCAAGCCTTCGCGTCGTAAATCGTCAATCTAAAATCTCATTGAAGACCTCGTTGCTGTGGACCTGAAGACTCCTCAATTTAAAAACCTCATTGAAGACCTCGTTGCTGTGGACCTGAGGACCGAAGCCGGCTCTCATTACCCGTCGGCCGAGAGCATTGGGCTCCCATTACCAGCCCCTACTGTGCCTGCTGTACCGTCAGTAGTGGATAAGGCAAAGGCTCCCTACCGCCTGCCGTGCTGCCCGTGTCCTCGTCCAAATTCTTAACCCTATACCTTCTTTCTTTACCCCTATACCCCCTGTGCCGCGTTCGCTTTCCTAGTGTTTTTTTTACCTCTAGTGAATTTTTTACCTTAACTGTATTTTTTATATTAAACTGTAAATATATATTAACTTCTCTTTTTAAAATCTGTTATTTTATTACATAACACACTATAGGAATTTTTTAGGTTGGCTTTACAATCGAGTTCCCATATTATCAAAATCACAATTTATAGTTTTCAAAATCAATTATAGCCTATATGTTGCCCAGGCTTAATAGCTATACAACAAAAAAAGATTCATTCAAATCCGTCCAGTAGTTTTTGCGTGAAACGCGTACATATATACAGACAGACAGACAGACAAGAAATTTCAAAAAAAATTTTTTTGCTTTCTATTGTTCTTTTTAAATGTCCCTCTATCCATTTTATTCAAAAATACTAAATGTACAGACAAAATATTTTTACTGTTTTATTATATGTATAGATAACTGTATAGAGGTATCTAATACAGTTTTCAGAGAGCTTACACTTCTTCTGATATGGTGCTGTGATTTCTTTCGTGATTTCAAAGACAAATTAAAGACAAACATGACATGTTTGTAATATAAGTGCTTGGAACGAAACGCGGGAGGTTCGCATTGCTGCCGCCAGGCGGCCGCGGGGTTCACATGGCAAGGACCCGGCTTGCGTCGCGAGACGGCCATTTTCAGTAGCGTTTGGATCGCGCGCGTGTGAGGTCATACCGCGTGATATATCCCCGCCGGTGCGGGTCGACCATCTTGTTGGTCAGTTTTACGACCGCGTGTGAACGGTCTGTTAACTAGTTTGACTTGTGATTGTTTAATTGTTAGTTTGAATTGTAATTGTGTATTTCATCGTTGTTAAATAACTAATAAGCTCGCGATAATTTGTGTTGTGCGAAAGAAATGTACTTAGACTGTTTGCTGTGAGACGGGAATTGTGGCTGCCTGCTCACATCCAGCCGTCGTCGAGTGGACCTTCTAGAAGAAAGACAGGTATTTGTTCTGGGGACTGAGATCTCAAGGGGGTAGTTTGGGTGATTAGGGACCAACCTCACCCTCCGACCAACCTTACCCTCTCCGAAGACACTCGAAGTTGGATCAGGGAGATTCAAATTGGTGAGTTGAAGATTAGTTATTAAGTTAGGTTTAGTGTAAAGGGCCCTGTAGCTCCCGTTATAAGCTATGGTGGTAGCAGTCTGCGTATAGGTTAAGTTAGGTTTAGTCGGACAGACGTAGTGCCGGGTCGAGGTTTTTACCGGTATTTTTTTTACCCGGTAAATTTTTCGGTACCGAACCCTCCCGCCATTTCGTTTGCCCGGATTCTCTGCGCACATTTTCTGGTAGCAGAGCGTAGTTGTTCTACCCTCTATTTGTTCGTTTGTAAAAAATAATTAATTGTTTTTTTTTATTTTGGTTGTGACTTGACGCGATGGCGAAGGTCTCCCATGCTAAGGCGACACTCGCCAACGAATTGAGATGGTTTGTGACGGCCGGTGGACTCCTGTCCCGGAAGGACAGGGAGGCCGCTATACTGGAAAGAGCGGATCAGCTCCGCTCACGATTGAACAACGCGGAAGCGGCCATGGCGGCGCTTACCGAGGCCGACCTTGCCCCGGAGGTCTACGCGGGTCACGTGGCGGACCTGGACCGGATCCTGGGTCTGCACGATGACATCGTGGAGGCGGCGGCCGCAATAAGGGCGAGACAGGCTGGCGGACCAGCCCCTCGCACACCTGTTAGACAGGAAGGACCAGCGGTTACTGGTCGGCTCCCCACCCTTCAGCTGTCCCACTTTGGGGGTAGGATGGAGGAGTGGGTGGCATATAAAAATATGTTTGAGTCCCTGGTCGTAGCACGACAGGATTTGTCGAAGGCCCAGAAGATGGCCTACCTCCTCTCCACTCTTGAGGGTGAAGCGCGGTCGCTCATCCAGCACCTCCGGGTGGAGGACGACCAGTACGACACGGCTTGGGAGTTATTGAACTCCCGCTACCAAAACTTACGTTTGTTAGCGGATGCGCACGCCGCACAGTTGATGGCCCTGCCCAAGGTGGCCAACAGGGCACAGTTGCGCCTGCAGTTGCTCACGCCCGTTACAGTGGCCTGTAACGCGCTCCGCACACTGGGGCTGCCGGTGGACCAATGGTCCTTTTTGCTGGTGCACATTGTATTGGGCAAATTACCCAATGACATCCGCTCGCGATTTGAGCGCGAGAATGCCGGAACGGGATAGCACCACCCTACCAACATTCACTGACTTGGTGAAGTTTTTGGAGTTTGAGGCACGGGCGGCTGAGAATACCATGACGGACTCAGCGCCATCCAGAGCGCCTGAACGCAGGCCCTTGGAACCCTCATGGCGAGGGAAGCCCCAACAGGGAAGACAACCGCCACCGCGTGGAGCTGGTGCGCGGGTTGCACACACGGCAGCAGTCGCGAGGGACGCGGACTGCCTGCAATGTGGTCGGATGGGCCACAGCCTGCTGCAATGCAGGGACTGGCAGAGACTGCCAGTACAAGATCGGCGCCGCATGGCAAAGCGGCATGAACTTTGCTTTTATTGTTTGGGCGGTCACTATGCACGTGACTGTCCCAGGGCCATACCATGCAGTGCATGCCGTGGGCGGCACCACGCGATGCTTTGCATGAACCGGAACGGGGATGGCACCCGGATGTTGAGGCAGGGGTCCCCTATGGGCGGGGGCGCTCCTGCGCGAAGCCCTCCACCTTTGGAAGAAGGAAGCGGCTTTCGCTCGTCGCACCCCCCCTCGGGAGGGGGGTCGCGTACCTGCGCGGGTCTTGGTGGACCGGGACCACGCGCCCCAAGGTCGTGGCCAGTATGTGGCTGGCCAGGCCCCGGATAAGGCCCCCATGGGCGGGGGCCCTAGATCGGACGTGAGAGTGGGGACACCCCCCTCCACGCGGGTTACCACTACCCAACACATGCAGCCGCAGCGGTTTTCTCCGCCGCTGCACGAGTACCCACGGCTGGAGTACCACCCGCCGTACTATAGGTATGGCCGGGCCGCGGGTTATGCCCCCCCTCAGATGGGGATGTGCACTCGACCGCCATATTATCCGGGTCAGTGGCGCGCCCCTGGTTTGGAGAGAGTGGGGAGCCCGTAACTAGCTTGCTCCCTTGCTGGGACAGAGCCGCGGACGGTTCTGCTCCCTACCGCGGTGGTCCGCGTATGGGGTCGTGGGGGGGAAGCCATTAATTTGAGAGCTCTGTTGGACTCAGGGGCTCAAAGCAGTTTGGTTACCACTCGAGTGGCACGCCAGTTAGGTTTAGTCGTGGAAGACTCCCCTGTGCCACTTCTTGGAGTTGGTGGCATACAAGTGAAGTGTCTGACGGGCCAGACACTTGTCACCTTTTCTTCGCTGAAGTCCTCCACAATGAGGATCACGACCTCGGCTATGGTAATGGATACCATTGCGGGTTGGCAGCCCTCGACAGACATACCGCCGGGTGTGTTGTCTTTGGTTTCGGGTCTGGATTTGGCCGACCCCTTTGTTTTTCATCCCGGCCCAGTGGACTTGCTCCTGGGCTCGGACGTATTGGGTTGGATTTTGTTGGGTACCCAGAAAGCTCTGGGTTCGTCTTCACTGATGGCAGTGTCTACTATCTTTGGTTTCGCCCTGATGGGCCCTGTGTTTGATAATAGCACCGTGGAGGAGCCACCGGTCGTCGCATCAGCGTCCTTGGCCAAGACCATGCAAAGGTTTTGGGAGGTGGAGGAGCCACCTATGAGTTCCAGGATGGATCCGGAACACGCTGAGTGCGAAGCCTTCTTTCGATCAACCACGGAGAGGTTGCCCTCCGGTCGGTTTGTAACTAGATTACCATTTGTTGCTACACGTCCTAGCCTAGGGCAAAGTAGGGCGCTTGCGGAGAAACGACTGCTGTCCATGGAGCGACGTATGCAGCGTGACCACGTACTTCGCGATAAATATATTGAATTTATGCGCGAGTACGAGGATTTGGGTCACATGTCTCCGGCTCGAGTTGGATTGGAGCTCAACTGAGCATTATTTTTTGCCCCACCACGCGGTGGTGAAGGCCTCAACGGGCAAGTTGCGGACTGTCTTTGATGGGTCCGCACCCACTTCGAACGGAGTTTCGTTGAATCTATGTTTGCATTCAGGTCCCAAATTGCATAGGGACATAATTGACATCATCTAGAACTTTAGAAGACATCAAGTGGTTTTTGGCGCGGACATCCGGATGATGTTCCGCCAGACAGTCATACATCCTGAGGACAGGCGATTCCAGTTGATACTCTGGCGTGAGCGCCCTGAGGATCCTGTGACGGTGTATGAACTCAATACAAACACGTATGGTTTGAAATCTAGTCCCTATATCGCCATCAGATCATTGCTTGAATTGGCAGAGCGGGAACGGATCCGCTTTCCCCGTGGGGCTTCCGTGCTGTCACGTGACTTGTATGTCGATGACGTGTGCACCGGAGCCCAAAGTATTGAGGAGGCCCTCCTACTGCGGGATGAATTGATTGAAATATTGAAAACGGGTGGCTACGAGCTACGTAAGTGGTTGTCCAATGAGCCTAGAGTTCTAGAAGGGATTCCGGAGGATCACCAACAGAACCCTCACCTGTTTGAGGATGTAGATGATCCCAACAGGATAGCGGTGCTGGGCATGCAGTACCAGCCGCTAACCGATATTTTTACATTCCAAGTGGACTTGGAAATACCAAAGGTCTGGACTAAGAGAACGGTGTTGTCAGTAATAGCTCGTATGTTTGATCCAAGCGGTTGGATCAGTCCAGTAATATTCTCTGCGAAGTGTCTTCTTCAGAGACTTTGGACTTTAGGCGTCTCGTGGGACGAGCCGCTGTTTGGTCCTCCATTGGATGATTGGCTCGAGTTGTTTTCATCGATTAAGGAAGTCAATCGGATTGCCTTGCCTCGTCGAATATTGCCCCCCGGGAAATATCGAGCCAGCCTGCATGGCTTTTGTGACGCGTCGGAGCGAGGCTACGCCGCGTCAGTCTATATGCGGACAGTTGACGCCGATGGCCGGGTCAATGTCTCGCTTTTGTTAGGGAAGAGCAAGGTCGCCCCCATCAGGACTAGGCTGACTATTCCCAAGCTTGAGTTGAGTGGAGCTCACCTTCTCTCTAAATTGTTGCATCACGTTGCCAGTGAGCTGGCGGCCACGGTCGAGATACGAGACATCTTCGCCTGGTCGGATAGCCAGGTCGCGCTTGCATGGTTGCGCGCGGCCCCACATACCTTGGAGGTTTTTGTTGGAAACAGGGTTTCCCAAATTCAAAATATTGGAATTGATATAACATGGAGACATGTGCCGGGAGAGCTTAACCCAGCGGACTGTGCTTCCCGAGGTTGTACGGCACCAGAATTGGTGTCACACCCGCTCTGGTGGGGTCCAGAGTGGCTGATGGGATCAGAAACATCTTGGCCTGTCTGTCAGACAGATGTTACTTCTTTGAGTTTGACTGGGCTTCGTGTACATGCTGTAGTCGCTGAGACGACGTCGGAGCCGGATTGGCTACTTGCTCGGTATAGCAGTTTGGATAAGCTTCTGGGTGTTACCAGTTGGATTAAGCGTTTCATACATAATTGTAGAAACCCACAGGCAAAGCGGTTGGAGCCGATTGCAGGTGCAGAAGAGCGCCGGAGCGCATTGTTGCATTGGGTCCGTGTCGTGCAGACCGGACGGTTTGAGTCAGAGCTTCATATTTTGCGCGACGCACGCGCTAAGTTGAAGGGCGCGGTCGCTCGTTTGAACCCGTACGTCGACTCGGATGGGCTTCTTCGGGTTGGAGGCAGGCTCCGGAAGGCGGATCTTCCATATGAGACTCGCCATCCTCTGTTGTTGCCCAAGGGCGGACCCTTGGTGCAGCTTTTGGTGTCTGATCGACACATTCGTAACGCCCATGCTGGGTGCAATGCTTTGCTGGCTATTTTGCAACGCGAATTTTGGATTTTGTCTGCCCGAAGAGCAATCCGTAGTGTTCTGTTTCGATGTATTGCATGTTATAGGTTGAAGGCATCCACGATGCAACCACAGATGGGTGATTTACCCGCTGATCGAATCCGACCTTCGAGACCGTTTGACGGCGTTGGAACCGATTTTGCCGGTCCCTTTTCGATCAAGGCTTCTCCCTTTCGTAATGCCCGTATTGTGAAGGGCTATTTGTGTGTATTTGTTTGTTTGGCCACCAAGGCTGTCCATTTGGAGGTGGTATCGGCTCTGACTACGGAGGCCTTCGTCGCCGCGTTGGATCGCTTTGTTTCGCGTCGAGGTCTACCTTCCCTTATTAGGTCTGATAATGGCACAAACTATAAGGGAACTGTAAATTATCTTAAGGATGTTTGTGAATTTATTGATAAGAATTGTACTAGTTTAAGTCAAATTGCTGCTCAAAGGGGAATAACCTGGAAGTTTAGTCCCCCAAGTTGCCCCCATTGGGGAGGGATTTTTGAAGCGGCTGTGAAATCCGCAAAGACCCACCTCCGCCGCATTATCGGAGAAACGGCTCTAACTTTTGAAGAGCTGGCCACAGTGTTTTGTAAAGTTGAGGCGGTCCTCAACTCTCGTCCTCTCTGTCCGCTATCTCCAGATCCAAATGACTTGGAAGCTCTCACCCCTGGTCATTTTTTGGTGGGAGGGCCTTTGAATGCCCTGCCCGAATACCCGTGGAAGGACGAACGCGTATATCGGTTGTCGCGTTTTCAAATGTTGCAGCAAATGAGCCAGGACTTTTGGCGTCGCTGGTCGCTTGAATATTTGCATTTGCTGCAGCAAAGAGTGAAGTGGACAGACAGGACTGAGCCTCCCAGGGAGGGTGATTTAGTATTGTTAAAAGAGGCAAATTTGCCCTCATTGCTTTGGCGACGAGCTCGCATATTACGTTTGATTCTTGGCGGAGATGGCACTCCGCGTGTGGCTGAGGTGTTGGTCGACGGTTCGATTTTAAGGAGAGGTGTGACCTCTCTCGCCCGCCTTCCCGTAGAGTAAGCTAGCGGTCTGCTTCTCAGACCGGGACGGGGGGATGTTTGTAATATAATTGCTTGAAACGAAACGCGGGCGTTTCGCATTGCTGCCGCTAGGCGGCCGCGGGGTTCTCATGGCAAGGACCCGGCTTGCGTCGCGAGACGGCCATTTTCAGTAGCGTTTGGATCGCGCGCGTGTGAGGTCATACCGCGTGATATATCCCCGCCGGTGCGGGTCGACCATCTTGTTGGTCAGTTTTACGACCGCGTGTGAACGGTCTGTTAACTAGTTTGACTTGTGATTGTTTAATTGTTAGTTTGAATTGTAATTGTGTATTTCATCGTTGTTAAATAACTAATAAGCTCGCGATAATTTGTGTTGTGCGAAAGAAATGTACTTAGACTGTTTGCTGTGAGACGGGAATTGTGGCTGCCTGCTCACATCCAGCCGTCATCGAGTGGACCTTCTAGAAGAAAGACAGGTATTTGTTCTGGGGACTGAGATCTCAAGGGGGTAGTTTGGGTGATTAGGGACCAACCCCCCTCTCCGAAGACACTCGAAGTTGGATCAGGGAGATTCAAATTGGTGAGTTGAAGATTAGTTATTAAGTTAGGTTTAGTGTAAAGGGCCCTGTAGCTCCCGTTATAAGCTATGGTGGTAGCAGTCTGCGTATAGCTTAAGTTAGGTTTAGTCGGACAGACGTAGTGCCGGGTCGAGGTTTTTACCGGTATTTTTTTACCCGGTAAATTTTTCGGTACCGAACCCTCCCGCCATTTCGTTTGCCCGGATTCTCTGCGCACATGAAAAAACAAAAAAAAACGAGACTAGTGTTTTAAGCTGTATCTTCTATCAACTGTATTTCCAAATAAATATTGATTGGTTGATTGATTGACAATTGAAGAGATTGCTTAAAAATTATAAATGTTTTCTTAAATCTAATTCTGTCAAAAAAATGGGCACAAATTAAAATCTACAAAAAAATACTCATGTTTATCAACCCTACCATGTGTTGTAATTATATTGTGTTGTTGGGATATTTGGAGTGTAAATGAAACCAATGCTGAGATGATACTGAATGTATATTAAGAATAAACACTTTTATATAATGTCTTAACCTACACTACAATATGCTTGTGTTACCTAAAAAGTTTTCACGTCTATTCATCTTCAGCTGACAAACGGAAAACACAAGTTGGAAGTCCGACCAACAGGCCACAGCGCGAGTCTCAACGAGAGTCAACAACTCGGACTGCTCAGGGAACACACCAGTGCGACGTTTGTCAGCGGCGGTTTACAAATCCTTCAAAATTAATGACGCATTACAGAACTCACACTGGGGAGAAACCATTCCAGTGCGATGTTTGTGATCATCGTTTTAATCAAAAGCCTAATTTATTAAGACATTTAAGAACTCACACTGGAGAGAAACTATTGCAATGTAATATTTGTGATCATCGTTTTAATCAAAAGTCTAATTTATTAAGACATTTAAGAACCCACACTGGGGAGAAACCATTCAAATGTGAAGTGTGTCAACATCGGTTTAGTCATAAGTGTAGTTTATTGAGTCATTCGAGAACCCACACTGGGGAGAAACCATTCCAATGTGATGTTTGTGCTCATCGTTTTAATGAAAAGTCTTATTTATTACAACATTTGAGAACTCACACTGGAGAGAAACCATTCCAATGTGATGATTGTGATCGTCGTTTTAATGGAAAGTCTAATTTATTACAACATTTGAGAACTCACACTGGAGAGAAACCATTCAAATGTGATGTTTGTGATCGTCGTTTTTATCGAAAACCTGATTTATTAAGACATTTGAGAACTCACACTGGAGAGAAACCGTTCCAATGTGAAGTGTGTCAACATCGGTTTAGTCTTAAGGGTAATTTATTGCGTCACCTGAGAACTCACTCTGGGGAGAAACATTTTCAGTGAGACGTCTCTTTGAGGGCTTCTATTAAGAGAACTAGTTTAGTTTTTTATAATTAAACGTAATTTAATGTAAATTACAAAACAACTCCTAAAAGGTTAGACTTAAGTGTTTTAACACAATTAAGTCTAATCTCTTTGCGAGTTTTTTAATATTTGATTTTTGAGATTTATTATATAATTTTTAGGGAAATTGGTTTTTGGCCAAAATTTTAATCAATATATTTTCAAATCCAAATTGAAGTGGTGCCAGGCTAACCAAAAACAAATAAAAATGAATATTTTATGTCAGAAACATTCTAGTAAAAAAATTTCAGACTTTGGAAATATACAAAAAGACTTAACCCTAAGACAGCTTTGCCATCTAGTGTGGAGGGGTGTAGTGAAACACAACGAATAGCTCAAATGTTTAAAGAATATTTTACAGTGCAGCAACCCTCATGTTCAAGCTTGGTAAACATAAGTAGGAGTCGTTGTGATAGCAGTAATAATTGTAATGAAAAACCTGTTTTGATTACTTCATCCGAAATTAGATCTGTTCTGAAGAAAATGAGTCAGGGTAAGTCACCTGGTCACCACTCATTGAGCACAGAGCGCCTTCAGTATGCAGGGGTGCATTTACCTAGAATTCTGGCTATGTTTTTCTCACTTTGTTTGAATCGTGGTTACCTACCGGATGATATGTTAAAAACATTGGTTGTACCCATTGTTAAAAATAAAACGTAATATTAGCGACAAAACTAACTACAGACCAATATCTTTGGCAGCTATAATTGCTAAGGTGTTGGACAGACTGCTTGAGCTACGGCTTAATGAGCATATGAAATTACACGACGACGCTCAGTTTGGCCTTAGACCAAATCTCTCCACTGAAACAGCCATCTTATGCCTCATACCTGTATATTTGCTGTATTTTTGGATCTGTCAAAAGCATTCGAACTAGTCAATTATAATATTTTGTGGAATAAGCTGTACGAAACGGTGGTGGCCGAGTGGTAGGGCCGAATCCTGCCAGGGCTACATGAGTTTGTATACCAATCTGACTCATGTTATTTTTCATCGACCACCACTTGCTTCCGGTGAAGGAAAAACATCGTGAGGAAACCTGCACTCTGGTTCTGGTTGATGATTATCAGCTAGTGTGTGAAATTGAGAAGCCACCAGGGGATCAGCTCACATGCACTGTTCAATCTGTACATGAACAAGTTGATCGAGGAGCTCAGCCGCGCCGGTGTCGGCTGCTCTGTCGACGGTACTTTTGTCAACAATATTAGCAAGCCGACGACATGGTGCTGCTGTGCCCTTCGATTAATGCTCTTAACAAGCTTCTTGGCATCTGTGAGCGATATGCAGTGTCTCATGGTCTTAGATATAATACGGCTAAGAGTGATCTTCTTGTATTTAAATCTAAAAATAGAAAATATAAAGTTCCTGTGGTTAAGCTTAATGGATGGCTTCCTCTGAACCAAGTGCAGAAGTTTAAATATATGGGACACTGGGTCACTGAGTTGCTCACAGATGATCTAGATATGGAACGGGAGCGGAGAGCCTTGTGTGTTAGGGCTAATCTGATAACCCGAAGGTTTGCCCGCTGTACAAAGCAGGTAAAAGTTACGCTTTTCAAAGCATTTTGTAACTCTCTGTTCACGTGGAGCCTTTAGACAAATTATACCCAAACAGCATACATCTGCGCTCTCGGTACAACAATGCTTTTAGAGTATTGATGGGACTGCGCCATCCTTGTAATGCTTCGGGGATGCTGGCTGAAGCTAATGATGTCAGTCTGTCAGTTATCATAAGAAAGCGTACTGCATCCCTGATTCACCGAGTGCGGTGTAGTGCCAACAGTTTGGTTAAAACGGTTGCGGCTAGGCTGGATGTGGACAGTGCTATCATGCAGCACTGGACTCTCGTCCACCTCAAAGACACCAAACCATCAACAAATTTTGATGTAGATAAAATACTAACATAATTATAAGTTGTCTTTGTTACTAACACTATGGGTTCTGCCTGAAATAAAAGAATTTTATTTTTATTTTTTATTTAGAAGGCTACGCCATTAAACTTAATAAAATAAAATTATCATGATTTTGATCCTACCATTAATTTGGTATACAATTTTAATGTTGGGACCGACCACTCAAACAACCGACGAACATGTTTATGTGGTTGCATACACCTTGGCTCATCATGAACAGAGCATATTGTACTATTTTTTGTCGAAAACCAGTTAGGACCTCTGCCTGTAGCATATCAATTTTTCTTAAATTTTTGGATTGGTAGACTAATATCGCATAGGAGTTTTTATGTTTCGCGATATAAGTCTACAACCAAAAACACATGAGTATAAGATCTGTTTACCTCGTAAAGACATGAGTGTTTGTCATAAAAATAATAATGAATTTCATTTTTTTTCGGTTTTAAAGAAGAAATATGTATATATTATATTGTAATACTTACACATGAAATGAGATACCATCTTTCACGTAGTTCACTTTATTGCTTATTATAGTATTTTTGCAAACAACCACTGAACAACTCGCGAGAGAGAGCTCAACTGAGAGATGTGACGCGAGCGCGTAGCACTGATCGACTAACGGCGGAAATCTGTATCAAGACAAATTGTGTCCAGATGCGTTCGCCAGTGCCGGGTCGCTATGACAAATCTCCTTGTTTGTTGTGATCTGAGGACACTACGTAGTTGTTCAACACATATGTCTCCTCCCATTTGCAGCACAATTTTGCGGTATGGATTGTTTCCTGGATCCTGGTTGTTCACAGATTAGTCAAGCTGAGCAAACTGACACATGAGATTTAGTGAAAAAAAATATTATTCTCAGGTGTCGCTTCAGCGCAGACGTCGGCAGCTGACAAACGGAAACAAGCTGCCGGAAGTACGACCAACAGGAAACAGCGCGAGTCTCGGCGAGAGTCAACAACTCGGACTGCTCAGGGACCACACCAGTGCGACGTTTGTCAGCGGCGGTTTGAGTATCGTTCTGCCATGATGAGGCATTATAGAACTCACACTGGAGAGAAACCATACCAATGTGATGTTTGTGACCGTCGTTTTAATCGAAAGCCTATTTTATTAAAACATTTGAGAATTCACACTGGGGAGAAACCATTCCAATGTGATGTTTGTGATCGTCGTTTTAATCGAAAGCCTCACTTATTACAACAATTGAGAATTCACACTGGAGAGAAACCATTCAAATGTGATGTTTGTGATCATCGTTTTAATCGAAAGTCTATTTTATTACAACATTTGAGAATTCACACTGGGGAGAAACCATTCAAATGTGATGTTTGTGATCATCGTTTTAATCAAAAGCCTCATTTATTACAACATTTGAGAATTCACACTGGAGAGAAACCATTCAAATGTGATGTTTGTGATCATCGTTTTAATCGAAAGCTTCATTTATTACAACATTTGAGAATTCACACTGGAGAGAAACCATTCAAATGTGATGTTTGTAATCATCGTTTTAGTCAAAAGCCTAATTTATTACAACATTTGAGAACTCACACTGGAGAGAAACCATTCCAATGTGAAGTGTGTCAACAACGGTTTAGTCACAAGCATCATTTGTTGTGTCACTTGAGAATTCACAATAAGAAGAAACATTTCTAGTAAGATGTCTCTCAAAGGGCTTCTATTATAAGAGTTATCAAAACACGTTAGAACTCACATCGCTGACAGATCCTTTAAATATATAGTTAGAAGACTAGCTGTGCCCGCGACTCCGTTTGTGTTGGGAACCGAACGAACACTACTTCCAGTGTTTGTTCGACAACAAGGATCTTTCATAACAGTCGATAGATGGTTCACAATACATACATGATGGCGCAGTGAGGTGAGACACATTCACAAGATGGAAGCATAAACCTGTTTGTGGCGGTCGAGCGCCACGCCTCCACACCTCGCGCGCGCTACAGCGGCCTAATATCGTATTCAATCAAAGTCGCTGCGACATCGTAGCGACTAGCGGTGTGTGAGCGGTGAGACACTATATACTGCCATACTGCCGAATATTGCCGCACCGCTCACACACTGCAAGTCCACTGCACCACGCGACAGCGACTAGTTCAATAAAAGCTTGTAAAAAGTGTAGTAGTAATGTATATGTATAAAAATATAGCACAAAGTGCACAATCATACTTGAGTCTTAGCTACTGACACTACGTAGTTGTTCATCACGTATGTCTCCTCCCATTTGCAGCACAATAATGCAGTACGGATTGTTTCCTGGATTGGGTTCATAGATTAGTCAAGCCGAGCAAACTGACACATGAGATTTACTAATAAAAATGATCATTCTCAGGTGTGGCTTCAGCGCAGACGTCGGCAGCTGACAAACGGAAACAAGCTGCCGGAAGTACGACCAACAGGAAACAGCGCGAGTCTCGGCGAGAGTCAACAACTCGGACTGCTCAGGGACCACACCAGTGCGAGACGTTTGTCAGCGGGGGTTTGAGTATCGTTCTAAGATGATGAGGCATTATAGGACTCACACTGGAGAGAAACCCTTCCAATGTAAAGTTTGTGATCATCGTTTTAATCAAAAGTATCATTTATTGAGACATTTGAGAACTCACACTGGAGAGAAACCCTTCCAATGTTAAGTTTGTGATCATCGTTTTAATGGAAAGTCTGATTTGGTAAAACATTTGAGAACCCACACTGGGGAGAAACCATTCCAATGTAAAGTGTGTCAACATCGGTTTAGTCAGAAGTCTTATTTATTAACTCACATTAGAACCCACACTGGAGAGAAACCATTCCAATGTGATGTTTGTGATCATCGTTTTAATCAAAAGTCTAATTTATTCCAACATTTGAGAACTCACACTGGGGATAAACCATTCCAATGTGATGTTTGTGATCGTTGTTTTAATCAAAATTCTAGTTTATTAAGACATGTAAGAACTCACACTGGAGAGAAACCATTCCAATGTAATGTTTGTGATCATAGTTTTAATCTAAAGTCTAATTTATTACAACATTTGAGAACTCACACAGGGGAGAAACCATACCAATGTGAAGTGTGTCAACATTGGTTTAGACATAAATCTAATTTATTGAGTCACTTGAGAACTCACAATAAGAAGAAACAACTCCAGTGAGATGTCTCTCAAAGGGCTTCTATTAAAAGTTTATCAAGACACGTTAGAGCTCACATCGCTGACAGATCCTTTGAATAGTTTGAAGACTAGCTGTGCCCGCGACTCCGTTTGTGTTGGGAACCGAACGAACACTACTTCCAGTGTTTGGTCGACAACAAGGATCTTTCATAACAGTTGATGGATGGTTCACAATACATACGATAGATGGCGCAGTGAGGTGAGACACATTCACAAGATCATCAGCAAGCAAGCATCAGCGGCCTAATATCGTATTCAATCAAAGTCGCTGCGACCACAGAGTACTTTTGTATATACAGACCCTCGGCGGCGCCTAAAAGAGGCAACAGCCCAGTGCTGCCGCCTAGACTTCTTAGATGGTACTTTTACTGTATTACACATTACCTGCACTACAGGCATATATAGCTACGTATAGCCTGACCAGGAATATAAAAACCTTCGCCATGTTGCGGAAAAGCAATAGAACTAATTTCTTCTACTGGGAACTTTAAAAACCCATCTGTCATTTCTCCTGTCAAAGTTTGACTTTTAATCAAGGGCGGATCCAGGATTTTTTCTGGGAGCCAGGGCTGCACGCCTTGAGACGAATCCATAAGGCGGTGGAAGAATTAAAAAGGGGAATTTTGCTGCTTTGCATTAGCAAAGCGACAATTAATTAGGCCACCATTAGGTGGCGGATTAATTGTTTTTTACATAAACTTGTCAGACGATAACATTCCCATTGATCGTCCAGCAACGCTTCATGCCCAACCGCTTACGAGCCCCGATCAAAATGGACTGTCGCTGGCGAGTCAGAAACTCGGAGATGCTGTATTGAGATCCCTTTAAAAGCGTCTTCTTTTCCCAAACTGCAGACTTGAGATTAAGTTCAGAGAACCTGACAAGTACTGGCCGCTGTCTCCCATCAGCCTCCTTCCCAATGCGATGGCACACTGTCAACCTCTCGGACACAATTTCAGGAAGGCCTCATGTATTGGTACAGATTTCAGAAATCAATGGTGGCAGGTCCTTCACATCCTCCGGAACTCCGCTAATCAGTAAAGCCTTCCTACAATACCGGGCTTCAATAGAGTCAAATGCAGATGAAAGGGCAGAAATCTGGCTGCCCATGAGTGACAACATTTAGTGTGTCTCTGTACTGACAGCAACAAACTGACCCGCAGCCGAGGCAGGTGGCAGCACTAGCACCGGATGCAACAGCTTCAACTTGTTCTTGGAATTTGAACAACTTCAACGTGAACATTACCTCCATATCGCGTTAGTTTTTACAAATATCCATACAAGTTGACAT
>CM031587.1:9567404-9707262 GCA_018467065.1 Ephestia elutella | reverse complement strand
GCGAGCTCTCCTGTTCACAGCAAAGAGTATCTTCACAGAACCACTAGTCGGTATATCAACGCAGAGACGAAACAGCTGAACATAGAAACATTGAAATTTTGCAAAAAGGCGAGTGAGCACTAAGAAAACTTTAGAAAGCGAGGGCAAAAGCTAGTTATTATAAGCTTATTTAACACACCTGCTGACGTTGAAGGTAGGGGTTCAGGAGTATACTGTACAGATAGATCCCAAGTCTTCTGCCAACTTGTGAAAATCTTGACAATCTTAAATATCCTAGAAAATAAATCTAACAAAAGAGAACACCTTTAACACACGAGGTACGTATAAAAAAAATGTGAGGAAGACGAAAAGGTATTTAAGAAAAGTGTGAAAGAAAACTTCCAAACGGAACCGCGCGCGCGCGCCATGACCAAAGAGATTTTTATCTCTTCTTTATCCGTGAGGAAAGGCAAAGGGTGGTCACCCTTTGCCTTTCCTCACGGATAAAGAAACAAAAAAAAAAAGAATGTAATCACTACAAAAATAAGAATATGAACTGGCCATGGAAGTAATACGTGGTACAAAGTACCTATTACTTCCATGGTAGTAACTACTTTGTGATGGTAGTATGTAGTATATAAATCAATGTGGCCATTTTTGGGATTATGACATCTATCATAAAATATCATCCTAACTAATATTATAAATGTGCAAGTGAGTTTGTTTGTTTATTTGTTTGTTTGCTACCTCTTCACGCTTCATCTACTGAACCAACCTTCCTGAAATTTCGCATACACATAGTTAGAAGTACGGAGAAGGACATAGGGTAGGTCGCCGGGCACCGGCTTACTAACTACAGGCCGGACACCGTTTATTTTGGCCGGACACGCCATCAAAAAGCCTACCTATGTCCGACTTTATCCGAACGCCTGGCAACCCTAGCTGCAGCCGGCCCCGCGGCACGCTGCGGCTCGCGCGGCCTCTGCTGCACGCGGCCGGGGGCGGCGCGCGGCGGTGGGGGGGGGGGGGGCGGCGGGAGAGGGGGGAGCCGCATGGGCATGTCCTAACTATAGTTCGGGAACAACCAGCAGGAAGCGAGGCCGAAGGCCGAGCTTCCTGCGGTTGGGCCCACAGAACATATAAAAGAGGTTAGAAAGGAGTTGTGGGCGGGGCCGGCGCGCCAAGCATGCGAGCGACCGCTCGTATCTTTACAAAAACACGTGACCGCGCCGTTTAGTCGCTCGCGAACTCTAGCGGAGTAAGTATTGCGAAGCGCTGCTACAAAATTGTACGAAAATGCCTTCATGTGCGGTAATTACTTGTCGAGCGAGAAGCCAAGAGCTTAATATAAACAAAGGATGCGTTTCTTATCATCGGTAAGTAAAAAAACCTCTAGTAAATACGATATTTTAGTCAAAATCTTTCAAAGGTCATTAAAATATTTTTCTTTCTCCAAAAATATACATTGCTGTCTGCATGCGTTCGTTATTTTTGCAACGTCAAACGTACCGCGTAGTGGAGTTTGCGGCAACAACGTGGCATTAGCTCTAGTGCTGGGCGTAGTGAGAGACGATATTTATCGATATCGTCTTTCAAAGTTATAAATGTTATAAATTAATGTTAATGTGGAAAGACTAAATTAAGTAATGCGAATAATTATTATTATAATACGCTTTTATTTAACTTGCAATATACGTATGTATGTTTGTCCATGTAACGGATCTAACTAAAGTCGTTATTGAGAAATATTTAAACATTCGCTTACACTTTTTACTAAAAAATTCTTTAGAAAAACAAACCAAGCGACAACTTCTTAATCTTATAATAAATATCTTGTTCCAAGGTCAATAAATATAAGATTGTAAGAAATGTACTTTGTGTGTATATTTTCCATTTTACTATATCACTTTTGTATGTAACAGTATTATTGTTTGAATTATGTTATTGTTTAATAACAAAATTCAATATCGATAATTAAGTCATTTAAAGTTTAGTCAAGCACTAGCGTAGTTTACAAACACAATCACACTAATTGTACATCGATTGATTGGTTCAGCGTGCTTGCGTATGATTGGTTCAGTTTGAAATTGCGTGATGACGTTGCGCTATGATTGGCTAGATTGGAAATTGCAAGAATGTGCGAAGCTTCGTACTCATTATGGCAAATGTGTGGTAACGGTGAAAGGTGGGGCGGATTAGGCGACACTGGTTCTCATAGAAACGGCGCATTATAGCCATTCTAACCTCTTTTATATGTTCTGTGGTTGGGCCTATATATATAAAGCTACAATACCACTGACTCACTGACATAATTAGTTTGTTCTACGGAACTCGGAACTGGGAAAAAGTAATGATGGGGAAGTGTGGAGGGGGGTGAGGAGGCACCAGGAAAAATACGAAAGTGGAACTTGGAGCAGTTCCGGACTGATACTGCCCGCGGAAACCATAATAGATAGGTGGGGGGTGCTCGACCAAATGTCATAGAGAACCCTGGGAGACTGCCACAGCCGGTGTTAGTCTATGGTTTTTTTGACTTTTTTTTTTTCTCCATACTAAATTTTGTTTTTTCATACAAACTTTATAGGGGATTTTGGGGGGGAAATCGGACTCGTAGACTTTTACTGTCATAGACAATTTTTTATGTTGAAACCGTGGGACCCCCCAACTGACAGGTTTTTTTTTTTTTTTAATTTTTTTTCGAAGAGTTTTGTATGGGCCAGCCAAGTCACCAGCCGGAGAGCCGAGGCCGAAGGCCGAGGCTCCGCGGCAAGCGAGGCCGGAGGCCGAGCTCCGTCTCGTGCGCAAAGAGCGAGGCGAGGCCGAAGGCCGAGCCCCACATATCCGAGGCGAGGCCGCAGGCCGAGCCCTTCTTCCCTCTCCTTGACCAATGAAAGAGCCATAAAATAGCGAGGCCGCAGGCCGAGCCATTCCCCCATTCCATTTTTTTTTAAATGAGGATCGTGAGGCCAAAGGCCGAGCTGGCGAGGCCGCAGGCCGAGCCCTTCCCCCTTTTTCATTTTTTCTAATAAAAGGGGTGTGTGAGGCCATAGGCCGAGCTAAGTGGCGAGGCCGTAGGCCGAGCCCTTCTTCCCTTCCCATTTTTAACAAAATGTGGGGTGTGAGGCCGAAGGCCGAGCTGATTGGCGAGACCGCAGGTCGAGCCCTTCCCCCCTTCCTATTTTTTCTAATAAAAAGGGGGATGCGAGGGCGCAGGCCGAGCTGAGTGGCGAGGCCGTAGGCCGAGCGCTTCCCCTCTTCCCATTTTTTTAAACAAAATTAGGGGTGTGAGGCCGAAGGCCGAGCTGATTGGCGAGACCGCAGGTCGAGCCCCTCCCCCCTTCCCATTTTTTCTAATAAAAAGGGGGTGTGAGGTCGCAGGCCGAGCTGAGTGGCGAGGCCGTAGGCCGAGCCCTTCCCCCTCTTCCCATTTTTTTAAACAAAATTAGGGGAGCCGAGGCCGAAGGCCGAGGCTCGAGCTCCGCAGCTCGAGGCCGCAGGCCGAGCCATTCGTATATGGATGACTTCATAATGACTAATGATACCTCAAGTCACCAGCCGGGGAGCCGAGGCCGAAGGCCGAGGCTCCGCGGCAAGCGAGGCCGGAGGCCGAGCTGCGTTTAAATCGAGGGCTGGGGGGGGGCAGGAGCGAGGCCGAAGGCCGAGCTCCAGCCGCGCAAGCGAGGCCGGAGGCCGAAGCTTGCGCATTGCGAGGCCGCAGGCCGAGATGCGTCCAGGCGAGGCCGAAGGCCGAGCTCCGTCTCGTGCGAAAAGAATTGGGCGAGGCCGCAGGCCGAGCCATTCGTATATGGATGACTTCATAATGACTAATGATACCTCAAGTCACCAGCCGGGGAGCCGAGGCCGAAGGCCGAGGCTCCGCGGCAAGCGAGGCCGAAGGCCGAGCTCAGTCTCGTGCGGTCCCAGTTGTGGGGCGAGTTTTTTTTCGTGGGGCGATTTGTGGGGCGAGTTTTTTTTTTCGTGGGGCGAGTTTTTTTTTTGTGGCGCGAGTTGTGGGGCGAGTTTTTTTTTTCTCCGGTTGGCTCGGGGGAGCGAGGCCGAAGGCCGAGCTAACAATTCACCAGCCGGGGAGCCGAGGCCGAAGGCCGAGGCTCCGCGGCAAGCGAGGCCGAAGGCCGAGCTCCGTCTCGTGCGAAAAGAATTGGGCGAGGCCGAAGGCCGAGCCATACATGGATGACCTGATGACGACAACTCATACCTCAAGTCACCAGCCGGGGAGCCGAGGCCGAAGGCCGAGGCTCCGCGGCAAGCGAGGCCGCAGGCCGAGCTGCGTATATGAATCCGAGAGGCGAGGCGAGGCCGGAGGCCGAGCCCCTCCTCCAGCCGGGGCAAGCGAGGCCGAAGGCCGAGCTTGCGCCGCCAGCGAGGCCGTAGGCCGAGCTGCGTTTTAACAGCAGAGAGCATAAGGCAAAGTACTCTTTCGGCTCTTCACCTTATCCCAACCGACAACATTTCTTTGTAGATGACTTTTTCATCATTTCCCAAACTTTTTTTCACGCAATCGCAACTGCTTTTTTTAAACTGCCATGCACAGCACGCGAGGTGCTTGCACCTCGCGCAGCCACGCAACACTAGTTTTAATATACGAGTTAGGACAAAATGATTTACTCCTATAAAAGGGGGGACGCCGAAGGTGGGAGGAGGGAGAAAGTCGTCGTATTTTAATGTACTTGTATATAGGTATAACACAGCAGCATTGAAACATAATTAATAAGTTTGAAATGAATAGACTACATGCTCTTATTAAATAGGTATCAATAACAGGTTTCGGAATTGGAAGTATTGTCACGAATGATTACAACAAGCTGTGATGACCCCTTTATTGACATTACATCTTACAGCAGAAATGTTTATTTGCTACAACACAGTAGGCGCTACAAACAATACAACCACAGGTTCATATTCAGTCTGCAAGACATGTAAATCATCACAAGGGTACTATCTTACTTTACTACTACACTTTTTACAAGCTTTTATTGAACTAGTCGCTGTCGCGTGGTGCAGTGGACTTGCAGTGTGTGAGCGGTGCGGCAATATTCGGCAGTATGGCAGTATATAGTGTCTCACCGCTCACACACCGCTAGTCGCTACGATGTCGCAGCGACTTTGATTGAATACGATATTAGGCCGCTGTAGCGCGCGCGAGGTGTGGAGGCGTGGCGCTCGACCGCCACAAACAGGTTTATGCTTCCATCTTGTGAATGTGTCTCACCTCACTGCGCCATCTATCGTATGTATTGTGAACCATCTATCGACTGTTATGAAAGATCCTTGTTGTCGACCAAACACTGGAAGTAGTGTTCGTTCGGTTCCCAACACAAACGGAGTCGCGGGCACAGCTAGTCTTCAAACTATTCAAAGGATCTGTCAGCGATGTGAGCTCTAACGTGTCTTGATAAACTTTCAATAGAAGCCCTTTGAGAGACATCTCACTGGAGTTGTTTCTTCTTATTGTGGGTTCTCAAATGCTTTACCAAATTACACTTATGACTAAACCGATGTTGACACACTTCACATTTGAATGGTTTCTCTCCAGTGTGAGTTCTCAAATGTTTTAATAAATAATACTTTTGATTAAAACAACGATCACAAACAACACATTGGAATGGTTTCTCTCCAGTGTGAGTTCTCAAATGTTGTAATAAATTAGACTTTACATTAAAACGACGATCACAAACATTACATTGAAATGGTTTCTCCCCAGTGTGAGTTCTAATGTGAGTTACTAATTGAGACTTCTGACTAAACCGATGTTGACACACTTCACATTGGTATGGTTTCTCCCCAGTGTGAGTTCTCAAATGTTTTACCAAATTAGACTTGTCATTAGAACAATGATCACAAACATCACATTTAAAAGGTTTCTCTCCAGTGTGAGTTCTTAAATGTATTACCAATTCAGACTTTACATTAAAACGACGATCACAAACATCACATTGGTATGGTTTCTCTCCAGTGTGAGTTCTTAAATGTATTAATAAATCAGACTTTCGATTAAAACTATAATCACAAACATTACATTGGAATGGGTTCTCCCCAGTGTGAGTTTTCAAATGTTTTACCAAATCAGACTTTAGATTAAAACGGCGATAACAAACATCACATTGAACTGTTTTTTCTCCGGTGTGAGTTCTCATATGTCTTAATAAACTAGACTTTTGACTCAAACAACGATCACAGACATCACATTGGTATGGTTTCTCTCCAGTGTGAGTTCTTGAATGTAGTACCAAACTAGACTTTTGACTAAAACGACGATCACAGACATCACATTGGTATGGTTTCTCTCCAGTGTGAGTTCTTGAATGTAGTACCAAACTAGACTTTTGACTAAAACGACGATCACAGACATCACATTGGTATGGTTTCTCTCCAGTGTGAGTTCTATAATGCGTCATCAAGGCAGAAGCACACTCAAACCGCCGCTGACAAACGTCGCACTGGTGTGGTCCCTGAGCAGTCCGAGTTTTTGACTCTCGCCGAGACTCGCGCTGTTTCCTGTTGGTCGTACTTCCGGCAGCTTGTTTCCGTTTGTCAGCTGCCGACGTCTGCGCTGAAGCGACACCTGAGAATGATCATTTTTATTAGTAAATCTATTGATTATGATTTTTATCAGTTTGCTCGGCTTGACTAATCTATGAACCCAATCCAGGAAACAATCCGTACTGCATTATTGTGCTGCAAATGGGAGGAGACATACGTGATGACCAACTACGTAGTGTCAGTAGCTAAGACTCAAGTATGATTGTGCACTTTGTCCATATGGAATGTCCAATAGAGTAAAAAGTTAGTCACCCAGTAGATGTAAATACTCATCTGGGCATCATAATAGGATAAGGATTCCTATAGTGAAAGAGCTGAAACAAGAAAAATCCTACCTTCCCATCTCTCTCCCTGCTCTGTCGTGTTCATCTCTGTGTCGCGAGACTGTGACGGACTGACGGGGTCTTCTTCATCAGAGTCGCTTTCCGATTCACAAATGTCGGCCGCGTCTGCTGGCTGCGGGGGACCTGCACACACGCTTTTCATGATTGATCCGCATGGGACGGATTCTGCCAGAGGCAGAAAAAATCACCTAACAATTTGACAGTCGCACAAATCACAATATTGATACTGTTTCATAGAGGAGCTATCCCAAGGAACATTTTTGTTCCAATTTCATAAATTCAAATATGTTCGATGCAGAGCTGTCACAATCAGCGACGAAGATTATACAGTACAGAATGGACATAGGTTAAGTCAACAAATTAAAGAAAGTGAATGGTTATGATTCTATTTAACTACGTTTTCATTGCGATTTTTTTGTACAAATCTTATCCAAGATTCTCTTTTTACGCCGGTAGTATTAAAGCAAAAATAAGACGAATCGACTATAAAGCCAACCACTTAGCTTACTTAGCTTACTATCTTAGGAGCTTCATTTGTTGCCCAATATTACTATCCTAGCCTTTCCCCCTCAAAAGTTGTGCTTGGGGCACAGGGGGTAAAATGTACCGTCAAAAGTGGTATTGTTGCGGTTTTACAATTCTATATTATAAAAGACTCACAATTTCGTAACATAGTCTTAATAGAAGCTTTATAATACATAATTATATATTATATCTATAATACATATTTTTTGGATAACCCGTTCCTATAAAATTACTCATCGAAGTTTAACAAATTTTAAATTTTTATAACTAATTCACTAATTTCAATCACGCAAAACCACTAAACGGATTTCGATGAAATTTGATAAACGAGTATATAGGCTACTTTTTATTCTGAAATTAACACGAGAGTGAAGCCCCGGGCGTCAGCTAGTATTAAATGCCATGTCGGATGTATGTTTGTTTATCAATCACACAAAATCTACTGAACAGATTTCGATGAAATTCCGTACACGAGTAGGGTAAGCCTAAAAATGCGCATAGTGTACTTTTTTTCTGAAATTCTCACGGGAGCGAAGCCTCGGCGCCGTCTAGTATATATTATTGTAAATGATAAAGTTCCCATACAAACTTGTAATTTTTGCCACTGAATCACACAAATAGTCTACTGGACGGATCTTGGGGAAATCTGGCACACAAATAGAGCAAGTCTTGAAATTTCACTTATGGTAATTTTTATCTCGAAATTCCCAAGTGAGCGGAGCCCCGGGGTTTAGCAAGTTATCCATACCTATGAAAAATGCTATATTAGCTGCGCCCCGGGGCCCTACTCCCGTAGGAATTTCAGGATAAAAGATACCCTATGTGCTATATCCGGTATTTTTCTAGCAGTGTATCAAATTTCATCAAAAGCCGTCCAGTAGATTTTGCGCAGTTGAGTATCAAACATCCTCCTCTCACACATCTAAAATTTCGCATTTGAAATATCTGTGGAATTTGTTCAACTTCAATGAGCTCTAGTATGGGACTGAGTGGTCCAAAAAATATGTATTTAGTCCCATTAAATGCAAAATTTAATGCTCTAAATCTTTTAATAGGACTATGTTTTCGAAATAGTGTATAAACCCTTTTTGTAGATACATTTTTTTTTACCCCCTGTGCCCCAAGCACAACCTTTTGGATGGGGAAACGCTGGGATAGTCATATTGGGCTACTAACAAAGCCATTAAAATAATAAAAGCTCTTGTAGGCTTTAAGTTCCTATTGAATCTTAATTCTGCCAGCCTATTTCTCGTGACCAGGACGAGGAACCTAAAATAAATAGTCTAAGCGGTCACGGGAATTTTCGTAACGATCAGGGAAACGGATAGACTTGCTTTTATGGGTTGTAGAGTAGTCCCCTAATGTGAATGATGTCGGTCTGCCGGCTCTCAGTGGTAGCTTCTTCGAGCTATAGGGCCTGGAAGGTGCTTCATTGTTGCGAAAAAAAAACGATCTGAGAAATGGTTAGTTTTAGTACATATTCAAAGTATGGCATCTCCGCATGTGAAACAAGTTGGTCTGCCGGCTGTCAGTGGTTGCATTTCAGAGCTATGAGGCGCGCAAGTCACTGCATAGTTACGAAAAAAAAACGATAAGAGAAATGGTTAGTTTTAGTACCAATTGGAAGAATGGTGTATCCACAGATGAAACGAGTTGGTCTGCCGGCTGTCAGTGGTTGTATTTCAGAGCTATCATCGTTCACGTAACTCGCTTATTTAAGGAAAAAGTCTAAAAAAACATTGAAAAGCGGGAAAATAGGCGAATTTTTCTAGTTTATGCCAGCCGCTGTCGTATCTGCGTATGTTTGACCCAACCTTAAACTTGCGCCGCGCACCACCGCACTGTGGGGAAAAAATCGCCTCTAGAGAAAAAAAGGTTTTCTTCAGAAAATCTACGTCGATTTTGGTAAAAACTGATTATGTATTTCATTTTTGATCTTAATAAGAAGACTTTTTATTAATACTATTTTTGCTAACATTGCATTCTTTTAATAGGTACTAAAACTGACCATTTCTCTTACCGTTTTATTTCGTAACTAAGCAGTGACTTTCGCGCCTCATAGCTCTGAAATGCAACCACTGACAGCCGGCAGACCAACTTGTTTCACATGCGGAGATGCCATACTTTGAATATGTACTAAAACTAACCATTCCCCAGATCGTTTTCTATTTTTTGCAACAATGAAGCTCCTTCTAGCCTTAATAGCTCAAAGTGGCAACCACTGATAGCCGGCAGACCAACTTGTTTCACATGAGGAGATGCCATATTTTGAATATGTACTAAAACTAACCATTTCTCTGATAATTTTTTTTTTTCAACAATGAAGCCCCTTTCCAGGCCCTAGGTATAGCTCGAAGTGGCAACCACTGAAGGCTGGCAGACCAACTTGTTTCACCTGTGGAGACACCATTCTTTCAATAAGAGCTAAAACTGACCATTTCTTTTACCGTTTTATTTCGTAACTATGCAGTGACTTTCGCGCCTCATAGCTCTGAAATGCAACCACTGACAGCCGGCAGACCAACTCGTTTCACATGCGGAGATACCATACTTTGAATATGTACTAAAACTAACCATTCCTCGGATCGTTTTCTATTTTTTGCAACAATGAAGCTCCTTCTAGCCTTTATAGCTCAAAGTGGCAACCACTGACAGCCGGCAGACCAACTTTTTTCACATACGGAGATGCCATACTTTGAATATATACTAAAACTAACCATTTCTCTGATCGTTTTTTTTTTCGCTACAATGAAGCCCCTTTAGCCCCTATAGCTCAAAGTGGCAACTACTGACAGCCGGCAGACCAACTTGTTTCACATACGGAGAAGCCATACTTTGAATATATACTAAAACTAACCATTCCTCGGATCGTTTTCTATTTTTTGCAACAATGAAGCTTTTTCTAGCCTTTATACTTCAAAGTGGCAACCGCTGACAGCCGGCACACCAACTTGTTTCACATACGGAGATGCCATACTTTGAATATATACTAAAACTAACCAGTCCTCGGATCGTTTTCTATTTTTTGCAACAATGAAGCTCCTTCTAGCCTTTATAGCTCAAAGTGGCAACTACTGACAGCCGGCAGACCAACTTGTTTCACATACGGAGATGCCATACTTTGAATATATACTAAAACTAACCATTCCTCGGATCGTTTTCTATTTTTTGCAACAATGAAGCTCCTTCTAGCCTTTATAGCTCAAAGTGGCAACCACTGACAGCCGGCAGACCAACTTTTTTACATACGGAGATGCCATACTTTGAATATATACTAAAACTAACCATTTCTCTGATCGTTTTTTTTTCGCTACAATGAAGCCCCTTTCAGCCCCTATAGCTCAAAGTGGCAATTACTGACAGCCGGCATACCAACTTGTTTCACATACGGAGATGCCATACTTTGAATATATATACTAAAACTAACAATTCCTCGGATCGTTTTCTATTTTTTGCAACAATGAAGCTTCTTCTAGCCTTTATAGCTCAAAGTGGCAACCGCTGACAGCCGACACACCAACTTGTTTCACATACGGAGATGCCATACTTTGAATATATACTAAAACTAACCATTTCTCTGATCGTTTTTTTTTCGCTACAATGAAGCCCCTTTCAGCCCCTATAGCTCAAAGTGGCAACCACTGACAGCCGGCAGACCAACTTGTTTCACATGCGGAGATGCTATATTTTGAATATATGTTTTAAACCTAACCATTTCTCTGATAATTTTTTTTGCAACAATGAAGGCCATTTTCCTCAAGGCAATTTTCCAGGCCCTAGGTAGCTCGAAGTGGCAAACACTGAAGGCCGGCAGACCAACTTGTTTCACCTGTGGAGACACCATTCTTTCAATAGATACTAAAACTGACCATTTCTCTAACCGTTTTTTTTTCGTAAATATGCAGTGACTTTCGTGCATCATCGCTCTGAAATGCAACCACTGACAGCCGGCAGACCAACTTGTTTCACATGCGGAGATGCCATAGTTTGAATATGTACTAAAACTAACCATTTCTATTAACCATCTCATAATTTTTTTTTCGCAACAAGCTCGAAGTGGCAACCACTGAGAGCCGGCAGACCAACTCGTTTCACCTTTACTTATTCAAAGTATGGCATCTCCGCATGTGAAACGAGTTGGTCTGCCGGCTGTTAGTGGTTGCCACTTTGTTAGTGGCTACCACTTTGAGCTATAGGGGCTGGAAGGGGCTTCATTGTTGCGAAAAAAAACGAAAGAGAAATGGTTAGTTTTAGTATATATTCAAAGTATGGCATCTCCGCATGTGAAACAAGTTGGTCTGCTGGCTGTCAGTGGTTGCATTTCAGAGCTATGAGGCGAGAAAGTCACTGCATAGTTACGAAAAAAAAAAGGTAAAAGAAATGGTCAGTTTTAGTACCTATTGAAAGAATGGTGTCTCCACAGGTTAACGAGTTTGTCTGCCGGCTTTCAGTGGTTACCACTTCGAGCTCTAGAGCCTGGAATCATTGTTGCGAAAAAAAATGCTCAGATAAATGGTTAGTTTTAGTACATATTCAAAGTATGGCATCTCCGTATGTGAAACAAGTTGGTCTGCCGGCTGTCAGTGGTTGTCACTTTGAGCTATAGGGACTGAAAGGGGCTTCATTGTAGCGAAAAAAAAACGATCAGAGAAATGGTTAGTTTTAGTATATATTCAAAGTATGGCATCTCCGCATGTGAAACAAGTTGGTCTGCCGGCTGTCAGTGGTTGCCACCTTGAGCTATAAAGGCTAGAAGGAGCTTCATTGTTGCAAAAAATAGAAAACGATCCCAAGAATGGTTAGTTTTAGTATACAAGGTGTAACGGAAAGGGTATTACTATACAAAGTGGAAAGATTCGTTACCGTGGGTAGATCCTTTATGTGAAGTTTCAGATTATTTTCAGCACTTTTAAAAAGGAGTGTTAAAAAAATAAATGATAAAACGAAATCTTTTCCATGTAAACAAACACTGCACATCACTATTCAGGATATTTCAATGTCAAGGTTGCCTCTGCACTGCTCACACACATATCACAACACAAATTATTTCACCTTCTTGGTTACTATGAAAACCTGGTACTTTGAGCAGTATCCGCTTTCGTCACCTTTTGACAGTTTATACCAATGTTTTCACAAAGAAACTGCCTACACGTGCAGAGCGGCGCAGCACAGCAGCGGCGGGAATTTTTCAATTTTACTTTACTTTAAATTGATTAATCATTGTAAAAAAAACCATTCGCAAGTCGCTTTTCAGTGTTTTCATCATGTTTTTAATTAGAAATCAAATAACTCGAATAAATATTTTTCACTTTGACAAGTCAACAACTCAGGCTAATATTGACAGTTACTTTTTAATATTGGTGCTGTCCTGCCAGGTACATTTTCGGAAAAAGTCCAGTCCCGTCTTTTTATTAGCCAAACTCACACCACCTTTTTGATTATGCCGTCCTAGTACAAAATAAATAAATATCCTACTTAGAGCAACACGGACCTCCACGAAGTCGGTGTTGCTGATAATTAAGATATTTTTCCAAATGAACCTCCCATTGTTCCATGGATTCCTTGTATTAAACCAATATTACTTTTAATTTTATTGTTATGTTCCATGAAGACGATATTTTTTAAATTTAGTTTTTGACCTTACTAGGATCACATATCAGCCTAACAAGGTAGAAGCGACGCCTTAGTCAGAGTTCATTTGAAAATTTGGTCACACCCTTTTTTTATCTTGTCAGAATGTCAAATCTTCAGACATACAGACATTTGCAAATAAGAGTGCGGAACCTTTTTTGCAAATTCTAATTTATTACAATACCAGGCGCCGAATCAAGGAGGTGTGATTTAATTTTGATAGTTGTAGATGATTGACCTTGAATTCAACAGCTGTTTACTGTCATAGTGGTGAATAGTGTTGTGCCAATTCAAATTGGAAAAATGTGTGCCTGTATGGTTTTCTTAAAATTAAAAATTAAATCATAAACATACAAGACTAAAAATGTCTGGAACTAGTTTAAAACCATTATCACAGTTAGCACAATCGATATGGATATAGGTATTCCGTTACACCTTGTATATTCAAAGTATGGCATCTCCGTATGTGAAACAAGTTGGTCTGCCGGCTGTCAGCGGTTGCCACTTTGAGCTATAAAGGCTAGAAGGAGCTTCATTGTTGCAAAAAATAGAAAACGATCTGAGGAATGGTAAGTTTTAGTACATATTCAAAGTATGGTATCTCCGCATGTGAAACAAGTTGGTCTGCCGGCTGTCGCTGGTTGCATTTCAGAGCTATGAGGCGCGAAAGTCACTGCATAGTTACGAAATAAAACGGTAAAAGAAATGGTCAGTTTTAGCTCTTATTGAAAGAATGGTGTCTCCTCAGGTGAAACAAGTAGGTCTGCCGGCCTTCAGTGGTTGCCACTTCGAGCTATACCTAGGGCCTGGAAGGGGCTTCATTGTTGAAAAAAAAAAATATCAGAGAAATGGTTAGTTTTAGTACATATTCAAAATATGGCATCTCCTCATGTGAAACAAGTTGGTCTGCCGGCTATCAGTTGTTGCCACTTTGAGCTATTAAGGCTAGAATGAGCTTTATTGTTGCAAAAAATAGAAAACGATCTGAGGAATGGTTAGTTTTAGTACATATTCATAGTATGGCATCTCCGCATGTGAAACAAGTTGGTCTGCCGGCTGTCAGTGGTTGCATTTCAGAGCTATGAGGCGCGAAAGTCACTGCTTAGTTACAAAAAAAAAACGGTAAGAGAAATGGTCAGTTTTAGTACCTATTAAAAGAATGCAATGTTAGCAAAAATAGTAGGTATTAATAAAAAGTCTTCTTATTAAGATCAAAAATGAAATACATAATCAGTTTTTACCAAAATCGACGTAGATTTTCTGAAGAAAACCTTTTTTTCTCTAGAGGCGATTTTTTTCCCCACAGTGCGGTGGTGCGCGGCGCAAGTTTGAGGTTGGGTCAAACATACGTAGATACGACAGCGGCTGGCATGAACTAGAAAAATTCGCCTATTTTCCCGCTTTTTAATGTTTTTTTAGACTTTTTCCTTAAATAAGCGACTTACGTGAACGATGATAGCTCTGAAATACAACCACTGACAGCCGGCAGACCAACTCGTTTCATCTGTGGATACACCATTCTTCCAATTGGTACTAAAACTAACCATTTCTCTTATCGTTTTTTTTTTTGTAACTATGCAGTGACTTGCGCGCCTCATAGCTCTGAAATGCAACCACTGACAGCCGGCAGACCAACTTGTTTCACATGCGGAGATGCCATACTTTGAATATGTACTAAAACTAACCATTTCTCAGATCGTTTTTTTTTCGCAACAATGAAGCACCTTCCAGGCCCTATAGCTCGAAGAAGCTACCACTGAGAGCCGGCAGACCGACATCATTCACATTAGGGGACTACTCTACAACCCATAAAAGCAAGTCTATCCGTTTCCCTGATCGTTACGAAAATTCCCGTGACCTCTCGGTCTAAAAACATTTATTATTATCTATTTTAGAAGCATTTTCCTATATCTATGGAATCTTCAAGTGCGAGCCCAACACGACCTTAGCTAATCTATACATCCGTTTTCATACATCCATACAATACAATACATACATACAAATAAATAAAATTGGAGTGTCTGTCTGTAATTTCAAAATAACTGGAAATTTTTAATTGTATATTGTTATTTTGGCGATACCAGTACCAAAACTTTTTTTTTAGATTGTTAGTAGGTATTGTTTGTTTGTTTGTCCAGGGTAAACATTGAAACGGCTTATCCGAGAACGATTATTAACATATAGTTAGTTTTTGTCTCGAAAATATTTAAGGATCGGTAGTGAAAATAAAAAAAAAAAAACCCGCGGGAGAAGCCGCGGGTAAAAGCTAGTTTATTATATAAACTGTAAGTATATCTATACAAATTTACAGTTTTCAGTACTAATTGTTTCTATGCTAAGCCGCGGACAGACAGACATACGGACAGATGGACATGACGAAACTATAGGGTTATAAGTTCTCTTCGAAACCCTAAGCGAAAAAAAATCAGTTGTACAGTACACAGAGTCAAACAGTTCACCAAGGCTTTTGTACCTACGTGTCCAATCTGTACTATTTACTTTTCTTATTCTATAATTTTCATACAAAATGGAAGAAACAATTGAATATTTTGAATATTAGAAAATAATTTATAATATTTATATAATTATTATGAAAATTACTTTTAGTCTTAGTTTTAGTTGATATTTTGGTTACTTACAGATGGTAGGTCACTCCACTATCTTTTTCTTACTAGATTTATTTTTACATTATTTTAACATGCAAGACGGCATTATGATTGACACAAAATCGGATGCAATCGCGATGTACTTTGGCGAGTGATTGAAGGAGTTTCAGTTACTGGGACATTAACTGATGGCGCAAACATTTTGTTCACGTCGTCGCTTTTATACATAGTAGTTGTATTTTGATGCACCCAGTAGATGTAAACACTAGTCTGGGCATCATAATAGAGTATTTGACTGCTACTGAAGGTTGGTATAAGGATTCCTATAATGGAGGAGCTGTAACAAGAGAAAATCCTACCTTCCCCGAGCTCTCCCTGCTCTGTCGTGTCCATCTCTGTGTCGCACGGCTGTGACGGACTGACGGGGTCTTCTTCATCAGAGTTGCTTTCTTCTTTTTCACAAATGTCGGCCGCATCTGCTGGCTGAGAGGGACCTGCACACACACGTCTCATGATGGACCCGCAATAGTGACAAATTTCCTTCATTTGGAACTAGCAGCTGCCATCTCTCAAGCAATCATCAGCAATGTTATTGCTGAATCAGTTACACTTGTATTAAATTGCAAACAAATATCAATGGAAATATCAGTGAACTAGCAGCCCGCCCCGGCTTCGCACGGGTAAATATTTTTTTTAAATTATAATTTTTGAATACTACTCCATCATCAAAAAGAGTAAAATTTTAAAGAAAGATAGATTATCGTCTCTTTTTACATTTTTATCTAGTTTTTTTTTATTTTTTTTTGTTTTTTTTTATTTTTTCTTCATATTTTTATTTTTTAATGTCTGTGTAACTGCCTCTATGTGTGCTCTATGGCTCATAGTACATTCATCCCACATAATCAATGAGGCGTCTTGTAGTAACTTACCAAGAGGCCCATTTTTGCGGATAGAACATGTAGATTGTTGCTCAAGGTTTACGGATAGGGGAAGTTTAAAAGTGGAATGAGCAGTTTTTCCATCGACAATATATTGACTAAATAAATCCCTATAATAATGTAATGGATTAAAACAGTTAGCTCTAACCATTAACCTAAATGCATAAAATTCCATGCACGTCACAGTTTTGTTACGCGCCGTCCCTTGCTGAGGGATAGTCAAATAATAACCGTCTTCTCCCTTTACAAACATTAAGGGATACTGAAGTGGATCATATGAACGGTGTAACTCAGAGACCCTTTTAAGTTGGCTATCTCTACCATGCAGAACTATATCTCTGGGGCCTTTTTCTTCGTCAACCAAGAGAACGGCTACCTCGTTTACAGCTGGAGCGTTATATCTGCCCGGATGTGCCGTCTGTGGTAGACGGTCGGAGTGAATAATCAGTTTTAATCTATCCGAAGAATTACGTTCTAAGTTTTCTTTGAAACTCCTTATATATACATTATGACAATTCAGTACGGTCTGTAGTTCATTAATTAAATTAGTTTTTAGCATTGGAGCTATATTTGATCGCAACGACAGCTGATCTGCGTCTGAAATAAAATACAGTTGCAAGTATTGTGGATTTTGCCCTGGTGGTGGTAAAAGGCTACCTATAAGATGATAACGGCGGCGGCGGCGACCACGCGATTTTATATTTGTGATATCTTCCGAATGAAATGTCCGATTTTGATAAATCAAAAAGTAATATAAAGGTACTGAAGTGTTCGTAATCACAAAATCATTTATTTTGATAAGGATTAATAACAAAGTATAAATAAAGACATGTTTCTAATGGCGTCATTATAATTATTATTTTTTGAACTAAAAACTCTTATTGTGTCTTAACTATAATAGTTAGGCATATGCTGTCGCGACATTTTTTGTAGATAATGATTTGTTCTACAAACACGTAGTACATCATTTTGATCTATCATTAATAGTTTTTGCAGCGCACGCGATGAAAGGAATTTTTAAAGTAATTTTTGCACAACTTGGGTTACATTATTAAAGTTTTAGTAAGGATCCCTAAATATTTTGGAAATAAAATATAGCCTATAACACTCAGGGATAGTGTAGCTACTAAACGGTGAAAGAATTTTAAAAATCGGTCCAGTAGTTTCGAGCCTATTCGTTACAAACAAACAAACAAACAAACAAATAAACAAATCTTACCTCTTTATAATATTAGTGTGGATGTTTGTGATTAAAATAGTGCATTACATACCTTCCTCTGGCTCCTTATATCCAATGTCAGCATCAGCAACATCTGACTCCGGCTCAGTTTTGAATACAACAGGGATTGGTACTTCCGTGTTGTAATATTCAGCTCTGGAGTACTGTAGTGACCCACACAGGCTGACAGCCTCACGGTCCACCAAGGATATTGATATTTCAGTTATCTGTCAATATACACAAACTTACTGCCTAAAAGACTAATAAATACTTAATTCACATTTTATAATATCACAAAGATTTTTTTATTTTTTATTTATTTAGGCACATCAACAATATAAACACAGACATTTACATTAAACATAATGTTTACACAGACATGACATGACATAACAGACATGCACAACATTGTATTTAGATTACTATTAAAAAAATGTATTTAAAAATCAAAATTAACTTTAAAAATATCACAATTGTAAAATAATTATTTAGTATTAACTTTCAAAATTTTCTTTTTTAACATTTTAGGACAATCATTATATATATCTAAATCGAAAAGATTGAAGTTCTACCTCTGATTGTCTGTGCACTATAGCATTCAGCACATTCTCTGCCCAAGCAGAAGTCCGCATCAACTTGCGGCACTTGTTGAGCTGAGCGTGGCAGATATAACACGCCGCCACGGGCCTCCCGTCAGCCTTGTGCAGCTGAAATGTTCACAACAGTTAAACACATTTTGTTTTCTTCCAAACGAAGAATTTAGTAGAGATGAGCATAATTTAGTTGCGGTTGCACTAACTGAATTGTTGGTGATCTTCTCGTACACAAGCTGCAGCGAGCCGGCGATGGGCAACAGCCGCACGTCCATCGCCAGACAGATGCGACAGGCAGCTACTGCGTCAGGCATGTCAACAGATATATTTTCCTTTCGCACTTATCTGTTCTTATTTTCCATGTAATCAAAAATACTTCGCACACAAATAACACAATATTTCGCAAATGTTCACAAACAAAAACCAAAGAGTAATAAAATCACTACGTTTTGACAAAAACATTGATTGACTGACACAGACTACTTTTGAAATGATAAATGCCTAGACTAAAACGTAGTGATTTTATACTCTTTGGCCTAGACTATTGAATTGTTCCCTAGTATAGACCAAGCCTATAATTCGCAAATCGCAAAGACCTACCAAACGATATGGACTAGAAATACCTACAAAACAAACGTGCATACCTACAACATTGAGTAATATAAAATGGCGTCTATAAGAAGGGATGACAAAAAAGATCGATATATCGATGTCGACACGCCCGCTATCGCTATCTAGCGCAAACAACTCGATGAAAACAACTCGAGCCAATCATCCAATGGAGGACCAAACAGCGGCTCGTCCCACGAGACGCCCAAAGTCCAAAGTCTCTGAAGAAGACACTTCGCAGAGAATATTACTGGACTGATCCAACCGCTTGGATCAAACATACGAGCTATTACGGACAACACCGTTCTCTTAGTCCAGACTTTTGGTATTTCCAAGTCCACTTGGAATGTGAAAATATCGGTTAGCGGCTGGTACTGCATGCCCAGCACCGCTATCCTGTTGGGATCATCCACATCCTCAAACAGGTGAGGGTTCTGTTGGTGATCCTCCGGGATCCCTTCTAGAACTCTAGGCTCATTGGACAACCACTTACGTAGCTCGTAGCCACCTGTCTTCAATATTTCGATCAATTCATCCCGCAGTAGGAGGGCCTCCTCAATACTTTGGGCTCCGGTGCACACGTCATCAACATACAAGTCACGTGACAGCACGGAAGCCCCACGGGGAAAGCGGATCCGTTCCCGCTCTGCCAATTCAAGCAATGATCTGATGGCGATATAGGGACTAGACTTCAAACCATACGTGTTTGTGTTGAGTTCATACACCGTCACAGGATCCTCAGGGCGCTCACGCCAGAGTATCAACTGGAATCGCCTGTCCTCAGGATGTATGACTGTCTGGCGGAACATCATCCGGATGTCCGCACCAAAAACCACTTGATGTCTTCTAAAGTTCAAGATGATGTCAATTATGTCCCTATGCAATTTGGGACCTGAATGCAAACATAGATTCAACGAAACTCCGTTCGAAGTGGGTGCGGACCCATCAAAGACAGTCCGCAATTTGCCTGTTGAGGCCTTTGTAGAAATAGATGTGCGTTGTGCGTGTAAGAATGATATGCTTGGGAATGAAATGAAGAAGGCGACACTGATTTAAAAATGAAAGCGTTATATTGCTTAGAAAAACACAAATACAATATAGGTAAGGTACAGAATGGATAGAAGAAAGTAGACGCGCACTTAAGAAAGATTTACAGGCGAAGAATAAAGCAGAGAGAAACGGAAATATTTAAATGCGTAGTTGCGTAAGCGCGGGAGCGTGGAATCGAGTAGCGCGCGACACGGGTGTCTCGTACGATAGCCGGTGGCGGCCTGGCGCAGCGGCGCGACGATGGAATGCGCGCGGGCAGGCGGCAGGGGTCCCGTTATGTTGCTCGGATCCGTTGTCTCCGCACGACTTGTTCGTATTGTCACTCACGACATTTTATCGTTAGTACGGTGTCGTTGTTAATGGTCGCTACAGTTCTCCCCTGCCGAGACCGTGACTACGGGCGATAGTAATCGGGGAACCGGACCACCCGTCCACTGCTTGTCTTCTTTGTAGCGTCATCAGCCCTCTGCTGAGTCGTCTCTGTCCCTCGGCTGGCTGTAGTGTGAGGTTCTGGTCTGGCGAGGTATGCAGGCTTCACACGATCGATTGTTATGGTCATTGTTTTACCCTGGACCAGTACATCGAAGGTCTTCGAGGTGCGGTTTAATACCTTATAGGGTCCAAGATACGCCGCCTGCAGTGATTTTTTTATGGGACCTTGTCTCACGAAGACGTGTGTGCAAGTGCTGAGGTCTTTGGGAACGTAGAATGTGCGACCGGAACTCGTATGCCACGATGTAGGTTGAGGGGAAAGTTTTCTCATCTGACCCTGTAGTCTGCTGGCAAAATCTGTTACGTCCACGTCCGTGTCAGATGTCGAAGTGAAGAACTGTCCGGGTAGACGAAGTGGCTCGCCGTACACCAGTTCTGCAGTCGACGCTTGTAAATCCTCCCTCCAGGCGCTGCGGAGTCCTAGTAGAACCAATGGTAAGGTCTCAACCCATTGAGACGAGTCGTGAGCTGCGATGGCTGCCTTCAGCTGTCTGTGTAGCCTCTCCACCAACCCGTTGGCTGCAGGGTGGTAAGCTGTCGTGGTATGGTGTGACGCGCCGAGCAAAGTAGCGATCCGCTTGAAGAGTTGGGATTCGAACTGCCGGCCCCTATCGGTTGTTATATGCTCTGGACAACCGAATCTTGCCACCCATCCGGACACGAAACTGGATGCACAGGCCTCAGCGGTTATCTCTTGTAGGGGGTATGCCTCAGGCCAACGAGTGTATCTGTCGACAATGGTGAGGCAATACCTGTAACAATGAGAAGTTGTTAGTGGTCCGACAATGTCCATGTGAACATTGCGGAAACGAGAGGAAGGAAGAGGAAATGGTTGGTAAGGAGCGGATGTATGTCGCGAAATCTTGCATCGCTGACACTGTATGCACTCTCGAGCCCATTTACGGCAATCTCTTTTGACACCAGGCCATACAAATCTTTGCGTAATTAGCCTCACCGTTGCTTTCCCTCCTGGATGACTCAGGTTATGCAGAGTATCAAAGACTTGCTTGCGAAATTGAGGCGTAATGAAAGGTCTTGGTACCTTCATGGAAACGTCGCAGTAGACCTCTATGTTTGAGTCACTGAGCCTTACTTTTTCTAGCTTCAAACTCGATCTTTGACGGAGATAATCTTGCAACTCTGTATCTGTCTGTTGATTCTGAGCTAGAGATTGGTAATCGAAGGGCGCTGCAATTTCTTCGATTCGAGAAAGACTATCAGCTACTGTATTGTCTTTGCCGGCTACATATCGTATGTCAGTGCTGAATTGTGCGATGTAATCTAGGTATCTAAATTGGCGGGGTGAACAGCTATCTCGGGAACTAGTAAAAGCGTGCGTAATTGGCTTATGGTCTGTAAAGATTATAAATGACCTTGCTTCAACCATATGGCGAAAGTGGCGAACTGCTTCATAAATGGCCAGCAATTCCCGATCATACGGGCTATACTTCGTCTGCGGTTTACTTAGCTTCCTGGAGAAAAATGCAAGTGGTTGCCATGTGTCACCTTTCTTTTGTTGCAGGACAGCTCCGATTGCAGTGCTGGAAGCGTCTGTTTGAATGGACAGCTCAGCTCGTATATCTGGATGGACAAGTAGGGTAGCTTGGGCTAGGCTTGACTTACATTTTTCGAATGCTTCTTTTAAGATTGGTGTGAAATGAACCGGTTGTGACCCCTTTGTTTTTGTTCCAGATAGTAGTGCGTTAAGTGGCGCTTGGTATTCTGCGGCTGCAGGTACGAACCGTCTATAAAAATTGATCATACCAAGAAACCGTCTAAGCTCCTTCATTGTTTTTGGTTGCGGGTAATCCTGAATAGCCTTTACCTTTGACTCGAGTGGATGAACTCCTTCTGCAGTTACTCGATACCCTAGAAAGTTTATCTCGCTTTGCCCGAACGTACATTTTGATGTGTTTACCAATACACCATATTCTTTCAATCGCTGGAACAAGCATTTCAGATGTTCTTCGTGCTGTTTTTCAGAATCGCTGAAGACTAAAACGTCATCAATATAACTATAGCAGAATTCTAGGCCCCTTAGCACCTCGTCCATGAACCGCTGAAACGTTTGGGCTGCGTTCCGAAGTCCAAACGTCATATATGGGAACTCAAAAAGCCCAAAAGGGGTTGTTATGGCTGTTTTTGGTATATCCTCTTTATGCACGGGGATTTGGTTATATGCCTTCACTAAATCTATCGTAGAAAATACCTTTTTACCTGCTAGCTGAGATGCAAAATCTTGAATGTTACGAATCGGGTATCTGTCAGGGATGGTACGTGCGTTCAAACCCCTGTAATCACCGCATGGCCTCCAGCCATCGTTCTTCTTAGGTGCTAGATGCAGTGGAGATGACCATGGACTTTCCGATGTGCGTGCCGTCCCGTCACGTAACATATTTTCAAACTCCTGCTTTGCTATCTGTAACCGTGCTGGGTCTAAACGTCGTGGACGTCCAGTAACTGGGGGTCCTGGAGTGGTCCTGATATGATGCACTGTCGAATGCTTGGGTACCTCTGGTCTACCGGCTGGTCGAGTTATTTCAGGAAATCTCTGAGAATGTGGTGGAAAATAGATTCATCTCTGCTGGTACGTACTGACGAAACATGCTCGTTGGTCTTCTGTGCAATCACACTTACGCTCAACGTTGTAACACCATCAATCAAGCGATGGTTGCGGCAGTCGACCAATAGGTTGTAGTACTTGAGAAAATCAACTCCTATAATAGGCTTTGTGACGTCAGCAATTGTAAAACGCCACGCGAAATCTCGACGTAATCCCAAATCGATGTTGAGCGGTAGACATCCGTAGGTAGGTATAACAGACCCATTTGCAGCAAATAATTCATACTTTGTTTTTGTCCGGGGCTCTTTGACGGATGACCGTGGAAACACGCACAAGTCCGATCCGGTATCAATTAAGTACTGAATTTTTGTCTTACGGTCAGTAATAAACAGGCGGCTCGAAGATACTGTGCAGACATTCGCCACCGCTAACGGCTGCTGTTGGCGTTTCCCGCCGTGAATGTACACGGTTGAGTACACTGTCTAGCCTTTGCTCCAAATCTGTAATGATACCAACAATATGGGTGGTCATGGGGTCTAGAACGCGATCTCGATCTGGAATTTTGTCGGTAGTGTGTAGTGGAACCGCGCACATTTGACCGCGACCGGAATGATTGTGGCCTTCGTACTTCCATGCATACCTCATCCAGTTTTCTTGTTAACTCCGCTATTTGTTTATTGAGTGCATCAAAAGAAGTACCTGGATTGTTGTGTGAACTAGATGACGTACTTGCAACTTGAGTTGTATTCGGTACGATGTCGTTTATGCGGTCAGCCAGCTCTGCTACGGAGTCCAGTGGAGTGCTCATCTGAGAAGCAACTATAGTTTGCAAATTAGTGGGTAGTCTGCTTGACCAAATAGTTCGTAGGAACTCTTCCGGTACAGTTTGTCCAGCCAAAGATTTTAAATGACGTAAAAATTGAGAGGGTTTTCTATCCCCTAATTCCTCATGCATTAATAATTGTTTTATTTTTCTCTCTTGCGATGCCGACAATCGTTTTATCAGCTCAGATTTAAGCTTTTCGTATTTACCCACTTCTGGGGGTGAAACAATTATGTCGCGTATTTCTGTTGCATACTGATGTTCTAACTGACCCAATACATAGTAGAACTTGGTATCATCTTTGGTAATATTGGATAATAAGAACTGACCTTCGATTTGAGCAAACCATAAAGCTGGATCATCCGGGTTAAATGGCGGTACTCGCACTCCCACTCGAAACGTTTCTCCAGTCATCACAGCAGTCGATCTTGCAGTGTCATCCGGCATTTTTCTTCCCACGTCGAAAGGTCACCAGTGTAGAAATAGATGTGCGTTGTGCGTGTAAGAATGATATGCTTGGGAATGAAATGAAGAAGGCGACACTGATTTAAAAATGAAAGCGTTATATTGCTTAGAAAAACACAAATACAATATAGGTAAGGTACAGAATGGATAGAAGAAAGTAGACGCGCACTTAAGAAAGATTTACAGGCGAAGAATAAAGCAGAGAGAAACGGAAATATTTAAATGCGTAGTTGCGTAAGCGCGGGAGCGTGGAATCGAGTAGCGCGCGACACGGGTGTCTCGTACGATAGCCGGTGGCGGCCTGGCGCAGCGGCGCGACGATGGAATGCGCGCGGGCAGGCGGCAGGGGTCCCGTTATGTTGCTCGGATCCGTTGTCTCCGCACGACTTGTTCGTATTGTCACTCACGACATTTTATCGTTAGTACGGTGTCGTTGTTAATGGTCGCTACACCTTCACCACCGCGTGGTGGGGCAAAAAATAATGCTCAGTTGAGCTCCAATCAACTCGAGCCGGAGACATGTGACCCAAATCCTCGTACTCGCGCATAAATTCAATATATTTATCGCGAAGTACGTGGTCACGCTGCATGCGTCGCTCCATGGACAGCAGTCGTTTCTCCGCAAGCGCCCTACTTTGCCCTAGGCTAGGACGTGTGGCAACAAAAGGTAACCTAGTTACAAACCGACCGGAGGGCAACCTCTCCGTGGTCGATCGAAAAAGGGCTTCGCACTCAGCGTGTTCCGGATCCATCCTGGAACTCATAGGTGGCTCCTCCACCTCCCAAAACCTTTGCATGGTCTTGGCCAAGGACGCAGATGCGACGACCGGTGGCTCCTCCACGGTGCTATTATCAAACACAGGGCCCATCAGGGCGAAACCAAAGATAGTAGACACTGCCATCAGTGAAGACGAACCCAGAGCTTTCTGGGTACCCAACAAAATCCAACCCAATACGTCCGAGCCCAGGAGCAAGTCCACTGGGCCGGGATGAAAGACAAAGGGGTCGGCCAAATCCAGACCCGAAACCAAAGACAACACACCCGGCGGTATGTCTGTCGAGGGGTGCCAACCCGCAATGGTATCCATTACCATAGCCGAAGTCGTGATCCTCATTGTGGAGGACTTCAGCGAAGAAAAGGTGATAAGTGTCTGGCCCGTCAGACACTTCACTTGTATGCCACCAACTCCAAGAAGTGGCACAGGCGAGTCTTCCACGACTAAACCTAACTGGTGTGCCACTCGAGTGGTAACCAAACTGCTTTGAGCCCCTGAGTCCAACAGAGCTCTCAAATTCATGGCTTCCCCCCCACGACCCCATACGCGGACCACCGCGGTAGGGAGCAGAACCGTCCGCGGCTCTGTCCCAGCAAGGGAGCAAGCTAGTTACGGGCTCCCCACTCTCTCCAAACCAGGGGCGCGCCACTGACCCGGATAATATGGCGGGCGAGTGCACATCCCCATCTGAGGGGGGGCATAACCCGCGGCCCGGCCATACCTATAGTACGGCGGGTGGTACTCCAGCCGTGGGTACTCGTGCAGCGGCGGAGAAAACCGCTGCGGCTGCATGTGTTGGGTAGTGGTAACCCGCGTGGAGGGGGGTGTCCCCACTCTCACGTCCGGTCTAGGGCCCCCGCCCATGGGGGCCCTATCCGGGGCCTGGCCAGCTACATACTGGCCATGACCTTGGGGCGCGTGGTCCCGGTCCGCCAAGACCCGCGCAGGTACGCGACCCCCTCCCGAGGGGGGTGCGACGAGCGAAGCCGCGTCCTCCGTCCGATGGTGGAGGGCTTCGCGCAGGAGCGCCCCCGCCCATAGGGGACCCCTGCCTCAACAACCGGGGGCCATCCCCGTTCCGGTTCATGCAGAGCATCACGTGGTGCAGCCCACGGCATGCACTGCATGGTATGGCCCTGGGACAGTCACGTGCATAGTGACTGCCCAAACAGTAGAAGCAAAGTTCATGCCGCCTTGCCATGCGGCGCCGATCTTGTACTGGCAGTCTCTGCCAGTCCCTGCATTGCAGCAGGCTGTGGCCCATCCGGCCACATTGCAGGCAGTCCGCGTCCCCCGCGACTGCTGCCGTGTGTGCAACCCGCACACCAGCTCCACGCGGTGGCGGTTGCCGTCCCTGTTGGGGCTTCCCTCGCCATGAGGGTTCCAAGGGCCTGCGTTCAGGCGCTCTGGATGGCGCTGAGTCCGTCATGGTATTCTCAGCCGCCCGTGCCTCAAACTCCAAAAACTTCACCAAGTCAGTGAATGTTGGTAGGGTGGTGCTATCCCGTTCCGCATTCTCGCGCTCAAATCGCGAGCGGATGTCATTGGGTAATTTGCCCAATACAATGTGCACCAGCAAAAAGGACCATTGGTCCACCGGCAGCCCCAGTGTGCGGAGCGCGTTACAGGCCACTGTAACGGGCGAGAGCAACTGCAGGCGCAACTGTGCCCTGTTGGCCACCTTGGGCAGGGCCATCAACTGTGCGGCGTGCGCATCCGCTAACAAACGTAAGTTTTGGTAGCGGGAGTTCAATAACTCCCAAGCCGTATCGTACTGGTCGTCCTCCACCCGGAGGTGCTGGATGAGCGACCGCGCTTCATCCTCAAGAGTGGAGAGGAGGTAGGCCATCTTCTGGGCCTTCGACAAATCCTGTCGTGCTACGACCAGGGACTCAAACATATTTTTATATGCCACCCACTCCTCCATCCTACCCCCAAAGTGGGACAGCTGAAGGGTGGGGAGCCGACCAGTAACCGCTGGTCCTTCCTGTCTAACAGGTGTGCGAGGGGCTGGTCCGCCAGCCTGTCTCGCCCTTATTGCGGTCGCCACCTCCGCGATATCATCGTGCAGACTCAGGATCTGGTCCATGTCCGCCATGTGACCTGCGTAGACCTCCGGGGCAAGTTCGGCTTCGGTAAGCACCACCATGGCCGCTTCCGCGCTAATCAATCGTGAGTGGAGGTGATCCGCTCTTAACAGTATGGCGCCCTCCCTGTCCTTCCGGGACAGGAGTCCTCCGGCCGTCACAAACCATCTCAATTCGTTGGCGAGTGTCGCCCTAGCATTGGAGACCTTCGCCATCGCGTCAAGTCACAAACAAAAAATAACAAAAGGTAAATAAAAAACAACAAAATCAAGCAACTACACGAAGAACCGCGGTAGGTATGAGAATGGCACAAACCCGGAACGCACGGTACAAACCGCAAACAAATACAAAAAAGGTTACAAATATTCTTATACAAACAAACTAAGAAAAATCTAATAATTTTTACAAACAATTAATTATTTTTTACAAACGAACAAATAGAGGGTAGATAAACTACGCTCTGCTACCAGAAAATGTGCAGAACAACTACGCTCTGCTACCAGAAAATGTGCGCAGAGAATCCGGACAAACGAAGTGGCGGGAAGAATTCTGTACCGGAACTTTACCGGGAAAAAAACCCACCGGTAAAATTAAGTACCGGGAAAAAATCTCCACGCGACACCACGCTTGTCCGACTAGAATCTAACTTAAGCTATACGCAGACTGCTACCACCGTAGCTTATATAGGGAGCTACGGGGCCCTATATACTAACCTAATTTAATAACTACAATTCAAACCACTTACCAAACTGAATCTTCTTAATCTTCGGATCCAACTTCGAGTGTCTTCGGAAGAGGAGGGGGTTGTTCCCTAAATCACCCAACCTACCCCATGAGATCTCAATCCCCAGAAAAAATACCTGATCCGTCTAGCAGTTCCACTCGGCAACAAATTTCGGCGTCCCCAGGCAGCCACGTTTCGCATCTCACAAGAAACAGTCAAAGTAAAAGGTTTCACAAACACAAACGTTCAATAGTTATTTAACAAACAGGAAATTCACAAATATAACTCAAACTAATTAACAATCAAAGGACGCGGGACCTCTCGCGTATTAAAAATCAAACCGATATCGCACAGGACAATGGCGACCGTCTGCGACCCATTCGCACGAGCAATGTGAGAACCCCGAACGCCTGGCGGCGACAATAGGAAACGCCTGCGTTTAGTTTCACCCATTATATTACAAACAACATAGTTAAACCCTTGTTTGTTTTTTTCTGTATACCTTGATTGTGATTGATAATTTCATAAAAATTCTCAAAAACTAAAAACATTTCCCTCGACGTTTCTTACACACAGAGGACGGGCGCGTGGCGGGTCGGGAATACAGTGGGCCGATTCATATGGACGGCAACACACTTACCACGTGCGCGGTATGTGTGCTGTCGTCCATACAAATGTAAGTACTTCCGTTTGTATCGAAAACGCGCAGCCTAAAGGCTCCTTCGAGCCTAAATCTGCTAGCCCTCGCGTAATAGCGTGTTTTCCATACAAACACAAAGAACATTACAGCTCCAAATTTAAGAAATTTGAAAAAGAAAATGAACAGCTGAATTAAAAGCTGTTAAAGTGGCGTAACAATATTACGTCCGCTGCGTTAAACGGGCGTCCGTCTTCGCGTGTTAAAGGTTGTGTGAGTTGCGTCTCATTCAATCGCCTCCGCACCGCCTCAACTTTAAATGTTCATTAAATGTGAGCTTTAGGGCGTTCTCTGTAGACATACTTTGACAGCTGACATCGGCGGATAGCTGCCCGCTAATTTGTGATGTCAATGTAAAGTATGAACGTCTACAGAGGACGTCCGAAAGCTCAAATTGCAATGAACATTAAAAGATAAGGCAGTGCGGATGCGATTGAATGAGACGCAAGTTGACGCAACCTTTAGTCTATCTCATCATACCATACCTTCCCTGCGACAGAAATAGACAACCCGTGACGGAGGACCGCTTAACGCAGCGGACGCTCTAAAAATTGATCGAATAAAAGAGCAGTTGATCTTTTTTCACATTTATTTATCATCAAACATACATATTTACAACATACATATAAATGAAACAAAAAATCGGTACACACAAAAAAAAAACTTTTCAAAAAAATTAAAACTAAGCGGTTTTACAAAACTTGCAAAAGAAGTACTTGGAAGTGGCAGTGTTTTTACAATGTTGTCTTGATTGAGAGCTGTATCTTTGGCCTGAAAGTAAAATATATGGCATAAATAAATTATTTCCACACAACTGATAGGACCAAAAAATAAATACCAATACTTACAAAAGAAGTACTTGGAAGTGGCAGTGTTATTACCACGGAAATATGAATAAGAGTGGAAGTGTTACTTGATAAAATTAGTAAGTGAACCGTGGTCGCCAAACTCACACATTTAAGTTATAAATCATACACTACACTACAGATGAACAATGAGCTTTATTGGTCATTTTTATTTTATCAAAGTGTATTAAGTCAATGCGACTATATCGGACAAACAAGTACCTTAAGTCTTCGACATATGGCTTAATTTGTACTGTACAAGAACGTACATAAGACGTTTTAAAGTCCAACGTCGACTGAAGAAAAAATTCCGCCACTCGACAATAGATGGCGTTTCAAAACTTTTGAGCAACTATGACCCATAAATAAAGAGAATAGGGTTTAAATTAGCGTCAAATGAAAAGTATTCCTAGTGCTACTCTCGATTAGTGCAGTAGCGGATTGATTATTGCAACACAATATCGATATCGATAGATCAAATTTTCATACAAACTCAGAATAATAAAATAGATTTTCTTTCTTCTATATTGTTTCGCGGATTTATAGTGTTATTATTTTAATCAAAAATTAACGTAATATTTTGTTATAAAAAAAAAGTGTGTCGAAATCAAGAAATTATTTTCCTCGAAATGCTCGGAACATATAGTACTAAATTAGTTGTCATCCAAACAACTCTGCCAGTTGCATCTATCCATTTTTCTTTAAAATCAGGATCTTTGGGAAACCTTAAAATTAATATTTCATACAATGTAAACAAAATATATCGATAAAATCCAAAACATTACCTTACTAGGTACATCACTAATCGAGTAGCATCACGGAAATATGAATAAGAGTGGAAGTGTTACTTGATAAAATTAGTAAGTGAACCGTGGTCGCCAAACTCACACATTTAAGTTATAAATCATACACTACACTACAGATGAACAATGAGCTTTATTGGTCATTTTTATTTTATCAAAGTGTATTAAGTCAATGCGACTATATCGGACAAACAAGTACCTTAAGTCTTCGACATATAGCTTAATTTGTACTGTACAAGAACGTACATAAGACGTTTTAAAGTCCAACGTCGACTGAAGAAAAAATTCCGCCACTCGACAATAGATGGCGTTTCAAAACTTTTGAGCAACTATGACCCATAAATCAAAGAGAATAGGGTTTAAATTAGCGTCAAATGAAAGTATTCCTAGTGCTACTCGATTAGTGCAGTAGCGGATTGATTATTGCAACACAATATCGATATCGATAGATCAAATTTTCATACAAACTCAGAATAATAAAATAGATTTTCTTTCTTCTATATTGTTTCGCGGATTTATAGTGTTATTATTTTAATCAAAAATTAACGTAATATTTTGTTATAAAAAAAAAGTGTGTCGAAATCAAGAAATTATTTTCCTCGAAATGCTCGGAACATATAGTAGGTACTAAATTAGTTGTCATCCAAACAACTCTGCCAGTTGCATCTATCCATTTTTCTTTAAAATCAGGATCTTTGGGAAACCTTAAAATTAATATTTCATACAATGTAAACAAAATATATCGATAAAATCCAAAACATTACCTTACTAGGTACATCACTAATCGAGTAGCATAGACGTTTCGGGAAGAACAGAGGAGCACGCGTTAATGACAAAATCGACCTTATATAAATGACATTAAGGTAACTTTTAACAAATAATATTTTAAAGTTTTTATTATCATTATTGAACTTTTATTTTAAAGAAAACAAACGAAATATTACTCACCTGTGGTACGAAACACCTCCATTTTTAAGATTAATTTTGCTACTGTTATTTTTGCACTCTAAAATAGAACAAAATGGCATTTTGACGAGGAATTTCGACGAGAATTCAATGTCACGAACAAACTACTCAGCGCGAAGTCAGAACACAACTAGAATGACGAGCCGTGTTTGTTAGCAATGCATTGCTTACTTGTGGCGACCGCGCCACGCCTACTTAACACTTCCACTCTTATTCATATTTCCGTGAGTAGCATAGACGTTTCGGGAAGAACAGAGGAGCACGCGTTAATGACAAAATCGACCTTATATAAATGATATTAAGGTAACTTTTAACAAATAATATTTTAAAGTTTTTATTATCATTATTGAACTTTTATTTTAAAGAAAACAAACGAAATATTACTCACCTGTGGTACGAAACACCTCCATTTTTAAGATTAATTTTGCTACTGTTATTTTTGCACTCTAAAATAGAACAAAATGGCATTTTGACGAGGGAATTTCGACGAGAATTCAATGTCATGAACAAACTACTCAGCGCGAAGTCAGAACACAACTAGAATGACGAGCCGTGTTTGTTAGCAATGCATTGCTTACTTGTGGCGACCGCGCCACGCCTACTTAACACTTCCACTCTTATTCATATTTCCGTGATTGCAATGTTTCATTGCACGTGATTTTTAATAATTTAAAATAAATTTTATTGATTTAATGACTAGTATTTTTTCCCAAAAGGGATAGAATTTCCCATCGTAAAAAGCTGATGCAGATCCGTCCGCATACCGCGCACGGCTTAAGATTCAGCGTCTCAAAATTTTTGGTTTTGCTACTGTACCGAATATAATTAATTATCTTAGATCCGACCCTGTATTCTGTCGTTGTGTGAATAATAATCTTAGTGTGTGTTTTTGCCATGCAATTTCAAATGACATGTTCAGTCTGCTTACTATTATTATATGTCTGTGGCCAATACATATTCTTATCTATGGTCATGGCTAAAACGTAGTAATTACGTTCTCTTTGGTCATCCTTTGCCTTTCCGTGGCCTTTCCTCACGGATAAAGAAACCAAAAAAAAATCTCTTTGGTCATGGCGCGCGCTCGCGGCGCGGTTCCGTTTGGAAGTTTTCTTTAACAGTTTTCCATGGAAGTAATAAGTACCTTTGTTGTACAAAGTACTTACTACTTCCATGCAGTTTTCATATAGGTACCTACCATAGAGCAACACGGATTCGCGCGCGGAAGTCCTTGTTGCTCGAAGGTACCTACCTTTTTCTTCTTTCACACTTTTTTTATACGTATGTACTTACTTCGTGTGTTAAAGGTGTCAAAGACTATATAATCACCACAGACATAAAATAATAGTAAGCAGACTGAACATGTCATTTGAAATTGCATGGCAAAAACACACACTAAGATTATTATTCACACAACGACAGAATACAGGGTCAGATCTAAGATAATTAATTATATTCGGTACAGTAGTGTAGCAAAACCAAAAATTTTGAGACGCTGAATCTTAAGCCGTGCGCGGTATGCGGACGGATCTGCATCAGCTTTTTACAATGGGAAATTCTATCCCTTTTGGGAAAAAATACTAGTCATTAAATAAATAAAATTTTATTTTAAATTATTTAAAATCACGTGCAATGAAACATTGCAATGATGTTGATGGTTGCTGGCGTCCATTCACTGTCCTGGTACTCGTAGTACGTAAGAGAAATACTCCCCATAACATTACAGTTCTCTTTCTTGAGGTATTATTTTCTGGCATATTTTCCTTGTCCTGAAATAAAATTCACTGTCAGTACATATTTTTATTAAATGTGCATTTTAATCTTCAAGAAAGAATTCCTGAGATTTTTATAGAATAGGTACTAAATTCGTATATTTGCCTAGATTCGGCCCAGCCATAGTAAACAAAACTGGATCTGTCAAATGATCTATGCTATTTACGAAATTATTAAATTACTTGTAGTATTTCTTATGAAATGGTTATAATTAATACACTACTTTATAAAATAAATAATGATATTGCTGATAAATAGCATTTAAAAGTCTAATAATGGTTATTGTTTCAAAAATAACACGAAATTGTATATTATCATTGGGGACGTCAAAAAAACATGTATTGCTTACCGAAGGAACGATATTCCACGAATATTTTTTTATGAAACACTTCCACACATTGTACACGTTGCATTTTATCATTTCTATTGAGTTTAAAAGCACAAAACAGTAAAAAATAATTTTAAATATTTATGACAACTGTGACAACACAACAAATATGACAGTTAAGGATCATTTCGCATGAAAAATCCGGCTTGTAAGATAAATCTTTCAGTGTAGTGGTTCGTGTTGCAATACATTGCAATGCTAAGGAAGGAAAGGGACAGAGTTATGTGACAGTCCTTATCATGAACAGGATGCAAAAATTGTCAAATATCATCAGTGTGTGTGTGAAATTTGTGTTCCTTCTGCTTATATTTAAAAAAATTTTACTTCTGTGATAATCACTACGTTTTTAAAATGTGTTCGCTTTTGTTTAATTTATTTTCCAGGATATTTAAGATTGTCAAAGATTTTCTCAAGTTGGCAGAAGACCTTTGGGATCTATCTGTACAGTATACTACTGAACCTTTACCGTCAACTTCAGCAGGTGTGTTAAATAAGCATATTTATTTAATAACTAGATTTTGCCCTCGCTTTCTAAAGTTTTCTGCTCACGCTCACTCGCATTTTAGCAAAATTTCAATGTTTCTATCATAGAAGTAGGAAGTTCGTTCAAGGCGGCGCGGGCTCTTCCTACTTTTATGGTTTCTATGTTCAGCTGTTTCGTCTCTGCGTTGATATACCAACTAGTGGTTCTGTGAACAGGAGAGCTCGCGGACGGCGCTCCGTCTCTTAAGCCTGCATCACACGTTTTTAGCCAAAACAGGCGTTACTGAATTGACTCTGGTGCCAAAACTAGATCATTATTGATAATAAAAATAGTACTATAGGCTTCTCAAATAACTGCTACTACTTATACGAGACAGATAAAAATATTTTGCCTTTTATTTTTGCGTAAATACCTTCCAGAAAACACGAAAAATACGAAAAACAAGGTTCACGGCTTTAACGAAATCATTATGTAAAACACAAATTATAATTTCTACATAATGTTAAATCACGAGTTTATTAAACTAGCTACAAGTTGCTCGTTTTAGATTTTTGAAAAATAACTCGAAAAAAATATTATATATCGTAACAATTCACTAAGAAATTCCCCATACATTTTTTGTATGGCAATGCCATCGCTCAATATATACGAGTTCCAAGCCCAAGAAAAATCAGTCTGCCGGTAAGAGTCAAGGGGAATCCACGTCGCTCTGCTGCTCGGGAGGCATTTAATTTTCGCGTGTTCATGTATTCACAGACAGCAGAGAGTAATGTAGATCAGAGTTACATATTTATTACTTTTAATCTTTTTAAAATTTATATAGGTACCATTTTTATACTCATGAATGATGGCCGACAATTTTTGATGAAATAGAAATCGTAATAAATCGCAATCATAGAAATCGTAATAAATCGAAATCATAGAAATCGAAATCATAAAAATCAAAATAAATCTAAATCAAGATCCAAGATGGATCTTGGACAACTTTTTAATTTTGCGCTATATATATCGTTTCATAAGTTTTTCAGTGCGCTGATTACGAAAATAACATTTATTTTGAGATCCAAGATGGCGGACAACTTTTTTTTTCAATTTTACAATATGGGTATGTTTTTATAGGATTTTCGGTGCGCTAATGACAAAAATAACATTTATTTTGAGATCCAAGATGGCGGGCAGTATTTTTGTTTCAAGTTTACAATATGGGTATGGTTATATAGGTTTTTGGGGACGCTGATGACGAAAATAACATTTATTTTGAGATCCAAGATGGAGGACAGTTTTTTATTTTATTTTACAATATGGGTATCGTTTTCCAGGTTTTTGGGGACGCTGATGACGAAAATAACATTTATTTTGAGATCCAAGATGGCGGACAATTTTTTATTTTATTTTACAATATGGGTATAATTTTATAGGTTTTTGGGGACGCTGATGACGAAAATAACATTTATTTTGAGATCCAAGATGGCTGACAGTTTTTATTATTTTACAATATGGGTATCGTTTAATAGGTTTTCGGGGACGCTGATCTCAAAATAAATGTTATTTTCGTCATCAGCGTCCCCAAAAACCTATAAAAAGATACCCATATTGTAAAATAAAATAAAAAAATGTCCTCCATCTTGGATCTCAAAATAAATGTTATTTTCGTCATCAGCGTCCCCAAAAACCTAGAAAACGATACCCATATTGTAAAATAAAATAAAAAACTGTCCTCCATCTTGGATCTCAAAATAAATGTTATTTTCGTCATCAGCGTCCCCAAAAACCTATATAACCATACCCATATTGTAAACTTGAAAAAAAAACTGCCGGCCATCTTGGATCTCAAAATAAATGTTATTTTTGTCATTAGCGCACCGAAAAACCTATAAAAACATACCCATATTGTAAACTTGAAAAAAAAGTTGTCCGCCATCTTGGATCTCAAAATAAATGTTATTTTTGTCATCAGCGCACCGAAAAACCTATATAACCATACCCATATAGTAAACTTGAAAAAAAAGTTGTCCGCCATCTTGGATCTCAAAATAAATGTTATTTTTGTCATCAGCGCACCGAAAAACCTATATAACCATACCCATATTGTAAACGTGAAAAAAAAGTTGTCCGCCATCTTGGATTCCAAAATAAATGTTATTTTCGTAATCAGCGCACTGAAACACTTATAAAACAATACCCATATTGCAAAATTAAAAAAAAAGTTGTCCGCCATCTTGGATCCAAAAATACTATTTTTGTAAACCTCATCCCGAAAAATTGGCCTTCATGGGATGCCAGGCAGATGTTTAACATCTTAGCATCCTGGCACGACGGTCATGCTATTTTCTGTCGCGGCATTCGTGTCCATTTTACTGCCAAGTCGCGCCAAGTATGTTTTACATAAGAAAATGGTCGTAATTTTATTTTTAGTATTCATTACCGTAAAGCAAGAAAAAAAAAATATATAGGTACCTACAAATCCTTTGTCGGATCCCTGTCACTTATTACTTCGGGTTGGCGGCAATCTCACGTCGATGTGTGCGTGTGACTTGCACACAGCCAGCTGAGGTCTATCAAATACCTAAACTCGGTCGGGCGCGCGGACGTGATACACTCTTAACCGTAACTCTACAAACAACAAACTTCCTACTTTTCTCAGTTTTTCCCCATGTTGCCCCTTTTGAAATTTAATTAAAAAATTTTAATAATACATATATTTATAATAACATAATAATTTACCAACATGCTTATAATTTTTTTATTAATTTTTCAGATCTTCGGTATCTATAACTTTCTACTTGAAGATGAAGTTAAGGAAAATATTGGTATGACCCTTTTTTATAATTCTTACCTGGTTTATATTTACTTAATGTGAAAGTTATTCTTTACATACACTTTCTCACTGTAACTTCTGAATCAATCATGAAATTTTGCATAATCATCTCGGGTATATATACCTTTTATCTTAGAAAAAGTAACTGTTCTTAAAATGTATAAATTTGTAATATTTCTCAATTGTGTTAGCCAAAACATTTTTTGTTTATGAATAAAATGAAACATTTCAGCCCCTGCCCCACACGCATGGAATGAAGAGAAGGATGCTCTGACACTGGATAGTGATGAAGATCTTGAAACTGGAACTGGTGCCGAGGTTACACAGCAAACAAATTCTACTTCTGCAGAACAAACAATTGATAACATAGGAGGTAAAATCCTAATCCTAACAAATATTATAAATGCGAAAGTGAGTTTATTTGTTACCTCTTCAGGCTTCATCTACTGAACCAATCTTCCTGAAATTTTGCATACACATAGTTAGAAATACGTAGAAGGACATAGGGTACCTTTCATCTCAGGAAAAAGCACTGTTCCCGTGGGAAATTCACGCGGGCGAAGCCGCGAGCAAAAGCTAGTATTTTTGATACAAGCTGTAATCATCATCTGAGAGGTATTGGGACATTAGATGTGTGATAAAAATGTAATGTCCGTGCAGTTAACGTTGAGGAGTTCCCTCGTTGGGAGCCGATGCTGGGCGCAGCGTCAGCTCATGCTCATCATAATAATGCATTGTCATCGGAACTGAACCCACTCTGTAGGACAAGCGGAAGTAGGTCACATTTAACTTGCAAGATTAGAAAATAAGGTTACTTATTTATTCACTCACTAGCCGCGCCCCGGGGCTTCGCTCCCGTGGGCATTTCGGGATTAAAAGTACTGTGTGCTATTCTCCGTAGTTTTCTATCTGTATACCAAATTCAAATCAAAATCCGTCCAGTAGATTTTGCGTGATTGAGTAACGAACATCCTCACAAACCCACAGACTAAACAGAACACATTGGCAATTATTGTATGTCAAGATTTGCATTCAATAATTGTATTCAAGTTTTTTAATTATATCACCATGTAAACAGTTGCTTTCAATTATTGAAAGCTGATTCTTGCACTCCAATTATTGCTCTTGTATGTTCAAGAAACTTGCACCGTCTAAATGGCCCCTTACTCCACATGTTCTGCGACGCCAGCGACCACAGCGGCCTACTGGAGGCTGCAGCTGAGGACCGGCGAAGTCAGAACAGTGCTGGCAGCGGCCGAGCGAGGTGGACAGTGCCGCGGGCAGGGGGCGGACATTAATCACGGGGCTTGAAAGAGGAGGGGTTTGAAAAGAATTACGAAATATCACAAGGTGGGGGGGGGGGATGTATTAAGATATCACGCGTATTTATTATGCATTATTTTTTCAAACGCGCGATTTTTAAACCGATAAGCGGCGTGTAGTGTGACCTTGACTCGCCGTTGCTAGGCAAGATAATATTCTAAAAAAATTAAGATCATTTTGTAGAAAATAAAAATACACGTGATGTTGGGTGGAGGGAGTCTTAAACCTCACCATGTATCACCAATTGGGTGGGGTAAGAAGATGCTTAAAAAAAGATCACGTGATTAATGGACGGCCCCTAGAGCTGCAAGCGGCGCGGATTGCAGCGAGACTGGCCACGACGATCAAGGAAGACCATAGAGTGCAAGTAGACGACACTTGCTGCTGGAGCGACTCGCAGCCAGCGCTGCACTGGCTGCACCGGGAGCCGCCGGTACACTGCGTGCGGCGCACAGACTCGGAGAGATCACCGAGACATCGCGAGCTGACTGGCGAGGGCGGCCGACCATCTCAACGTCGCGACATCGCTACCAGGGGCGGCTACGTGATGGAACGACGACGTGTGGGTCACCGGGCCCGAGTTGCTGCGGCGGCCGCAAGCTGAGTGGCCGCAGTGGGACGCCGGCCGCGATGACGTCACACAAGGGCGGCTACGGCCCGAGTTGCTGCGGCGGCCGCAAGCTGGTGGCCGCAGTGGGACGCCAGCCGCGATGACGTCACACAAGGGCGGCTACGGCCCGAATTGCTGCGGCGGCCGCAAGCTGAGTGGCCGCAGTGGGACGCCGGCCGCGATGACGTCACACAAGAGATACACGTCAGTTCCCAAGCTACGGCCGCCTCAAGGAACCATGTACTGTGGAGGCAGTTTATTTTTCTATTTAATATAAAACAAAAGTATTGTCTTAGTAAATTCACCTTTATTTCCTTAAAGACATCTTAACGTATACACACGAGTGTCATTTTTCACTGGATTGATGAAATACGACATATTTTTCTACATTATCCTGCCACCTCACACGTTGAAGTTAACCTATATCTGATACACAAAATGTCAACTTGTATGGATATTTGTAAAAACCAGCGCGATATGGAGGTAATGTTCACGTTGAAGTTGTTCAAATTCCAAGAACAAGTTGAAGCTGTTGCATCCGGTGCTAGTGCTGCCACCTGCCTCGGCTGCGGGTCAGTTTGTTGCTGTCAGTACAGAGACACACTAAATGTTGTCACTCATGGGCAGCCAGATTTCTGCCCTTTCATCTGCATTTGACTCTATTGAAGCCCGGTATCGCAGAAAGGCTTTACTGATTAGCGGAGTTCCGGAGGATGTGAGGGACCTGCCACCATTGATTTCTGAAATCTGTACCAATACATTAGGCCTTCCTGAAATTGTGTCCGAGAGGTTGACAGTGTGCCATCGCATTGGGAAGGAGGCTGATGGGAGACAGCGGCCAGTACTTGTCAGGTTCTCTGAACTTAATCTCAAGTCTGCAGTTTGGGAAAAGAAGACGCTTTTAAAGGGATCTCAATACAGCATCTCCGAGTTTCTGACTCGCCAGCGACAGTCCATTTTGATCGGGGCTCGTAAGCGGTTGGGCATGAAGCGTTGCTGGACGATCAATGGGAATGTTATCGTCTGACAAGTTTATTTAAAAAACAATTAATCCGTCACCTAATTCATATTCATATTCATTTATTTCTGAACAATACAATTGTGTTGAAAATAAAATTACATCATAAAACATAATTAATAAAATTACATCATACACATCATAAAACATAATTAATAAAATAATTAATAATTAATATAATGGTGGTACAAAAGTACTCTGTGGTGGCAGCGACTTTGATTGAATACGATATTAGGCCGCTGATGCTTGCTTGCTGATGATCTTGTGAATGTGTCTCACCTCACTGCGCCATCTATCGTATGTATTGTGAACCATCTATCGACTGTTATGAAAGATCCTTGTTGTCGACCAAACACTGGAAGTAGTGTTCGTTCGGTTCCCAACACAAACGGAGTCGCGGGCACAGCTAGTCTTCAAACTATTCAAAGGATCTGTCAGCGATGTGAGCTCTAACGTGTCTTGATTAATTTTTAATAGAAGCCCTTTGAGAGACATCTCACTGGAGTTGTTTCTTCCTATTGTGGGTTCTCAAGTGACGCAATAAATTACACTTATGACTAAACCGATGTTGACACACTTCACATTTGAATGGTTTCTCTCCAGTGTGAGTTCTCAAATGTTTTAATAAATTAGACTTTTCATTAAAACGATGATCACAAACATTACATTGGAATGGTTTCTCTCCAGTGTGAGTTCTCAAATGTTGTAATAAATTAGAGTTTTGATTAAAACGACGATCACAAACGTTACATTGGAATGGTTTCTCTCCAGTGTGAGTTCTCAAATGTCGTAATAAATGAGACTTGTCATTAAAACGACGATCACAAACATCACATTGAAATGGTTTCTCTCCAGTGTGAGTTCTCAAATGTCTTAATAAATGAGACTTTATATTAAAACAACGATCACAAACATTGCATTGAAATGGTTTCTCTCCAGTGTGAGTTCTCGAATGTTGTACCAAACTAGACTTTCGACTAAAACGACGATCACAAACATTACATTGAAATGGTTTCTCCCCAGTGTGAGTTCTCAAATGTTTTACCAAATCAGACTTTCCATTAAAACGATGATCACAAACATCACATTTGAATGGTTTCTCACCAGTGTGAGTCCTATAATGCCTCATCATCTCATAAGGACGTGTAAACCGCCGCTGACAAACGTCGCACTGGTGTGGTCCCTGAGCAGTCCGAGTTGTTGACTCTCGCCGAGACTCGCGCTGTTTCCTGTTGGTCGTACTTCCGGCAGCTTGTTTCCGTTTGTCAGCTGCCGACGTCTGCGCTGAAGCGACACCTGAGAATGATCAGTTTTATCAGTAAATCTCATGTGTCAGTTGACTCAGTTTCGAAACTAAATTTTTCGAAAATCCGTACTGCAATATTGATGTACAACTACATAGTGTCAGTAGCCAAGACTCAAGTATCTACACTGCACATATGGAATGTCCAATAGAGTAAAAAGTTAGTTACCCAGATACAAATACACATCTGGGCATCATAATGGGTATTTGACTGCTATTGAAGGTTAGTATAAGAACTGGGTCCCGAGATACAAGTACTCCTAGTTCAGAAACCAGGGCTAAAAAACTTGTAATTTGGTTTGTTGATAATAAAGATTATTATTAATATTATTAAGGATTCCTATAGTGAAGGAGCTGAAACAAAAGAAAATCCTACCTTCCCCTCTCTCTCCCTGCTCTGTCGTGTCCATCTCTGTGTCGCGAGACTGTGACGGACTGACGGGGTCTTCTTCATCAGAGTCGCTTTCCGATTCACAAATGTCGGCCGCGTCTGCTGGCTGCGGGGGACCTGCACACACGCTTCTCATGATGGATCCGCATGGGATGGATTCTGACAGGTCAAATTAAGAAAAAAAACGATAATAAAATCTGAAAAAAAGGGGGGGAGGTGGCCCCTGGCACACATGCGCAAATGAACTTTTGAAATTTTTTTAGGGTATCATCAACATAAACAAGTTATGACAATGTTATTTGAAATGACCCCTATTCTATTCTTTTCTAACTTCTTTTCTGCCCTCAAAGTGTTTCTGGCTGGTCATAAAAAAAATAACCTGAACCTAACTACTTTTCTGCCATCAAGTCTTTCGGGTCATAAAAAAAAATTACCTGAACCTAACTTCTTTTCTATTCCCGGAAAAGTAACTTGTAATGCATAATAAAACGTTTTACTAAGTGACCTGTCAACAAATTTTGTAGAATAGAAAACATAAAAAAAAAATTATTTGTTTTCTGGCCTATCGTCTACACGATTATTATGACTCAGAGAACTATGAGGTCTTATGTAAGAAGCATCATATACTGCCCCTTGCCAGTCGGAGAGATATAGCTGACGTTACTTTCTTTATAAAGTTGACCACTGGTATGATTGATTGCCCTGAACTTTTAAGCAAGTTATTTTTCCATACTCCTAACCTAAGAAAGAACCCAATAATTTCTGTTACTCGAGTTTCTACCATTTATAGACAAAATTCCTTTTTATTCTGTGGAGTTTGATATCTTTGCAGACAGTGTCAGTGTGATAAAAGGTCAGCTCACTGGTAAATTTTTCAGTTAGAAATTTTTACACAACATTGTTATTGTTTTTCTTTTTTATTATTATGTTGATATAATCTACAAATAACTATTATTAATGAACAATGATTGCATCTTCCACTTTAATTACTATTTTTGAATTCATACTATTCTTTTCTTTTTTTTTGAGAACATCTGTATTTTTTTTTTCTTTAGGAAATTACATTGTTTTGCCTCTGTAATTAATTTAGTTTTTCGACTATAGACAACCAATATGGTTCTATCTGTGAAAACTTTTAAGTAGCTTACTGTTGCTGATATTGTTGTTACGTTGTTTGTCCTAGTTTTCCTAATACATAAAATAAAATAATGGTACCTTTACCAGTACATTTTAAAATATATGTAAAAATCAGAACAAATTTTCGAAATTTTAACATTTTTTTTCTCAAAAAATATTGCGAATCCCAACATGAAATTTAGCAGAGGTTTATTTTGTGATTATCTATACACAAAAAAATATGGAAGCCCAACTCACTGTCAGATGTGTTACAGTAGACCCGTGAACTTGTATTAAGTTGTGAATAGATATCAATGGAAATATCAGTAAATGTTTGAGTATCACAATAGTACATACCTTCCTCTGGTTCCTCCAATCCAATGTCAGCATTAGCAACATCTGACTCCGGCTCAGTTTTGATTACAACAGGGATTGGTACATCCGTGTTGTTATATTCAGCTCTGGAGTAATGTAGTGACCCACACAGGCCGATGGCCTTACGGTCCACCAAGGATATTGATTTTTTTGTTATCTGTCAATATACAAAAACTTACTGCCAAACAGACTAATAAATACTTAATTTACATTTTATAATATCACAAAGATTGAAGTTTCTACCTCTGATTTTCTGTGCACTATGGCATTTAGCACATTCTCTGCCCAAGCAGAAGTCCGCATCAACTTGAGGCACTTGTTGAGCTGAGCGTAACAGATATAACATGCCGCCACGGGCCTCCCGTCAGCGATGTGCAGCTGAAATGTTCACAACACAACAGTTAAACACATTTTGTTTTCTTCCAAACGAGTATTTAGTAGAGATGAGTATAATTTAGTTGCGGTTACACTAACTGCATTGTTGGTGATCCTCTCGTACACCAGCTGCAGCGAGCCGGCGATGGGCAACAGCCGCACGTCCATCACCAGACAGACGCGACAGGCAGCTACTGCGTCAGGCATTTCAACAGATAAATTTTTTCTTTCGCTCTTATCTGTTCTTATTTTCATAGATGTAACCAAAAATACTTCAAACAAAACAACACAACACAATGTTTCACAAAAGTCGAAAATGTTCGTAAATGAAGTTATGTCACATTGACATTGATAAATAACTGCTCGCTCGTTTTTCTCGGCCTAGGCAAAGGCAACAAGGTAACCTTTTTCAGGGTGAAGTGTCATATCCCTAGACTATTGAATATCATTCCCTAGCAGAGATGGGCGGTGGAAAAATTCCGGCGGAAAGATTGGGTTTATTCCCGGGAAAAAACCCAATCTTTCCGAATCTTTCCATTTCTTCCCAAAATCCTGGGAAAAAACGTTTTTTTTTGTTTTCAAGTACATATTTTCAGTTTTCAGATTTATTCCTGTACAAGTACTGTAAGACCGTGCTTCTTGCCAAAGGACAATGCCGATTCGACTATGAGAAGTGGCGTCTTTTTTTTTTCGCGCGGCCACTAACCGAACTATGTTTTTCTAATAGGTAATAGCATAATAAACAAAACTTAGTATGGCATATATAACTCTAAACTCAGTCCGAACTGAGTTATTGGGGTTAGAAAATGTTAAATATTCAAATGTTTTTGAGGCGATTTTCGTCATATGGGAGCAAGTTCAATAAAAATATGTAATAAAATAATTATCTTTGGACATTTTTTTCCGGGTCTTGGATGTTTATCTATATATGTATTTGTTATAAAATATAGTATCGTTGAGTTAGTATCCCATAACACAAGTCTCGAACTTACTTTGGGGCTAACTCAATCTGTGTGATTTGTCCGTATATATTTATTTAAAAAAACAAATAAAAAAAAAAATTTATTACCACTATAATCCTTTGAGGCCTTACACGCCGTAACTCCCTCCCCCCTCCTGGCAGCTGCACACATTGTTCGACGAGTTTGCAGGTATGGGTGAGTCATACATCGGTATTTGTGTGAACAATGCAAATCCCAAAACCCCTTCTTCCACCCCCTCTACCCCATCCCCGCGCATCAATGAGTAAGTACATATTGTGTTCTTGCTTTCACAGGCACAGATTCATATTCTTTTGTCTCTTTCATTACTTACGAGCAATAGATATCGGATTGGTGATTGAATTCCATTTGAAAATCACTCACCGTTCTGGCTTCGTGTAGTTCGTTCGTGTGCGTTCCTAGTTCCTGTTTTTTTTTTTCCTGAATAATCAAACTACGACTTGGCTTATTTAACTGACTCCGATATTGATATCTTACCTAACAGAATTGGCTTGTTTACTGGATCTTCTGATTTGTGTAGTGAAGCATTATTGTGCGTGCTGTTTTAATATAAATACATAATGGAATATGGATCGAAGACAGTGCATTTCTTGTCTTCGAAGTATAAGTCGAAGCAATAACAGTGTAAGAAGATCCTACCCTTTGACTACGCAGCACTTCCAGCAACATCCATTTCTGATTGATTATTTGGCTGAAGTTAGAAATATTATTGAGGTATGTAAACATTATCAAAATGTTTTACGAATACTTTCATTCTTTTTCACACTCTTTAATCATGTTTTTAAAATAAGTACAATTTCATAATGTTAATAGTACAAAAGAGAGGAAGCATTAAGATATTTTGTGTTCCAATTACCGGTTTAAATTCCACTGTATAATTCCAAATGCCACCAAAAGTTTTTAGTAAAAACCAAGTTTGTCATTTATATTTATCCCTCTACAGATATCCAGTGAAGACCGGATTTGTAAACCTTGTTTTCAACAAGCAAAACGCTATATTCAACGAGGCGAGTTGGACACACAACGTGAACCAGTCGCAGCTGAGGGTGATGTTCAATCCGTAGCTGACGAACCAAGAAGATCTCAGCCCGATCCTGAGCCAGCGGATAGTGACCGTGAGATTGCTGACATCGAATCCGTACCTGAAAGCTCTGAACGAGAACAAATGGTGCCAGTGGGACAGGTACTACCAGTCCGAAATGTTTTGAGCTTTCCTATACAAGGATTTTCAAGAGCTCCTTTCAATACGAGAACTTGTATATTTCAATATTGTGAAAACAGTAACTTGGTTAGAATAGACAAGAATTTGAGATCTATAATTCTACAAGAGAAGAGCTTTTATATACCGCAAGGCGTACGCGTATGCGAACAACATAGGTTTGATCCAGTATGGATTGATATTTCACTTGTTGTCCGTCACGTATATAATACGTTTTCACCTAAACAGGTCAGCGACATGTTAGATGCAAACAAATCAAGAATGGTTACGCTGTGTCGATGGGTGGTTGAAACGATGAATGGTCGCTTAAAAAATCAATTTAAACTGTTGAGACATACAACTAATAACAGAGCTCTTCTTCTTCTTCTTCTTCTCTCAGCCTAAAGACGTCCACTGCTGGACAAAGGCCTCCCCCAAGGATAGTGAACAGAGCTCTAGGTCATTTATTTTTAGAAATAAAAATAGCAGGGGCTTTGCATAATGCCTTTGGCCGCCCTCTAACAGACCACAGATTGGTTGATGATATTTTAAATGCAATAAGAGAAACTATAAATAATGAAAATCACCTCGCAGACTACATTATTCATAAAAATATGAACGCTAGAAGAACTATATTCATGACAATAACAGCAACAGATCTCAATCACATAACAAATGACTTTCCCATTCTTAGCATGGACGAGTTAATTATATATGCATTAGGAACATACCAAATAAAGCAAGCTCGTAGTTACTACGGCGAGCATGTTAAGAACGATGAAGGAACATACAAAATAGAAGTATGCAGAGATAACGACTTAGAGGGCTTGGAAGATTTCAGTATTACAGCTATAAATCCATGGTTGCTGAGGGCGCGAATACAATCGAGACATAGACAGTCTCGTATTTATTACACGTATATTTTGGTACAAGGTGGTATGAGAGGCAGACAAGCCATATACGGTCATTACTGCAGTTGCATCGTCGGCAAACGAACCCTTGGCTGTTGTTCTCACGTCATGTCAGTATTATGGTATTTAGGATGAATAGAATTTTAATTTCAAACAAAAACTGCCTTTTATATTATTAAATCGTTTTTTGTTAACACGTTATTTTTATATTGCAGTTTAAAAATTGTTGAACTTGATCTCATATGAAAAATATTTGTGTATCTATATGTACCCAAAAAAGAAACATTGGTTTGAATTCAAAGTAAGCATTATTATTGTAAACGCTTCTACGGTTTTTCTATTTTATAAGACAGGCATTGTAATTACTACATTCATTGTATTGTAAAACAGAACTGTATTATTTTTATAACAGCAGTGAAATATCAAATAAAATCGTTGAATATATTATTGTATTTGTATTTTAATCTTTTATAAACCAACCAAAAGAAACCAACCGCCGAACAAGCCGATGGATGACTCACCAATACTAAACTCGCTGAACAAGGTGGGCAGCTGTCAGGAGTTACAGTGGGGGGGGGGGGGGAGGCTCATAGGATAAAGTAGTAAGAAGTGGTAATAAAAAATGTCCAAAGATAATTATTCTGTTACATATTTTTATTGAACTTGCTCCCATATGATGAAAATCGCCTCAAAAACATTTGAATATTTAACATTTTCTAACCCCAATAACTCAGTTCGGACTGAGTTTAGAGTTATATATGCCATACTAAGTTTTGTTTATTATGTTATTACCTATTAGAAAAACATAGTTTGGTTAGTGGCCGCGCGAAAAAAAAAAGACGCCAAAAACCGGCATTGGCCTTTCATTATTCTAAGTCAACGGGAAGTATACCCCATAGATTTTGATTCTTTTCTGAGAAGTCAAAAATTGTGAAAATTTGTGTTTACAATCATTTTGACCGCGTTGACGTGAAAGTTTGGTTACTTATTTTACTGATTAACTAGCTGTTGCCCGGGGCTTTGTTGATTTAAAAAAAAAAATTCCTAAAGTCGAGTTGAACTCGCGTGGAGAGGGTTCCGCAAAATGCTTAAAGGAAGATTCCCATAGTGATGTCATCTGCGTATACCCGTACCATGTAGGACTCATTGTTATATCTTTTGTCAGCTACACCTACACCACTATTTTAGCGCCACCTAGTGTGCGCTGTCAACGCTTGCCCCACTCGGCGGCAGTGGCGGCGAGGCGTGGTGAACGAAACGGCCCAGGAAAGACGGCACTTTGTTACGAGCAGCGGAACGCGACGGTCGCAAGGAATGTGCTTACTCATGCGCAGCCCCAGATATTTTTGTGGTTTCATAGCCAATATCAAATTAATTAGATAATTGAATTCAGATAAATATTTAAATAATAATATAATTTACTTATTTAACCTGTAGTTTACACTTTCTTCTTATTGAGATTCGTATAAAGCCGTCTCGTTCTTTCATTATATTATTATTTATATGTTTAGTCTAGTGATACTTGGTCTGTGTTTATACACACAGACCAAGTATCACTAGACTAAACATATAAATAATGCCAATGGGGGACCGGCCAAGGTATGAGAATTGTTAAAAATATGTTATTTTATGATAGAATCCATATAATTGAACACATTTTGCGACTTTTCAGCACGAATTTATTCTCCTGAGCGGATTTATTAGAGTTCAAACTTTTAGGGAAAGTCCATTTTCTACGCGTGACGTCATATGAATGCACGATTAGTTAGGGGCATTTTCGTATCGCCCAAACATCGCTTAAAAATGTGAATTGTTTTTTGCTATATCTTGGGAAATACTTTGGTTATGGATGTGATTCTTTTGCGGATAATTCTATTAATGTGAGATATTCCAAAGAAGCGTAAAAAAAAAAGTTGTCCGCGGTCCTCTATTCTTTTCCTATTTTTGATTACAAGAAATGAACTATATTTTGTACTTTTTTTTTAAATTTTAGGCTTGGTTTGGAGATCAGGGGGAATTATTAAATTTTTGTCTTTTTTCATGGAATAAATTCAAAAATATTTATTTCACAATAATAACAAAAATGGAGTGTTATGTTTTCAGGGTTCACGTATGTATGTACATATATAAGTTTCTTTAATCCACCAAAAGCAAAGAAAAAATACACTAACGCGAAAAGACGCGACACTTAAGCATGTGTGCCGTAAAATAGCTTTCGGCTTTGTGTGAGTGACTGTATGTGCGCGGGGGCGTTGAGAGGCGCGCGGGACGAAGAACCAATCCCCACCAGATGTTTGAATTATTATGTATTTCCTCAGGGCTGCTAGAAATGACGCTGTCTATCACTCATGTCAATCATGTCATGACCAGTGGGCGCTATTGTCAAATACTATAGAGTTTAAGCCAAAATTTTGCTATTGTTTCATCAACCCTAGTTTTAAAAATCCGGCTCAAGGAGTCTTTTTTTCCTCTATGATCGAAGTCTCATGCACAGGGAGTGTCACGGGTGTGCCAAAAGTCCTACTAGGCTTAACAGATTTTGATGTGAGATGTACTATTAGATTCCTTGCTTTCCTCCGAGTGACATAGGCTATCTAAAATGTCGGTCGTGTTTTTTTATTTATGAATAATTAGCTTTTTATATAAACTCTTTAGGGGTCTATTTTTTTTTAAAGAAAGTAGTTTATGTAATAGTTTGACAATGGGTTATCAACTATTTCTATACAAAATTTAATTAAAATCGGTTCAGCTGTGAAAGCGTAACAAAATTGACTTTTTTAGTGCTCACTTACGTCGTCACTTTAGAAGTATTTGTGCAAAATTTCATGCTTCTAGGCTTAGCGGTTTTAGCTGTGCGGTGTCTGTCATTACAAACTTTCAACCCCATTTTAGCCCTTTGGGGGTATTTTTTTTAAATTCGATAATGGCATTATCACTTTTTTTAACCAAGAACGTAAATATATATATAATTTCATTAGTCTTGCTTCAAAAATGTCGAAGATTTATACAAACTTTCAACCCCGTTTTTACCCCTTTATGGGTCGAATTTCTAAAAATCCTTTCTTAGTGCTCACTTCTCCAATATCTCGCTGATAACACCATCACTCATAGTCACATCGTTACATGTCTCAGTAACACGACAATAACACTATTCTATTATTGACTACATAGCTACAGAGAATTCAACATAACCGTTCGGCACGTCTGCACCGTACCGCGTCACGAACAAGACTGCCTCGCTATAATTTCACAACGATCGCACGTTGGTTTTATTCCAAAGAGGGGGTGACACAAGTGACATCGTCACTTTGACACATTTCCGACGAGTTCCGTTTTAAAAACTGTTTTAAACTATTGAATAACTAACAAAATAAACAACAGTTAATTTAACTAATGTAAACGCTCCGACATAATGTTTATTTGACCGTAATCCCAAGTATTTAACGTGAAATTTAACATGATATTCTTTATGTTTTCTTGAATGAAAGATTTGAAAAATGCAATAAGCTAATTATAAAAAAATAAAAAACGCCACTGACAACTTTTTACTCAAAACATAGCCTTGTCACTCGGAGGAATGCAAGGAATCTAAATATATCTATATAACCCTGAAAACATATTACTACTTTTTTGGTCAGTCGTGTGAAAACTAATATATTTCTATGGCTTTTTTCCAATGAAAAAGAATTATATTAAAAATTATATTCGTTTTTAATGCTAAATATTGAAAACGTGTTTATAACGCCGTCGTAACAACTTCTTAGAAAAAATATAATAGTTTAATCGGGAGAGGATGATGCTTAAATTCTATCCGTAACTACACTAAGATATTAAATAGAAGTTTTAATAATATTTCTATAGTATTCTATATCTTAATTATTTGAATTAGATGTCCCTTGTCCCTTACAGGTATACGCAGATGACATCTCTAAAGGATTCTTCCTTTAAGCATTGTACAGAAACTCTCCACGCGAGTTCAACTCGACCTTGGCAAGTTTTTTTTTCAAAAATCAAAACTAGGCATCACTAAAATAATCAAACTTTTACGTCAACGCGATCAAAATAAATGACCGTAAACGCAAATTTTCACAAATTTTGTGTTCTCAGAAAAGAATCAAATGTTTGGGGTACATCCCGTTGACCTAGAATCATGAAATTTGGCAAGAAGCATGGTCTAATAGTACTTGTACAGGAATAAATCTGAAAACTGAAAATATGTAAGTACTTGAAAACTAAAAAAATCGTTTCTTCCCAGGTTTTTGGGAAGAAATGGAAATATTCCGGGAAGAAATGGAAAGTTTCAATCCTCAAAGTCAAAGTCAAATTTTTTTATTGAAACTTGGCCTTCAAAGAAGGCTCTTTTTCACGTCGATAACTAATTATTTAATCATAATATTTTATGTCTCAAAGCTACAAACTACTAGCATTTCGGAACGACCACTGCTGAGAAGAAATGCCGAAAGAAACTCAAAGTCAAAGTCAAAGTCAAAATTTTTTATTGAAACTTGGCCTTCAAAGAAGGCTCTTTTTCACGTCGATAACTAATTATTTAATCATAATATTTTATGTCTCAAAGCTACAAACTACTAGCATTTCGGAACGACCACTGTTGAGAAGAAATGCCGAAAGAAACTGATGAAACAGTCTTGGTCGCCTAATATGCCAGAGGGGCTATTTATTAACTTTATACATACACTAGATTGTGTACAGTCAAAAATAAAATATAAGAAAATAAATAAAATAATATAATAAAACATGTTATGTTTGTGATCAAGTAACCACAATAAATTGGTTAAAAACAAAAAATAAAAATACAATTCGAATCAGGAGGCCAATTCTCGCGTTTGCGATATTTTATCGAATTTGATAATATATCAAACTTCTTTTATCGAACAAAATTATCACAAAATCCTCCAAAATGGTATTCTCGAACCTATTCGACATAAAACTCGATATTATATCGAAAACTAGGGCTTCTCTAATTGAAAACACGTTCCTTTTTCTCGATTATACTTAACTACAATCGAGAAATTTATGTTTTACTTGTTTCATTAAATATTTTATATAAAACCAATGTTTTAATAGTGAATTTATGTAAAAATAGTTATAATACTTTATTTTATGTAACTTAATAAGCTCCAATGCAAATTTATAAAATGCAAAGAAAATGAAATATTTTAGAGTTGATGGAGAGAACGGAACGCGAGGATACTTGTCATTGTTTGTTTATTGTGTGTGTGAGGTTATGTGATATTTGTTATCGGAGTATCAATTATATTCTTATGTATGATATTGTTTCTTTACGAAATTGAATCGAGAAACAAATAAGGTATGGTACTCGAAGCAGAAAAAAGCAAAGTATGTATCTATCCAAACCTCTATATTAGGCTTCAATAAAATAATTTTATGTAAATAAACAACGATTTCCAATAAAATTGAATACAAAATCGTCAGCATTCATATTTTACTAAACCATAGCTGAAGAAAAATACAAAGCGTCTTGTAAAGTACGAATATTATCATATTAGGTATGTTATTCAATAGCTTTGAAGCAACAAATATCACACACGATATGGTTTTCGGCCACGCTCGACCACTCGATGCGTATCGAGGGCTGACGCTGGATAAATGTCACATTTGAAATCACGAGAATACGCAATTTCGATATTTATCGATATCCGCCATGTTTTTTCGATAAATGTCGAAATTGATATTATATCGCAGACCCCAGAATTGCCTCCCAGGATCGAAGCAGGATCCCCCTGGCAACACCCGTTCACGAGTTGACGCGAGGGTCAGCCATCGCAAAGCTCAACCATAATAGAGGGAACCTTACGACCCGGCCCACGTCGCCGTCTACAGTTTGAACATTTTAGAAAAATAAATACTTTCAGTCACTTGAAGATCACAATACACGTACATGTTTAACAATTAAATGTCAATGTTATTAAATTTAAAAAAGAAAGGAAAGGTTATTATACACAATAACAAAAGAATGCAATCAAGTGTGGAGTGGCGAAGTTGTAGGGAGAGACCAAGCTTTTTTATCGTTCAAATAATCACTTATTGTGTAATACGCTTTATTCATCAAAGTATTTTTAAGATATGTTTGAAATTTTTGCATAGGCAAATTTATAGCCTGGTCAGGGAGCTTGTTGAACATTTTTACACTTTGACCCACGAAAGACCGCCGAACCTTTTTAAGCCTAAAGCAGGGCGTATAAAGTTTATTCTTATTGCGGGTGTTTATACTATGTACATCGCAAATTTTTTTAAAGAGGTTTAAATTGGATTTAACAAAAATAAGTACATTGAAGATGTATTGAGATGCAACAGTAAGAATTTTTATTGATTTAAAGAGCTCTCGTAGAGAATCGCGTCGCTTTAACCCGTACATAAAACGAATTGCTCTCTTCTGTAATACAAAAATTTTCCCTATCTCAGCTGCATTTCCCCATATCAATAATCCGTATGACATTATGCTATGAAAGTAGCTGAAATACACGAGTCTAGCTGTTTCAATGTTTGTGCACTGTCTTATCCTTCTCACTGCATAAGCCGCCGAGCTAAGTTTTTTGGCCGTGAGTTCAATGTGTTTATCCCACTTTAACTTACAGTCAACGGTAACGCCTAAGAATTTGACACTGTGTACCCACTCTAATACTTTGCCATTAACTATTAAAGGTATATCATTATGAGGTGCGTTCGAGAGGGAAAACTTTATACACTTGGTCTTGTCCGTGTTTAAAGCCAGGTTGTTGGTTGTAAACCAGTCAAGCACAAGTGTCATAATATTACTTACATCGTCATAATTTTGACTATTTCTGTTGACTTTAAATAGTAAAGATGTGTCGTCCGCAAATAAAACTACTTCACACAATTGTTGGGCAAGACATGGAAGGTCATTTATGTAAACAAGGAATAGAAAAGAACCGATTATGGAGCCTTGAGGCACTCCCATGTCTACCACCGCGCTGCTGGAAGCAGCTCTGTTAACTTCTACTTTCTGAGTTCTGTTGTCCAGGTAAGAAGCTAGTACCTCAAGGGCCGTCCCAGTAACACCATAAAATTTAAGCTTGTTTTTTAGTATATTATGATCCACGCAGTCAAAGGCTTTTGAAAGGTCGCAAAAAATACCTATGACATCTTGGCTGGATTCCCACGCTTCGTAGATTATTTGAACTAAAGTAGATGTTGCATCAGTAGTGGAACGACCTTTAGTGAAACCGTACTGACGATTATGTAAGATTTTATTTACGTTAAAATAAGAGACTAATTGCGTTAAAATTAATTTTTCAAATATTTTACTTAAAGCGGGTAATATAGAAATGGGTCTGTAATTAGTGGGATCATTTTTTGTACCCTGTTTGAATAAAGGAATAATTTTACTTATTTTCATGAGGTCAGGGAAAACACCCTTGGAAATGCACTTATTGAAAATCACAGTTAGATGAGGAGCAATCAAATCAATAATACTGCTCAGAACTGCGACAGATATACCCCAGAGATCCTCAGTATTTTTCATGTTGAGTGCCTTATACGCAGATAAGAGTTCATCCGATGTGATACTTCTAAATCTAAAAATGGACTTAGGATCGGAGGCATTTCTTTTTAATAAGTCATCTGCAGCACTGGGACAAGAGGAGAGGGATCCTGTGATATTCTTAGAAATATTGGCAAAAAAATTATTGAATTCATTGGCTACTTCGTCGTTAGAAGTTATGGTTTTATCACCAATTTTTAAAGTAATATTATTGTCGCGCGATTTCGATTTGCCTGTCTCGTTATTGATAATAGACCAAGCAGCTTTGATCTTATCATTAGAGTTTTTTATTTTATTAGTGAGATACAAAGATTTTGCGGCAGCACATACCTTTTTAAAAGTTTTTGAATAACATCTAACGTATGATACAAATTCCGGTTTAAAATTATATTGTTTTTGGCCATACAGTTCATATGGTTTGTTTCTACTAATATAAATGCCATTTGTGGCCCAATCGCAGAAATTTAGTTTTGTTTTCTTATCAAATGTTTTAAGAGGAAAAGATTTTTTAAATTCTTGTTTCACTGTATTAAAAACCTCATCATAATGGTCATTCGGATTTTTATTTAGGTCTATTTCAGGCAATTTTTTATTTATGGATTCGCGAAAACGCATTTTCCGGTGCTTAGTCAGCGGCCTACAGGTTACAGGAGCGGAGCTAAGGTTAGACTCTTCGTCACGTGTCAGTGACGCCTGTTGACCCAGGTGGTCAGACCCCAGACAGGCAAAAAGCTTTTCATCAGAGACAGAGCAATCACAGAAAATGTTATCTATACATTTGGCAGAGGTTGAGGTTATTCTAGTGGGTTCAAAGAATGTGTTTTTCAAATTAAATGAATCAAGCAAATTTCTAAATCCATTGCTTTCCGAACATGAAACTAAAATATCAACGTTAAAATCACCGCATAAAACTATATGTTTACTACTAGAGCTAACCCGCCTGAGGGCTTCTTCCAAAACATTTAAAAGAGTGTCATAACTAGCTGAAGGCGGTCTATAAGCACAAATAATAATATATTTGTCCAACTCCACACAAGAAAGTTCTATTGTACATTCAAGAGACAGCCTTATTATGTCTTTTCTCTCTTTGCATTTATAATCTCTGTTTATTAATATTAAGGACCCACCGTGGTCAGAATTTTGTCTTACAAATGCACTTGCTAATATATATTTATTCGGGAAGTTTAGTTTAATTTCATGTTTAAAGAAGTGTTCCGTGACACAAAAAATGTCAACATTATTATGTTCCAAAAATAAACAGATTTCATTAAATTTGCTGGTGAAGCCCTGTATATTTTGATGTACAAGATTTATATAGGAAGGCTTCACCTCTGTCTTATAAAGAAATGAAACAGTCAGCACAAACAGCCTCATGAAACAGTCTTGGTCGCCTAGCATGCCAGAGGGGCTATTCATTAACTTTATACATACACTAGATTGTGTACAGTCAAAAATAAAATAAAATATAAGTAAAAAAAATAATAATAATATAATAAAACATGTTATGTTTGTGATCAAGTAACCACAATAAATTGGTTAAGAACAAAAAATAAAAATAAAATTCGAATCAGGATCGAAGCAGGATCCCCTGGCAACACCCGTTCACAAGTTTGAACATTTTAGAAAAATAAATACTTTCAGTCACTTGAAGATCACAATACACGTACATGTTTAACAATTAAATGTCAATGTAATTAAATAAAAAAAAAAAAAAGGTAAGGTTATTTTTTCACAATATCAAAAGAATGTAATCAAGTGTGGAGTGGCGAAGTTGAAGGGAGAGACCAAACTTTTTTATCGTTCAAATAATCACTTATTGTGTAATACGCTTTGTTCATCAAAGTATTTTTAAGATATGTTTTAAATTTTTGCATCGGTAAATTTATAGCCTCGTCAGGGAGCTTGTTAAACATTTTTACACTTTGACCCACGAAAGACCGCCGAACCTTTTTAAGCCTAAAGCAGGGCGTATAAAGTTTATTCTTATTGCGGGTGTTTATACTATGTACATCGCAGATTTTTTTAAAGAGGTTTAAATTGGATTTAACAAAAATAAGTACATTGAAGATGTATTGAGATGCAACAGTAAGAATTTTTATTGATTTAAAGAGCTCTCGTAGAGAATCGCGTCGTTTTAGCCCGTACATAAAACGAATTGCTCTTTTCTGTAATACAAATATTTTCCCTATCTCGGCTGCATTTCCCCATATCAATAATCCGTATGACATTATGCTATGAAAGTAGCTGAAATACACGAGTCTAGCTGTTTCAATGTTTGTGCACTGTCTTATCCTTCTCACTGCATAAGCCGCCGAGCTAAGTTTTTTGGCCGTGAGTTCAATGTGTTTATCCCACTTTAACTTACAGTCAACGGTAACGCCTAAGAATTTGACACTGTGTACCCACTCTAATACTTTGCCATTAACTATTAAAGGTATATCATTATGAGGTGCGTTCGAGAGAGAAAACTTTATACACTTGGTCTTGTCCGTGTTTAAAGCCAGGTTGTTGGTTGTAAACCAGTCAAGCACAAGTGTCATAGTATTACTTACATCGTCATAATTTTGACTATTTCTGTTGACTTTAAATAGTAATGATGTGTCGTCCGCAAATAAAACAACTTCACACAATTGTTGGGCAAGACATGGAAGGTCATTTATGTAAACAAGGAATAGAAAAGGACCGATTATGGAGCCTTGAGGCACGCCCATGTGTACCGCCGCGCTGCTGGAAGCAGCTCTGTTAACTTCTACTTTCTGAGTTCTGTTGTCCAGGTAAGAAGCTAGTACCTCAAGGGCCGTCCCAGTAACACCATACAATTTAAGCTTGTTTTTTAGTATATTATGATCCACGCAGTCAAAGGCTTTTGAAAGGTCGCAAAAAATACCTATGACATCTTGGCTGGATTCCCACGCTTCATAGATTATTTGAACTAAAGTAGATGTTGCATCAGTAGTGGAACGACCTTTAGTGAAACCGTACTGACGATTATGTAAGATTTTATTTACGTTAAAATAAGAGACTAATTGCGTTAAAATTAATTTTTCAAATATTTTACTTAAAGCGGGTAATATAGAAATGGGTCTGTAATTAGTGGGATCATTTTTTGTACCCTGTTTGAATAAAGGAATAATTTTACTTATTTTCATGAGGTCAGGGAAAACACCCTCGGAAATGCACTTATTGAAAATCACAGTTAGATGAGGAGCAATCAAATCAATAATACTGCTCAGAACTGCGACAGATATACCCCAGAGATCCTCAGTATTTTTCATGTTGAGTGCCTTATACGCAGATAAGAGTTCATCCGATGTGATACTTCTAAATCTAAAAACGGACTTAGGATCGGAGGCATTTCTTTTTAATAAGTCATCTGCAGCACTGGGACAAGAGGAGAGGGATCCTGTGATATTCTTAGAAATATTGGCAAAAAAATTATTGAATTCGTTGGCTACTTCGTCGTTAGAAGTTATGGTTTTATCACCAATTTTTAAAGAAATATTAATGTCGCGCGATTTCGATTTGCCTGTCTCGTTATTGATAATAGACCAAGCAGCTTTGATCTTATCATTAGAGTTTTTTATTTTATTAGTCAGATATAAAGATTTTGCAGCAGCACATACCTTTTTAAAAGTTTTTGAATAACATCTAACATATGATACAAATTCCGGTTTAAAATTATATTGTTTTTGGCCATACAGGAATATTCCCGGAAATATTCCGGGAAAATACCATCTCTGTTCCCTAGTATAGACCAAGCCTATGATTCGCAAATCGTGACACGTCGGTGCATCTTTTGATAGTTATAGAATACTAGTGATGATACATGTAAACTTTCCAATCATTAATTATGCTGTTTTTTTTTAGTATTTAATTTCGATTATAATAAAATAGAAGATAAATAAAATATTTGAGGCCTGTTTGCATTTTTATTTTGTGTTATGAACTTTATACATTACTTTAAACTATTTACATTTAACAAACGAACTCTATATTTAAATGAATCTATTGATGATGATATTTTTATGTGCGAGAGTCGGCTGTGCCAATCACTAAAACATCTTGTCATTTGATTCTATCTTGTTTATGAATTTTCTGCTCATGCAGAAAACGATAGAATTTGGCCTCCTATACTATCTCTCTAGTACTAAGGAAAAATCTTTGAAGCTCTATGAGTATGGTCCTATCCATGAAAGTAATAAGTTCTTACGTAAGTACTTATTACTTCCATGGTCCTATCCTTTTTATCGACTAGGCTTGGCTGTACCAAATTTTATTGAAATCCGTCTTGTAGATTTTGTGTGAAAGTATGTAACATAAATCCAAACTCACAAACATCCAAATGTAGGTAGGTACTCTGTGCATTCAATTTAAAAGGACCCACATCACAAGATTTTTACCTATATTACTGCGATGCGATTATTAAAATATTGTTTCAAAAAAATTCAAAATTATTTATTATGTATCTAACAATGATATATTATAATAGGTACAGATATGTTACGTTCATAGTAATTTGCGTTTTAGGTCTGTTCCGAGCAATCCAAAACTACACACATCGACAAGTTTTACTGATAAGTAAGACAAAAGATACAAAAGAGCATGCGAATGAAAGAGATAGCAATAGTTTTCAATGATTCCTCGTCAAATGTTTCTTATGCATAGAGTAACATTTTTTGTTGTAGAGAGGACACTTATTTGAAAAGAAAGTACATGGGTAAGAAATAAAACATCTTATAAAAGTAAATCATATATATTGAAATTTTTAACAATTCAGTAATGTATGGAACAAATAGAATACACATTTTAAATACCCTCAAAAATATTTAATTTATTTCTTTTATGCCTATATATATAATAGTAAAAAATCGAATTCAGTAAAACTATTTTAATGTTTATTAAATTAGTCCATTACACACATTAGATAGCTATTATAATAACGAACAATAATAAAGAACATTAATTTTAGGCATTGAAGTCACCATCAGTATTCGATTCTGCACTAACTAATCTATGTCCGCAGCGCACGCATCCTTATCGCTCTCACGTCAAAACTAGAATCTCTCTTTCTTTGTCTGAACATGGCGTCAGTGATTAGATTGTTTGGAAAAATAAATGAAATATACTAAACAATCAAACTATTTTTGCATACTCACATGTGATAAGAGATCCCTTGTACTTTGTTTACTTTAGAATCATAATTGGTACACTTTCGAAACACACACGATGGCATTTTTAATATATTTTGGTAAGGACACAGGAGCTTACGACGCGGTACGCTCAACGAGGCGCTTGGCGCAGACTGATTACAAGACGTCCCAATTGGGACGTATTCGAGTCTTCACAGCGCGCGCGCCTATAACATATCTGCCTCTTGTTATATAATATATCATTGTGTATCTAACAATGACACTAATACAATCATATTAAAGAGGAAGTGTTTGTATGCATGTGAGTTCGTTTGCAGGGGGTATTCTTCAGAATTACTGAACCGATTTCAAAAAGTCTTTCATTATTAGAATGCTACATTATACCTAAGTGACATAGGCTACCTCCCGAAACTGGGGCGGGATGCTAGCTCTTTATAATTTAATTTATGTATGCCAGTAGACCCCGCTCTATGATTAGGTATATAACATATATGAGTGTAATGTGGTACTCAGAACAATAATATACATACTTTAATGCCTAGTGTATAAATAGTATTTGGTAATACTATGTAAAATGTCTTTTCAGCTGTTCATGTTTCCACATTTCAAGCAATATAGAAAATTTAATGCTGTGTGTGTGCAGTGATACCCCTGTTAAATGTGTACCTATGTCGAAGCAAAGAACTAAAGACATTTTTTTTTTTTTTGGTTTCTTTATCCGTGAGGAAAGGCAAAGGGATCTAAAGCCCATACAGTCATCGTCTGTAATTTTCTTTTCTTCGATATTCCAGGTGATAAGGCGTAAGCCAAGTCTTTTGTACTTTTTTCTGGTAATAAGGCGTAAGCCAAGTCTTTTGTTGGTCTTTTGTTAATTTGTTTCTTCTTTTTTTTTTCCTTTTTCTATTCTCTCTTTGAAATATAATATGTCAACGTCAAATGGTCAAAATAAGTATTATTCACATCAAAGCATGGAAGTAGTAAGTACTTTGTACAAAGGTACTTATTACTTCCATGCATCAAAGTCATCAAGCCTTGAGTGTTCAAGTCAAAAATATGTTCTTTCTTGAATGAAAGCAAAGCAATGAAAGTATTTCGTAGGTACCTACCTACCTAGGAGGTACCTACCACTTGTCGTTTTTAAATATCTCCGACAGTTGAGATAATGAACTCATATATAGGTTTAAAACAATCTCTGTTACTTAATAATTGCGGAAGAGAGCGCGGGATATTATCAGAATTATGAGATATTTCCATGAGGCGATCTATTAAAATGATTCTCGCTAGAGAAAAGTTACTGCACTCAAAGAATAGGTGATCTAAAGTTTGAATAATTGAACTGTTGCAATAGTTGCAGAAGGGTGAAGAAATTATATTAATTCTATGTACTTAAGTGAGCATTGAAACGACAGTGTCCTAACCTAAGACGACAAATTATGGTATAATATTTTCTGCCATTATAAATGGACCCTTTACTGAACCACGGCCTTGATATCTTTTGATTAATCTCAAAATACCACTTTCCTTTAGTTTGCGTAATTTGTTTCCAACTTTCAACAAACTCGTTACGCAATTTTTCTTTAACTAGTACTAAGACATCTGATTCAGGAATTGGAACAGTTCTGATGGGGATATTATGGGAATTATTTGTTATAGATTTTGCAAGATAATCAACCTGTTCATTACCAACCACTCCTATGTGGCTTGGTGTCCATATTAGTATGATGTCTTTGTTAAATATAGTGGATAATTCAAAATACTTATGCCGAATTTCATGAATAATGTAATCAGTTGAAGTACTAAAATGTGGATTATCTAAAGCCTGTAAAACACTCATACTGTCAGAAACAATTACCCATTTGTCTATATTTTGCTGAGTTTCAATGTAATCTAATGCTTTAAGAATACCATAACTTTCAGCAGTAAAGATACTAGCTGCAGCAGGAAGTCTGTATCCATACCCTCTCCGACATTGTACATCATAAATAGCTGAAGAGACATTTAGACTATTTTTTGCTCCATCAGTATAGATTTGAGAAAAATCGTTCCAATTGTTCAGAAAACAATAAACATCATATTTCTCCTTTAAAGATTTATCAATAAAAATTTTTATATGATAAAATTTGGGATAATAACAACCTTGATAACAAGGCCATAGAGGACTTTCATATGTGTTGTGGTCATTTCGGAGTTTTAAAATTTCAGGTAAGTGTTGAGGCAAAAACATGGGTTTGATTGAAGAAGCTGCAAATAGCTTTAATTTTTTAAGAAGAGGATGCTGTACTATGGAAGAAATTTTTAGGATGAACCTATAATAAAGGTATTTAAACCTTAGCATCAATGGTGGCACATTACATTCCACTTGCATTGAAACAATAGGAGTGGAACACATTGCACCAACAATGATACGTAAGCATCTGTTTTGGATCTTTTCTAGTTTATCAACTAAATTTGTTACATCTGCATAGCAAAAGAAAGCATATTCGAAGTGGCTCCTAACCAATGACTTGTACAATATTAATAAGATTTTGGGATCAGCTCCCCAATATGTCCCAGTTAAGGACTTTAATATATTACAGGCTTTCATAGCCCGTTCTTCTAAGCAAGAAACATATTGGTTAAATTTAAAGTTATTTTGAAATATCACACCCAAGAATCTAATGCTATTTTCAACAGGCAATAGATTTTTGTTGTAATACACAGTTATATTCGAAGTGTCTATTTACTTTTTAGAGAACACAACAACCTTACTTTTCTCAGTGCTGATTTCCAATTCGAGACTTTCATAATAGATTTGTAGTCTTTGGAGAGCAGCATTGAGAGTTTTCAGAATTTCCGACAAATTATTCCCAGAGCAATATACTGCTAAATCATCTGCAAACTGTAAATTTTTGACTTTTGATCCTAAAACACTATTTAATCGATGGATATAGAGAATAAAAAGAGAAGGACTTAATATTCCACCTTGGGAGACCCCTTTGTATGAAAACCTTGGTCCAAATAACTGATTACCATATTTGACGAATATTTTTCTTTCATTCAAAAAATTAAATATCCAATTTACAATTTTTCCAGGAAGATGCAGATCGAACAATATATTTACGAGTGTGTCCAAATTAACATTGTTGAAAGCACCCACAACATCAAAGAAGACACATGCTGTGAGACCATTTTGACACATGGTATCATTGATATCTAAAGAAAGATGACTTAAGCTTTCCCTAGCCGAACGACCTCGTCGAAAACCATACTGATTATCAGGTAATATAATTACTTTCTATAAAGTGTTCGAGGCGCTGTTTTATGAGCTGTTCAAAAACTTTGCCTATGCATGAACTTAATGTTATGGGACGATAAGATTCTGGAAGATTAGAGGTTTTCCCAGGTTTTAAAATTGGGATTAAACAATCAGTTTTCCACTGCTCTGGAATCAGGTCATTTGACCAAAGACTATTCAATAAATTCTTTTGAATTTAATAGGAGAAATAAAATAAAAGTAGATTTTGGTTATTTAAAAATTTGATCATTTTGTATGATATCCAATCTAAACCTGTAGCTGTATCTTTTCTTGAACGTAAAGCTGCTTTGAGTTCAACAATGGAAAAAGAATCAACAAGAAGTGAATTTGAAGCAATATTTCTGTTACTATTTTGCAAGTTTCTAACTGTGTCTGGTGTATATTTACCTAAAAATTCTGGTATCCAGTCACAATTACAGAACTCACTTTGTGGAGTATATTTTTTACCAAATTTTTTCATTTTTGTCCAAATCTGATTCATTGGTGTGAGCCTGTTAATAGAAAGACAAAGGTTCTCCCAACTGATCCTACGTTCTTGTTTCAAAGTCCTCTTTTTTACAGCCTGGGCACGTTTGAATGCAACATAATTACTAAGACAAGGATTCGTTTTAAATGTAACATATGCTTGTTTACAAGTCTCCACAGCCTTAGCGCATATGTCATTCCACCAAGTCAAGGGAATTCTGTTGTGTCGTTTTGAGTGATTGTGCACAGAGTCTTTATTAATATTTGAGATTGATTTAGACGTAGATTTAACTACAGACTGATTAATAGAAAGTTCTAATATATTACAAAATCTATTGTAAGTTGTAGATAAATCTGAAGTATCAATATAAAATTCTTTTAACATTTCATTAACCTGTTTATTGTATTTATTCCAATCTACTAATTTCAGGTTCACATGTTGCGGAATATTGGAAGAAGGTGGAGGAGGTGGAGGAGATTGTGCAGTTGAAGATAATGAATATTTTATAAGGGTTGGCAGATGGTAACTGCCAAGAGGATCAGAAGAAACTTGCCATTCACAGGATAAAGCAATTGATGATGTTACTAAGGTTAAGTCGAGACCGTTAGGTCTCCTATTATGGGAACCAACTGTAGTGGGATGACCATCATTCAAGAGTACAAGGTTGTTATCATCCATAATATTCACAATGTCACGACCTCGTGCATCAACATTTGTACAACCCCAAGATGTGTGATGGGCGTTAAAATCCCCTGCAATAATGAAAGGTTTTGGTAGACTATTTATTAATTGATTAAGACTATTTTTGTTAAATCTGGGGTTACAATTACCTGGGATGTAAATACTAACTAATGTTAAGATTTTTTTGTTAATTTCTATTTGTATACATATATTTTGTAGAGAGTTATCAAAAAATGTAGTTATTTTGTTAAATTTTATACTATTATGAATGAGTATGGCTACTCCATTGTGATCATTACCACAATCATTTCTCACGATGGAATATCCATTTATATTGAATTTTATGTGTGGTTTTAACCAAGTTTCACTAATTAAGGCTATATGTACGAGTCCAGAAGTTTCTCTACTATCATAGAGAAACTTCTGAAATTCAAGTTTGTTACTTAATAAGCTTTGTGCATTCCACTGTACTATGTTGATGGTGTTATACATGTTGGTGTATTTATGGAGTTTTTATGCAATGTTTCTTTTATTGTGTCTGTTATTATTTTGGAACTGATGTTAATGTTATTAGTTTTGTTTAGAGTTAAAACTTTTACTAAGGATTCTGTAATAACATTCAGTGCTTTTTCATTATTTAGTATTAAATTAATTAAATCTTGACTATTTTCAGTTTTATTCAGAGAAGGGAAATTTTTATTTTTGTTGTTGAATAAATCAGTGAATGGTGTAGCTGTTACTTTAGTTTGATTTTCCATTATCTTTTGCTTTTTATTGGACATTGTCCTGAAACAGATAAATGATTTCCAGTGCAATGTATGCAAGTGGCTTTGTCCAGAGGCACAGTGCACTCTTTAAAACTGTGAGGTCCAGTACAGATTGAGCATTTCTGAGAATTACGGCAAAATTTAGCCAAGTGTCCAAACCTAAGGCATTTGAAACATTGCTTAACAGGAGGGATGTATGGCTTGACTGGCAGCCGCCACATTTTGATGAAGACATAATCGGGAAGAGACGTTGATGATGAAAATGTAATAGCAACTGATTGTGTTGGCACCAACTCAAACCTGTCGCCAACTTTCTCCTTCCTCATTAACCGTCTAACAGAAATTACTTTTTTGGAACTAGATAGTCCTTTGAATATTTTTTTATTGCTCATGTCTGTAGGGACAGAGTTAATAACTCCAGTAATTTCCGTTGTTCCTGCAGGAATAGATGCTTTGATATTTTGTTCACGAAGAAAAGTCGAATTATCTAGGAAGGCGTTTGCGAAATTGGGGCTAGTGAAAACTACACCCACCTTATATTTATTAATTTTTTTAAGTATTTGATACCTTTTACAAAACGGGTAAAACAGCCGCTGAGAAACATCATATCGCGATTTCCTATTAAATGGTCGTTGCAACTTTCTATAAACACGACAAGTTCGTGTCCAGCTACGCTGTCTTCGGGGTACCTCCGACAGTAGTCCGTCACTCTATAAGGCGAGTATAAATCATCATTTTCGTCGAGCCCGCGATCCGAAACTTCGGAGTCACTGGATATTTCAGACTCCGGCAGATTTATTGACTGAGGGTCAAGTGATTTTTTTCGTTTTTTTCCCATCTTCTTCTCGGGCGAAAAAAATTTAAATAGACTTACCTATATACACCTATTACTATACAAATATGGACAACTATACCTAATAAAATGGAATAATATTTACAGAAAACAACGAAATGTGCAATATATATAATCACTACGTTTTAACAATAACTGCTTGTTTTTTTTTATCGGTCAAGGCAAAGGTAACCTTTTTCATGGTAAAGTTATTGATTATACATATTTATATACTCTTTGATCCGATCCGGCACCGCCACCGTATGAGGAAAGCCACCGTTTTGCAAAATCTTATGCAATTTGCAATATCTCAAATCTTATGTCAAAATTTTTACTCTCATTTCCATGAGAGTAAAAATTTTGACATAAGATTTGAGTTTGCAAAACGGTGGCTTGTTTTGTCTTTTTACCTATTTAGTATACATAATTCATCTATTTGGGCATAATTGACAACCCGACAAAAAAATTACATGCCTTTTTTAATTTTTTTTTGGATAGAGGAGGCTAAAAAATCGACCCATATCTTTTAGTTTTTTTTTTGGACTTGTATTTACTAAGATATAAATTTTTGAAAAAGTTATTTATTTTTCCGGAAGTGACGAAACGCTGAGACCAGTTTGAAAAACGATATCTTTGCTTTACTTCGCTTAGTTTCCGGAAAAAATATCAATGACTGACTGACAGAAGAAACAAGCTAATTATTTAAAAATAAAAAACACGACTGACATCTTACATAGCCTATGTCATTCGGGCTAATGCAAGGAATCTAACAATACCTCTCACATCAAAATCTGTTAAGCCGTTCAGGACTTATGGTGGAATAAAGAAATTACATACATACATACATACATACATGAACCCTGAAAACATAACACTCCTTTTTTGGTCAGTCGTGTGAAAATTTAAACATAACCTAAAATGAAAAACTTCAAAACAATATTTTTGTAAACAACCAACACACACACAGCAGAAAGAAACATTTTGTGTGAACCTGGTGTGGCGTTATGGGACTGTGGATTCATGGTGATCTGTGGTATTATAGGGGCCTCACCAAAAGTAGAAGATAGAAATAAAATATGTCCATGGAAAGCTCAATAAAACTCTTGTGGCGATCCGTGGCATTCCCACGGGACCTAACGGCACCTAAGCTTTGCGAAGGCATCATAAAGCAATTAACAAAATGCACAATGCCTTCGCAACAAAGGACCGACAACTTATACAACTTATTTACAACCGGCAACTTGCTTTATGATTATTGCCGAACGGAATTCCAAATAATTTGTACAACCATTTTTTATGATAATGTTCCGTTACAACTGTTAACGTTTAACTTAAAACATCTATTAAAAGAGTCTGATTTTACTCACGTAACAGTGAACACGCGTTTCATTTACCAGCCCTTCTGGTATAAACCTACCAAGTACTCGTCCGAACATAGTAGGTACAGTACTTCGGTCAATCAGTTAATTTAATGGTGACCCTTATATAACTCACCACATGTGAGTCAGATTAGCCACATATCCATAAGTAATACAAACAGTAAAATCTAAAATATAAAGTAGTAAAGTTACATAAAAATATAATATGGTAAACTCTGTACAAATCAACAGATATTGCTGTAAATGCAACCAGCAAACAAAGAAACTGGCTTATTTGTATTGCAAACCCAAAGTTTGAAGAAAATAAAACACACTTAATAAAGATATGGGCGCAGTAGTTATGATTAACCATATATTTAGAATCTTCAAAGTGCTGTGAACTTCTGGCAGCGGGACATTTTAAAAAATATTATCAAATGTCAATAAGTTTAAGTAGGTATATATATGTAAAAAATATAATTCATTTTCCCCTAAATATCAAGTTTTATTAATATAACCCCTGACATGATTAGGTATCCAATCTAAGACATTTCTTTCTGCTTTTCAAAATAAAATGTACGACTTTTTTGAAAATGTAAGTTAAACCATTCAGTCTGTTGAGCCCTAAGAGTATAAAATCAGTATGTTTTATCAGCCTATAAAGTTATTATACAATACCTGACATAGCTTATGCCATAGCGATTGGTTGCTAACTCGCACCAGTGTATTCATTCACCTATTATATTTCCATCAGAAATAATAACTTTGTTTCAGCCGTTCAATGTTTGAGTAGGTAAGAAACATCTCAACTTGCACATATTGATGATATATCATACTGTTGCCACAAGATTAATTTTAAACTGAGTTCACGGGGATCCCCTTACAGAATATTGTGTGAATCTATCATGGATCTATATCCACACAGTTTATATAGTATTTGCCAATATTGTTGTTATTAAAATGTCATGTCTTGATCTTGTGTAAGCAAAGAATAAACTTCTTAAGATTTTAACACTCTTTATTTTCTAGTAATAAATATAGGCAAATAAAATAAAGCAAGTTAAAGATTTATTTCTCAAAAGGAAAAGTTAGTGGTAACATAAAATTTAAAATTTCTTTTTTACAACTGCATCATCAGCACAGTTGACCAACTTATAGTATAATGCGGCTTCAAAAACTTGAATAATCTCAATCTTTCGAGTTCTTTGGAGGCTGATCTGATATTTCTCAACATAGTCTTCAACCTAAAATAAAACAAATAATAAATATTAGTATAGGTATGACTGTTATTAACAAGTTCAACTGAAAACGATTCAACTTTTATGATTGCGGTATATTAACTTAGTTTTCTATTTAGTTTGTGTATATTGAACATAGAGCAAGACGGAATAGCGTTATAATATATATATAATCTAATTTATCTTTGATTTTTGTATGCCAAATGGCGCAGCATGCAGAACTGTATTTTATAATTTTAAGATTATGTACTCATGTCTGACAAAAAATAAATGAATTATGAATTTCCCACTGAAACAGTACTTTTTCCCGGAATGAAAGGTACCTACCGTATGTCCTTCCCAGTACTTCTAACTAAAATGTGTATGCAAAATTTCAAGATTGGTTCTGTAAAGTTTGAAGAGGTAACAAACAAACTCAGTTTCGCATTTATAATATTAGTTAGGAAGTTAGGATTCATGAGGTGGTTTAGGTAAGTACTTACGATAATATGATCCTCGCATTTATATTGGACGTGGGCACATCAGAACGACCAGCTTAACGATTCAAAGGAACCCTTTAAACCATTATTGCATACAATCGTCGTCGAACTTTTTCTGTACCTATGTTGTCTTGTTACAAAGCATTACAGAAACTTAATTGGTTTCCAAGATTTTTCCTCATTGTCCATTTTTTAATAAGAGAGTTATTAGAAAGTATGAGGGAACCAAAACAAAACAATTTAAAAAGTTTGATTTGCTATGTAATAATCACAGATTAATTATTAGTTACTACGATTATTATGATTGATTTCGTTGATTTCATTGTTGAACTTTGAGTGACCAAACAGTGTTGCCAAATCAGTTTTATTAAAGTAACCAAAATTATTTCAGAAAGTAGGTAGTTTTACTAAAATTGAAGCTAATGTTAGCTTATATACCCATTTTATACTTATATCACTAAAATGTATGGAGCATCAGTTGTCAACAGTAGCCAAAATGTATAAAATGTATTTTTTTTTTAGTAGCTCGATATTACTCTAAATAGACAGATGTAGCAACAAAGTAGCTAAAGTGGCAATACTGAAAGGGAATCGGGAAGTAATCAATGTCATCTGTCAACTGCCAAACACTCTCTATTGAAGTTTTATACTTTTTTTGCGGGTGACGATGTGGGCAAAGAATTAACGAATCTAAACTGGTCGAGATGTGACGTCACACACAGGTTTTTCAATTTTATTTTTTTTTTCTCCGTAAATACTGAATTTAAAATTCTTAAATTATTTTTCCCGTACTCCACAAGAGGTAATCTAGAAATGGTATTTTTGTTTTGACTATTTATTTTTTTGTCGTGTTGTCAATTGGCATTTAACAAAATCAGAAGTTATTTTTGTGTTTGAGGCTTCCATTGCCATGATCAGTGGATCAAACTCAGTTGGCAAGCCAATCAACATCAATTCTGCCAATTCTTCGTCATCAATAATGCATCCAATATCAGCTAACTCTTGCGTTACAGAAATAATATTTCCAAGATAATGATCCATGCAATCATGCTGTTCATATTTAATTTGAGCTAGTTTTCTCTTTAAAGAAAGTCTACGACTTATGCCAGCATTCTCATATGCAGATTTTAAGTTTTTCCATGCTTCAGAAGCTGTCTTTGCATTTTTGACATGTGGGTAGCAAATGGGTTGAATGTTCAAACAAATCTTTGCATATGCTTTTTGATCTTTCGTGAGATTCTTAGTTGCATCACCAGATCCATCAGCAAACTCCCATAAACCATTGTCTATCAATAACAACTTCATTTGGAATTTCCAAGTGGCATAATTATTTACTCCTTCTAATTTACCAATAGACATATTAGAACCGGTACTTACAATTAAATTGTTTAGTGAAACATTTTCGATTCCGATGTTTTCAACCATTTTGTAAAATATTATTTTACTATAAGTACTCACAAATAATATAATATATTAACACATACTAGGTATAGGGATTTACAGTAATCGGCCCATAACCAATGATGAAACCTCTTATTTATATTTCCGTGGATGAAACAATATGTTATTAATATTCAATGAATAAAATACCTAACCATGTAAATCTCTTGTAATTTTTATCACATAGGAAAGTTTACATGACAACGAACAACAACAAAACTTAGCAACATATTTTTATAATTTAAAAATTCTTAGCGGCTAGGACTAAATACAGGAGGTTTTAACAGTCAGACCCATCGTAGCATCGGCCATACTTCTAGGTGTAAAGTGGGACTTAATAAAAAACAATCCACCACAAAATCCGTTCAGTAGTTTTTGAGTTTATTGCGAACAGACAGACGCCACAGGTAGTACGCATACCTACGCAAGTTTCGAGTTCACAGTACCTTGTTAATAATAAAAATATCATACCATCAATAAAATATTACTAAAATAAGTAATATTTTATCGATGATAGGACTCTTTAGTAAAGAGATTTACGAAAGAGGTTACCTTGTTGCCTTTGCCTTGGCCGATAAAAACGAGCTAGCAGTCATATTGTCAATGTGACATTATCAACTTTTGCTAAACAACATTGTGACATTGTGTTGTTTCGTGTGTACCACGAGGGGAGCGGGGGACGTATACTTACCGTAGACAGAAATTAAAAAATGAACTCTTATTGGATAGACATACGACTTATTTTATCTAATTTTACAAACTGTATAGCCACCTATTGGCCAGTAGCAGAATTATTTTCGCACTGTTTTATTAATTCTCTTGAGTTCTGCTATTACTCACTAGATGGCTGTACTGACAGGCGCGTATCCACCGCTGTGGGAATAATTACGTAAAAATACTTACGAGTGAAAATATATACTTTTATCGCGTGATTCCTTGGTGTGTGTGTTACTTTTACACCCCACAATACAGCACTTTATTGTTAATGAGCACAATCTAAAATTTCGCGTAACTTCGACACATCTGCGGCACGTGTTGACACTATGAAGTGAACTCCGCGAATGCGACAATAGTGACGAGAGTGAGTGAGAGAGGATCACCAACAATGCAGTTAGTGCAACCGCAACTACATTATACTCATCTCTATTAAATACTTTCGTTCGGAAGAAAACAAAATGTGTTTAACTGTTGTATTGTGAACATTTCAGCTGCACATGGCTGACGGGAGACCCGTGGCGGCGTGTTATTTATGCTACGCTCAGCTCAACAAGTGCTTCAAGTTGATGCGGACTTCTGCTTGGGCAGAGAATGTGCTAAATGCTATAGTACACAGACAATCGGAGGTAGAACTTCAATCTTTTTTGCGATGTTGTAAAATGTGAATTCAGTATTTATTAGTATGTTTTGCAGTAAGTTTGTGTATATTGACAGATAACTAAAAAATCAATATCCTTGGTGGAACGTGAGGCTATCGGCCTGTGTGGATCACTACAGTACTCCAGAGCTGAATATTACAACACACAAGTACCTGTCCCTGTTGTAATCAAAACTGAGCCAGAGTCAGATGTTGCTAATGCTGACATTGGATATGAGGAACCAGAGGAAGGTATGCACAATTCTGATACTCAAACATTCACTGATATTTCCATTGATATCTGTTCACAACTTGAAGTGTAACTGATTCAGCAATGTTAATGATTGAGATATGGCTGCTGCTGTTCCATATGAGGGAAACTTGTCACAATTGCTGATACATCATGAGAAGTGTGTGTGCAGGTCCCCCGCAGCCAGCAGACCCGGCCAACATTTGTAAATCGGAAAGTGATTCTGATGAAGAAGACCATGTCAGTCCGTCACAGCCATGTGACACAGAGATGGATGCAACAGAGCAGAGAGAGCTTGGAGAAGGTAGGTTTTTCTCTTACTACAGCTCCTCCATTATCTGTTCACAAGTTAATCAAGTGTGATTGATTCAACAATGTTAATGACTGAGAGATGGCAACTGCTAGTTCCAAACCAGGGAAACTTGTCACAATGGGTGATTTTCCGAGATCCAAATTAAAAAAAATAATATTATAATAATATACTTAATAATATCTTATCTTAGAAATAATTCCATAGACAATTAAATACAATTACATTTATAACAACTATTAATATTAGATTATAATTGAATCATTGAAATAATCAAATGCGACCCCCTATGGCCATCAACATGCAGTTCCTCAGTGTAGGGCATCGTAAGGATGATATCCTCACTCCCGAGTGAGTTGTTGCTGTTCCGCACACGTTGCAACAAAGAGACAGCCTTTTTCCGCATTATGGCATAAAAGTCATCTGTACGTGCTTCTGCAAACATGCACTGCATCTACGTGGCAGCCTCAGCAGCATCTTAAAGATGTTATTGTATTGGATGCGCAGAGTTTTAATGGTCCCACATTGTAATGTACCTACAGACTGCTGGTGTAGAAGCTTTGGCAGAAGGCTTTGAAAATGGTTAGTTTAACCGAGTGGTACACCGGTTAAAACGACGTGCCACCATATTTCCCCTGACCGCCAAAGCCCTGCGCTCCCTCTTAACATCATCATTGTCAGTTAGTGCTGAATTAACAATATGCCCCAAGTATTTGAAGCTAGAGACCCTCTTCAATGCATTTCCATACAAAATAAAAATAAATAGTCCCAGATGACTTCATAGATGCGCTTCTTAAAAGGAGATTCCATACAGAAAACATAAATGCATGGTATGAGGGGTTTTCCGAGACCCAAATAAAAAAAAAATAGTTCCAGGTGACTTCAGGTGATTGATGGCGCTTAGTAAAAGGCGAGTCCATACAAAAAGCAAAAATGCATGGGATTGGCATTTTTTTGAAATAAAACCTAATAAAAAAAACCGGCCAAGTGCGAGTCAAGCTCGCGCACCGAGGGTTCCATATTCATTTCACATTATAGCTCTAACAAAAAGACCAACTAGTTTCAAAAACAAACTTAACTTTGCTGTTTGATCCCTAGGATTCATACCTTAACGAGCGCAAAAATAAGTTTGTAACACTTTTTTTAGACTTCCAACATATTTACAACTCTCAGATTAATTCCTGTATAAATACTGTTAGACATTGCTTTATGCCAAACATAATTTTAGGTCAACGGGAAGAACCCTATAGGTTTGATTTCTGTCTAAAATCGCAAAATATGCAAACAATATTCTTTTCGAGATTTTCTTACATTGTTTTTTTTTTATTTTACCTGTCATAATCCATCCCATGTGGATCCATCATGAGAAGCGTGTGTGCAGGTCCCCCGCAGCCAGCAGACGCGGCCGACATTTGTGAATCGGAAAGCGACTCTGATGAAGAAGACCCCGTCAGTCCGTCACAGTCTCGCGACACAGAGATGGACACGACAGAGCAGGGAGAGAGAGGGGAAGGTAGGATTTTCTTTTGTTTCAGCTCCTTCACTATAGGAATCCTTATACTAACCTTCAATAGTAGTCAAATACCCTATTATGATGCCCAATATATCTGGGCGACTAACTTTTTACTCTATTGGACGTCCCATATGTGCAATGTAGATAACTATACTTGAGTCTTGGCTACTGACACTACGTAGTTGTGCATCATATGTACGTATGGATCGTTTCCTGGATCCTGGTTGTTCATAGATTAGTGAAGCCGAGCAAACTGACACATGAGATTTACTGATAAAACTGATCATTCTCAGGTGTCGCTTCAGCGCAGACGTCGGCAGCTGACAAACGGAAACAAGCTGCCGGAAGTACGACCAACAGGAAACAGCGCGAGTCTCGGCGAGAGTCAACAACTCGGACTGCTCAGGGACCACACCAGTGCGACGTTTGTCAGCGGCGGTTTGAGTATCGTTCTAGAATGATGACGCATTATAGGACTCACACTGGAGAGAAACCATTCCAATGTGATGTTTGTGATCGTCGTTTTAATATAAAGTCTAATTTATTAAAACATTTGAGAACTCACTCTGGAGAGAAACCATTCAAATGTGATGTTTGTGATCGTCGTTTTAATGGAAAGTCTAATTTATTACAACATTTGAGAACTCACACTGGAGAGAAACCATTCCAATGTGATGTTTGTGATTGTCGTTTTAATCGAAAGTCTAATTTATTACAACATTTGAGAACTCACACTGGAGAGAAACCATTCCAATGTGATGTTTGTGATTGTCGTTTTAATCAAAAGTCTCATTTATTACAACATTTGAGAACTCACACTGGAGAGAAACCATTCAAATGTGATGTTTGTGATCGTCGTTTTAATGGAAAGTCTGATTTATTAAAACATTTGAGAATTCACACTGGAGAGAAACCATTCCAATGTAATGTTTGTGATTGTCGTTTTAATCGAAAGTCTCATTTATTACAACATTTGAGAATTCACACTGGAGAGAAACCATTCAAATGTGATGTTTGTGATTGTCGTTTTAATCGAAAGTCTAATTTATTACAACATTTGAGAACTCACACTGGAGAGAAACCATTCCAATGTGATGTTTGTGATTGTCGTTTTAATCAAAAGTCTCATTTATTACAACATTTGAGAACTCACACTGGAGAGAAACCATTCAAATGTGATGTTTGTGATCGTCGTTTTAATGGAAAGTCTGATTTATTAAAACATTTGAGAATTCACACTGGAGAGAAACCATTCCAATGTAATGTTTGTGATTGTCGTTTTAATCGAAAGTCTGATTTATTACAACATTTGAGAATTCACACTGGAGAGAAACCATTCAAATGTGATGTTTGTGATAGTCGTTTTAATGGAAAGTCTAATTTATTACAACATTTGAGAACTCACACTGGAGAGAAACCATTCCAATGTGATGTTTGTGATTGTCGTTTTAATCGAAAGTCTCATTTATTACAACATTTGAGAACTCACACTGGAGAGAAACCATTCCAATGCGAAGTGTGTCAACATCGATTTAGTCAGAAGTGTAATTTATTGAGTCACTTGAGAACTCACAATAAGAAGAAACAACTCCACTGAGATGTCTCTCAAAGGGCTTCTATTAAAAGTTTATCAAGACACGTTAGAGCTCACATCGCTGACAGATCCTTTGAATAGTTTGAAGACTAGCTGTGCCCGCGACTCCGTTTGTGTTGGGAACCGAACGAACACTACTTACAGTGTTTGGTCGACAACAAAGATCTTTCATAACAGTCGATAGATGGTTCACAATACATACGATAGATGGCGCAGTGATGTGAGACACATTCACAAGATCATCAGCAAGCAAGCATCAGCGGCCTAATATCGTATTCAATCAAAGTCGCTGCGACCACAGAGTAAAGCCTGACCAGGAATATAAAAACCCTCGCCATGTTGCGGAAAAGCAATAAAACTAATTTCTTATACTGGCAACTAATTTAAAATCCCACCTGTCAGTGCTCCTGTCAAAATTTGACTTTCAATCAAGAGCGGATCCAGTAGGTATTTTTTCCAGGGAAGGGCACCGTTTTCCTTTCTCGAGAATATGTTCGAGAAATTTTTAAGAAAGTTTCCGCTTGTTCTTGAATTTCAAGAACGGTACATCACTAATAGTGGCGTATTATTTTTTTGGAAATACTTGTAAGAAACTATTACTACTAAATCCTGTTATTTTAATTTGATATGTACTGTTATGGAAGGTTCACAAGTCGATAGATGGTTCACAATACATACGATAGATGGCGCAGTGAGGTGAGACACATTCACAAGATGGAAGAAAAGATGGATGGAGAGATTTGAGTGCGCTTGACCTCAATCTTGCCTGATGGGAAGCATAGATGACGTCTATCGAAACGCAAACTCAAAATATGCCTATTCACTCTTGCCTTGAAAACCCCCGAATTATATTTGTCGGGAAACAGCGACGCGGGGAGAGAATTCCATACCTTAGGGGTTCGCGAGATAAAGCAGGAGGCGAACCGAGAGGTGCGGTGAGCTGGAATATCAACCACATATGGATGGAATCCCTGTCCACCCCGAGTCGTCCGATGGTGGAATGGTGCAGAGGGAATTAATTCGTGTTATTCCTGTGCGCACTCTCTGAAGTGCAGTCTGTAGAATACATACAGACTTGCTACTAGTCGTCGGTGATTGAGGCTCTGAAGCCGTCCTGCCGTCCTCTCAGTTTCTCTGCAATAACTTTGGATTTAGCTCTCTTGCACTATCCTGAAAAATAATCAACAATGAAATATTATATACACATAGATAGTAAAGCATAAAACAAGGAAGGAAATGAGAAGCCTGGAACTAAAGTGGTCTATGTCTATGATACGATGATACTAAAAGTTACATCGACCACTTTAGTTCCACCCTAGTATTTAATAATTTATTAAATTAATTTCATCCAGCGTTAAACATTTATTTATTAGTCATCTGTTATTAAAAAACAATATTGAGGTCAAGTCAGTTCTCGTTTCATTTTGATTTATTCATATTTAATAAAATCATAAATACCTAATAAGTCCATGGGTTTTGTATGCTTGTAAAAAAAAAAACAATTTAATTTTCTTTGACAATATGTCTTAAAAGATACTATTAAAATATTTCAGTTTTAAGATGTAACCTCATGTAAAAATAACATAAAAATATAACATATTTACATACTCCATTTAAATCAAATTACAATCTGGTAAAAAAAATATTTTTGATGATTTTTTCTTAATATTATAAAAAAGAATGTTCGAGACCCTGTGGAGTCTGAGGTGAGCTGCAGCGGATACTGGGAGCGAGACGCCGGGGACACAAGGACACGCGCGAGAGATTGCGAGGACAAGGTGCACTGCGGGGGCACTGACACACGGAGGAAGGAAGTATACAAAAGAATTAGAAAGTATAAAATGCTTTCACGAAAGAAGAGAAATTATATTTCATTTTTATTTTACATCTTAAAACTGAAATATCCAGATAATAAACCTATTGAGGTTTGAATTTGTTTTGAGAAATGTCTGAATTTATTAGAGTTGTTTAAGATTTACCTCTTGTTCTAAAATACTTGTTTCTGCAGAAGTAACAATAGTTCGCTGGTGAGCCACAGCACCAGTCACAGTTGTAAGATCTTCATCAACATCCCTTGTCGGAGTATCCATTGCTTCGTCCGATGCATGTAGGGCAGGAGCTATAATGTTTTATGTTATTCATAAACAATCTATATTTTGGCTAAGAAATATTACTCAATACAAGATTTTATTTAACTTGCAATGTTCGTATGTAAATTCTACTAATTCTACTAATAATATAAATGCGAAAGTTTGGATGTGAGTTTGATAATCTCTGTGTGTTTGTGAGGATGTTTATTATTCAATCACGCAAAATCTACTGGACGGATTTCGATGAAGTTTGGTATACAGGTAGAAAAATATCGGGAATAGCCCATAGGGTACTTTTTATCCCGAAATGCCCACGGGAGCGAAGCCCCGGGGCGCGGCTAGTGAGTGAATAAATAAGTAACCTTTATTCTAATCTTGCAAGTTAAATGTGAGCTACTTCCGCTTGTCCCACAGAGTGGGTTCAGTTCCGATGACAATGCATTATTATGATGAGCATGAGCTGACGCTGCGCCCAGCATCGGCTCCCAACGAGGGAACTCCTCAACGTTAACTGCACGGACTAAACATTTTTGTCACACATTTAATGCCCCAACACCTCCCTGGTGATGATGAAAGCTTGTATCAAAAATACTAGCTTTTGCCCGCGGCTTCACCCGCGTGAATTTCCCACAGGAACAGTGCTTTTTCCTGGGATGAAAGGTAGGTACCCTATGTCCTTCTAACTATGTGTATGCAAAATTTCAGGAAGATTGGTTCAGTAGATGAAGCCTGAAGAGGTAACAAACAAACAAACAAACTCCCTTTCATATCTATAATATTTGTTAGGATTAGGATTTTACCTCCTATGTTTGTTCTGCAGAAGTAGAATTTGTTTGCTGTGTAACCTCGGCACCAGTTACAGTTTCAAGATCTTCGTCACTATCCAGTGTCAGAGTATCCTTCTCTTCATTCCATGCGCAGGGGCTGAAATGTTTCATCTTATTCATAAACAAAAAATCTTTTGGCTAACACAATTAAGAAATATTACAAAAGACATTGTTCATCGCCGGCTTACTGCGGACAGTTCGTTCAATAAATAATAGTATTATCATTCATCATTATTAATGTCAAATAGATTTTCTGAATATATATTGGAGTATGAATATCTATAATTAAAATATACCATTTAGTAAGTATTTTTTGCGTTTCCGATACTCAAATCAAAGATGTCGGCCTTCACGTTTGTTCTGGGATGCCATTATCTAAAATAATATTACATTTAAGTAGTATATTTTTATTCTTTGATGAAAGATTGGATTAATTAGGTATTTTTTTAGCATAATATATTAGTTTTATTTATTAAGTACACTCATATCATTTCATATTTATATTTTTTAATGAAGAATTATGTATTTATGTTAATTTTTACTTAAATAATTCAATATTGCGTTTTCTTTACCTAGTAACACTCGATTCTTCAGCGTAGCTTGATTTTGACGTTGACCGGTTGTCGTCGGTCGACATTGACACTTGGATACTTGTCAACAACTGTCAACGTCAAAATCAAGCCGCGCCCAAGAATCGAGTGTTACCAATATTGAATTATTTAAGTAAAAATTAAAATAAATACATAATTCTTCATTCTAAAATATAAATATGAAGTGATATGAGTGTACTTAATAAATAAAACAATATATTTTGGTAAAAAAATACCTAATTAATCCAATCTTTCGTCAAAGAATAAAAAATATACTACTTAAATGTAATATTATTTTAGATAATGGCATCCCAGAACACACGTAAAGGCCGACATCTTTGATTTGAGTATCGGAAACGCAAAAAATACTTACTAAATGGTATATTTTAATTATAGATATTCATACTCCAATATATATTTAGAAAATCTATTTGACATTAATTGTGATGAACGATAATACTATTATTTATTGAACGAACTGTCCACAGTAAGCCAAGCCCCCATACACTTTGAACAAAGTCCTTTATACATTTTAAGAGCAGTTATTTTTTCTAAGATGAAAGGTTTATCCCAGATGTTTATGCAAAATTTCATGATTGGTTCAGAAGTTACAGTGAGAAAATGTATGTATAGAATCACTTTCACATTAAGTAGGTAAATATAAACCAGGTAGGAATTATAAAAAAAGGGTCATACCAATATTTTCCTCAACTTCTTCTTCAAGTAGAAAGTTATTACTGAAGATCTGAAAAATTAATAAAAAAATATAAGCGTCGATAAAATATTGCAAGTACTTGTAATATTTTATCGATGATATAAGCATGTTGGTAAATTTTTATGTTCTTATAAATTAGTCATGTTATGTCCCAATGCAATCAATGGTGATTTTATTGAAATATTTGAATTAAATTTCAAAGGGGGCAACATGGGGAAAAAGTAGGAAGTTTGTTGTTCGTATGTGACGGATGACGGAGCTCCGTCCGCGAGCTCTCCTGTTCACAGAACCACTAGTCGGTATATCAACACAGAGACGAAACAGCTGAACATAGAGAAACATTGAAATTTTGCAAAAAGGCGAGTGAGCACTGAGAAAACTTTAGAAAGCGAGGGCGAAAGCTAGTTAGAGAATAAGCTTATTTAACACACCTGCTGACGTTGAAGGTAAGGGTTCAGGAGTATACTGTACAGATAGATCCCAAAGGTCTTCTGCCAACTTGTGAAAATCTTGACAATCTTAAATATCATGGAAAATAAATCGAACAAAAGAGAACACCTTTAACACACAAAGAACGTTAATAAAAGTGTGGAAGAAAACTTCCAAACGGAACCGCGCGCGCCAATGAACTGGACATGACCAGTGTTGCCAGATGACTGTCTAGGTTTCCCCCAAGATTTCAACAAAATTTCCCAAAATGTATGAAAATGATTAAAAGTTTCCCCCAAAACCATTTTTTCCTCCCTCCAAAATGATACTATTTGAATGAAACGAAGATTTATAAAACCCCTCTGAATATCAAAAAACCCAAATTTAGGGGAATCCCTCCATCTGGCAACACTGGCCACGACTGACATGACATGGGGGTTGTATGCATGGAAGTAATAAGTACTTTGCAAAGTACTTTGTTGTAGAAAGTACTTACTACTTCCATGGTTGTATCAGCTATTTTTCTGACATTTAATTAGGAAAAAAAATCCGCATAAAAAAGTCTCAACAGATGGCGTTTTATTGAAAGCCGAGTTGGACGGCTGTCTGTACCTATATTGTGCGCTTTTTATTGTCAGCCGAGGCAGAAAAAAATCACATAACAGTTTGACAGTTGCACAAATCACAATATTGATACTTTTCTCAGAACAATAAGATCGGGAATAGAAATGAACGCAAGTCTCAATACAATTATTAAAAATTAAAAAACACGACTGACAACTCACATAGCCTATGTCACTCGGAGAAATGCAAGGAATCTAACAATACCTCTCACATCAAAATCTGTTAAGCCGTTCAGGACTTATGGTGGAATAAAGAAACTTACATACATACATACTTACATACATCATGGACTAATTAATACATACATACTTACATACATACATAAACCCTGAAAACATAACACTCCTTTTTTGGTCAGTCGTGTAAAAAGTCTGCCACTTACGGTGGGGGGAAAGCTGCGCGCGCAATAGCCAGTGCTTGAATGTATCGATGTTGAATAGTCGATACAATGTCGACAAAATTCTAGAATGTTATGAGGTTGGTTTCATAGTTTTTATACTATGGGTAACAAAATATATATAACACTAGCTTTAGCCCGTGGCTTCGCTCACGTGAATATACTTTAGAGATTTTTATTTTTCACGAATGATCCTTAAATGTTTCCGAGATAAAGACTATCCTATGTGTTACTCTATAACTTCCTAATAATAGTGAATTACGCGCGACGAAGGTCGCGGGCACAATCTAGGATTAGTATTTTATGTACTGATGGAGATAGAGAAATTGTAGAACAAGTTATTTAATTCCTATACAAGCAATAAAAAATAAACACCTTGGACTTTATTGTTTAACTGTATTATAAAACAGAAACTTTCAAAATGTTGGGAAGATACTGTGCTAGTACGTTTAGGAGTCCATTTAGTGTCAATGCCACAAGCTTGTATCCACACAGTCCTATTTGCTACGTCTTTAGGGAAACTGAAAAGCTACTCATAGAATACAAACTAAAACACAAGAAACGAGCCGCTCTGGCATGATAGGCTATCAATACTGTTTAATAAATTTCTATCGGAATTTCTTCCCAGTGAAGTCGTCATAAAATGCTAGTAGTTTGTAGCTTTTGGATTTGTAATATGATACAGTTTATCACGTACAGACAAGTATCCTATTCACGATTATTGTCACCTGACATATTCCATGAACTGAAAGTAGCTTTAACCCCGAATTTCGAGTCAAGCACGTACAGTGATTTATCCTTTAAACTTTTGGACTTATATAGGGTTAGAAAAAACCAGATATCGTGCTCTTACAGAATTCTGGAATTGTGTCAGAGAACCCAACGAAACTATGGAACATTACGCCAACAGACTTAAAAATTTAAGCAGAGATTGCGAGTACAAAGATCAAATGCTGGAAAGGCAACTCAGGGATCGGTTTGCTACGGGGTTGAATCATATACAATTAGAAATCGATTTAAAACAAAAATGGCCTGATTTACAGGAATCGGGAAGAGAGGTAACATTTTCAAGAAAATTTTTCTGTAGCTCAATCACGTGAGCAAGCAGAGCATGACACCCCAGAACCGGGTACGTCCGTAAACAAGGTAAAAAATATAGGTAAACGTCATCAGAACTACAACTTTACAACAAAATCGCCACGAAGACTGCAATACAATGAACAGTGTTACAGATGTGGCAAGAGTCAAAAACATGATATTTCGAAATGTATTGCAAGAGATAATATTTGCAAAGAATGTAATGTCAAGGGCCATTTCGAAAGCTGTTGCATTAAAACAGGACGAGCACGCATCTCACAAAACCCAGGAAGGAACTCTTCGAAACTAAAACTGCAACGAGTTACTAACGCTCAGGCTTCTACATCAAGTTCCATTAATGATTCAGACAGCAGCAACGACGAAGATGACGAATTCGTCAGCAACATAGCTGGTTAAAAAAAAAAGGATTGCAAACAAATTGACGTAAATATCAATGGTGTTCACTGTACTATAGACTGGGATCCTGGTTCAACTTATTCAATAATTAGTACAGATATTTGGTAAAAAATAGGATCACCAGCATTAACCAAGGGTCCTAAACTAAAAGCATACGGAGATAGCAAATTGAAAACAAAAGGCATTACAGATGTACTTGTTAAAGTAGACGGGCAGCAAAAGATTTTACTTGCCGTCGTAATGAAAAATGCCAAACCATTACATTTTGGACTACAGTGGAGCGAAATGTTTGAAATGGAGTTCCTAAACATGTTTACTCAATTAAGACTCACACCAACTTCGCTCAAACAAGTATTGAGTCAATACAACGAAATATTTGACAATAAATTGGGTAAAGTCAATGACTATCAAGTTAACATACATATCAAATCAGGAGCAGAGCCAGTACATTTACCTGCACGCCCCATCAAATTTAGTATCAAAAGAAATGTGGAGAAGGAATTGGATCGTCTTGTAGATACAGGAATTATACAGAAAGTAGATCCCAACACAACACCATTCGAGTGGGCCACGCCGACTGTCAATGTCTTAAAAGCTTCCGGCGATATTCGAATTTGTGGAGACTACAGTACGACAATCAATCCTGTTCTAACAAAACATTTACATCCGGTTCCAATCTTTGATCACTTGCGGCAAAAATTAGCTAACGGCATTCTTTATTCAAAGATTGATCTCAAAGATGCTTATCTACAATTTGAGATTGCTCCAGAATCAAAAAAATATTTAACGATTTCTACTCATAAGGGTTACTACCAATACAACAGAATGCCTTTTGGAATATCTACAGCACCTTCAATTTTTCAAAATTATCTTGATCAACTACTTGGTGACATTCCCAATGTAGCGGTATATTTTGATGATATTGCTCTAACAGGGAAAAATTTAGATGAACACCTACACACGCTTTGCACACACAGTATTAAATCGAATTAAGCAAGCCGGAATGAAGGTAAATTTAAAAAAATGTTCATTTTTTAAAAGAAGAAGTAGAATATCTTGGTCATGTAATAGACAAAAATGGCATTCGTCCAACAAAAGGGAAGATAGATGCAATTACCAATGCTGCTCAACCTACAAACGCAAAAGAATTACGTTCTTTTCTTGGTCTCATCAATTATTATGAACGTTTCATTCCACATTTACATGAAATTTGTGCAGACCTATATGAATTAACAAGTGGGAAACAAAAGTGGCGTTGGACTGACTATGAAAATGAAATATTTGAGAGCGCTAAAAAGGAAATTGTTGCTTCCAAACCATTGTTAGCTTACGATGAGAGTCGGCCCTTGTATTTAGCATGTGACGCATCTGAAAAAGGAGTTGGTGTAGTTTTATACCACAAAATTAGAGATTTAGAGCAACCAATAGCTTTTGCTTCTAGAAAACTAAGACCAGCTGAACGTAAGTATTCTGTAATCGATCGTGAAGCACATTCATAATATTATTTGGAATCAAAAAATTTGACCAGTACTTGAGAGGAACAAAATTTACATTGGTGACAGATCATAAACCATTAATTCACATTTTGGGTCCGCGACGTAATTTACCGAAAGTAGTCAATAATAGACTTGTAAGATGGGCTCTTTTAATTGGTAATTATCAATATGATATTTGTTACCAGAAGGGAGAGAACAACATCGTAGCTGACTGTTTGTCCAGATTACCAAACCCTGAAACCGAACCATCTCCAGTCGAGAGCCTTATTCACAGAATTACGTCAAATATTCTGGGAGATAGACTGGACGATTTAAATTTGACAGAAATAAATTTGGTGCGGGAAACATCCAAAGACCCAAATTTAGTATATGTTTCTCAGTGTCTTAAAACGGGATGGAGAGAGATGGAATACAACCAGGAAATGAAACATTTTTATAGGAAACGTTTGGAATTATCAATTGAAAATAAAATAGTAATGTGGCAAGGCAGAATAGTAATTCCAGTAACACTTAGGAAGATTGTTTTACAATATCTTCACAAAGGACATCCTGGCATGTCTGCGATGAAGGCTTTGTCACGTTTTTATATTTGGTTGGTGGCCTTCTCTGGATGAAGACATAGAGAACTTTGTCAAAATGTGCAAAAGGTGTCAGGAGAATAGACCGTCGAATACCGAGCTTCCAGTTTTCTCTTGGTCAATTCCGGAACAAGTTTGGGAGAGAGTTCACATAGATTTCGCAGGTCCTTTTGAAGGCGCCTATTGGTTAGTTTTATGTGACGCTTTGTCAAAATGGTGTGAATTAAGACCCATTAAGAATATGACTGCCAAAGTGCTTTGTTCTACATTGGATGATATTTTTAGCACTTTCGGATTTCCTCAAATTATAGTGTCAGATAATGGTCCACAATTAACATCTGAAGATTTTAAAAAATACTGTCAGAAACAAGGTATACTACATATTACCTCATCACCTTACCATCCTCGCACAAATGGGTTAGCCGAACGTTTTGTAAGGACATTTAAGACCAGAATGGCAACAAATGACGGTACCCCACTGAAAACTTGTCTATTGGAATTCTTATTCAGTTATCGGAACACATCGCATTCCACCACAGGCAAATCTCCAGCCCACATGATGTTCGGGAGACAGTTGAATTGCATATTATCAAATATACGACCGAACAAGAGGAGAGAGTTACGGTACCAGCAAGTAAAAGCTGAAATAATGGCTTCGACGCCGAATTATAAACCAGGTGACGAAGTTTACATTAAAACGAAAATAGAAAAAAAATGGCAACCTGCAACGATTTCGAGTCGGAAACATAAATACTCCTATATCGTCATCACTGCAAATGGGGTAGAGAAAAGAAGACACCCTGATCACATAAGACCTCGCCTTTGTTCTACTGAAGAATCTGCTACAGTCACTCCATCCTTTTCAGCCATACCATCAACTTCTAATGCAACTTCTTCATCCTTTTCAGCCATACCATCAACTTCTAATGCAACTTCTTCTCATCCAGTTTCACCAGTAGTTGTTCCACCTACAATCAATTCGCCACCGGGTTCATCTGTTTCACCTGTAGCTTCATCGTCATCTCCAGTTTCACAACCCGAATCTCCTTATCAAACTCCTTCATCTGAAACCATAACTCCTCAACCGCAACTCCGTCGTAGCCTCAGGCAGAGGCAAGAACCTCGTCGATTAATCGAAGAAATGCTTTAAGTTAAATGGGGAGGAATGTTACAACCTCATTTTGATATACTTTGTGAACATAGCATAGATATACCATAGACGTTGTCTTGGAGATTAGTCTAATAAAAGCTATGACATGAAGTTGTATTTTTATTAATCACTCACTACCTACTTAGTTAGGTTGTTGCTTGGCCTCATGCCTTGGACGATGAAAACGATGAGCAGTTATTGTCAATGTCAATGTGCCATTAACATTCATATCAATTCCTAGACTATTGAATCGTTCCTTAGTATAGACCAAGCCTTTAATTCGCAAATCGTGACACGTCGGTGCATCGCGTGGTGCATGTTTTGACAGTTAAATTCGATAGTGATAAGACATGTAAACTTTTCAATCTGAATTAATCATGCTGTTTTTTTTAAGTATTTAATTTCGATTATAATAAAATAGAAGATAAATAAAATATTTGAGGCCTGTTTGCATTTTTATTTTGTAATATGAACTTTATACATTACTTTTAATTATTTACATGTAACAAATGAACTCCATATTTTTATGAATCTATTGATTATGATATATTTATGTGCGAGTGTCGGCTGTGCCAATCACTAATACATCTTGTCATTTGTTTCTATCTTGTTTATGAATTTTCTGCTCACGCAGAAAACAATAGGGTTGGCTTAAACAATCACTCTAGTAGTAGTGACAACCCGACAAAAAAATTACATGCCTTTTTTAATTTTTTTTGGATAGAGGAGACTAAAAAAATCGACCCATATCTTTTAGTTTTTTTTTGGACTTGTATTTACTGAGATATAAATTTTTGAAAAAGTTATTTATTTTTCCGGAAGTGACGAAACGCTGAGACCAGTTTGAAAAACGATATCTTTGCTTCATTTCGCTTAGTTTCCGGGAAAAAATATCAATGACTGACTGACAGAAGAAAAAATTGAAACATAACCTAAAATGAAAAACTTCAAAACAATATTTTGGACTTGGTAAACAACACACACACAGCAGAAAGAAACATTTTGTGTGAACTTGGTGTGGCGTTATGGGACTGTGGCTTCATGGTGATCTGTGGTATTATAGGGGCCTCACCAAAAGTAGAAGATAGAAATCTCAATAAAACTCTGTACAAAGCAACAGATATTGCTGTAAATGCAACCAGCAAACAAAGAAACTGGCTTTTTATATTGCAAACCCAAAGTTTGAAGAAAATAAAACATACTTAATGAAGATATGGGCGCAGTAGTTATGATTAACCGTATATTTAGAATCTTCAAAGTGCTGTGAACTTCTGGCAGCGGGACATTTTAAAAAATATAATCAAATGTCAATAAGTTTAAGTACCGTAAAGTGGGGCTAATTGGACCAGTTTTTTCATAAAACTGGTGTTTACAAAAACACTAGTTACTTTACAGATAGAAACTATATTTTTTTGGGTAGTTTTTTTATTTTTCTCGGAATCACAATAATAACTTTTTATTTCCTATAAATAATTTAGAAGATATAATGTTTTAAATGTGCCTTTCCAAATATCGCTTTAATGGGGTTATTTGGTATCTGACTTCATTGCTTTGTGGTTTCTCATTTTTTTCAACTTCATGTTAAAAAAAAACAATAAGCGTTATTTGGAACGGTTAAAGGGAAAGATACTGTCTTGAGACTATCTTAATTTCACTACTTGCAACACTGAAAAGGAAATAATCCACCATTTATTATTTATTCGATAATATATACCATCACTAATTTGGGGATATTTGGAATTTCATGTAGAATATCAAATGTATTATTCGTAAAGTATCAAGCAATATTTGGAATATTTAAGGCGAAGTGCTTTGTATTTTTAACCGACTGGCAAAACCAAAAGGTAATGATTTTCGCAGTCTATACTGCGAAAATTATTACCTTTTGGTTTTTATAGTAATTATATTTGTAAGAGTATGTTCATCGTAGTGCCTAAACTACTGAACTGATTTTAATAAATTAGATTTTATTAGATTCCTACTACGTAATGACCTGGGTGACATAGACTATCAATGGCTACATTTACAAATAATATAGCCATAGCCTATGTCACTGAGGAGTATTTTTACATATTCGGGCTATAGAAAAAGCCCTGTCCGACCGAAAAAGGGGTGATTCAGTCAGTTTACGAACTTTTTGTATGGAACCAATGCTGGGAAATCGAAAATAAAATTGAGATTTCCATACAACAATGTTCCGCCAAAGGGGCAAATATATGCGGAGACCTTTTTTTTAATTGGTATGTTGATATAGTCCTTCGTACTGACGAACGAAATTGCCCCTTTTAAGGTTTTAAAGGGTTCTATAATAAATATTTACTTAAAAATACATCTGATTTAATTTTTAATAATTTTATTCGAAAATGAAAAGTAATTATAATGTGAAAACTAAATGTAGTTCAAAACCGATTTTATCGAAAAAATAAATGTCACACGACAGTGCTCTGTATACTATATGTATATAACGGTATAAGATAGGTAGCGAACCCTGGGTTCTACAGATTTACCGCTAGAGATTTAATTGGGATGATGATGAAATTTTAGCAATAGATCACAACCTTATAAATAATAAATACACTTTTCGTATTGTCATTTGGTAAATAACTTACCCTTAATTGAGTCAAAATCTGCTTTTGGGGCTATTTGAAACGACGAACAAAAGACAAAGCAATATTTTACAAGCTTCAAAGGGGCTATTTAAAACTATGTTTCAATTAGCCCCAAATTAAAACCAAAAAGCCCCATTTCAAAAACCACCAAAAAGCAGACCAACAGTGAGAGATAGGAACATTCTAACTGAAGCCCTGGAAAGCGGATGAAATACACTTTTACGCAGTTTAGATTACTTTGTACATACCTTTCAATATGTGGTGTACCCGACGAAAGTTTCCAGGCCTCGAAATACTACGAATTTCAGGAGTTTATAAAATAAGTCACTGCCCAATGTTCGGCGCCGGCAACGTATAAAAAACTTATTTGACATTGACATAAGATATTGTTGTATTGCCAAGTTATAAAATACGTTTCCTACTATAGCCAGATAAAAAAATATTCGTAACCAAATCTTTTTTTCATAAAATTCCAAATAACCCCATGATTGCAAAAAGCCCCACATTACGGTAGGTATATATGTAAAAAATATAATTCATTTTCCCCTAAATATCAAGTTTTATTAATATAACCCCTGACATGATTAGGTATCCAATCTAAGACATTTCTTTCTGCTTTTCAAAATAAAATGTACGACTTTTTTGAAAATGTAAGTTAAACCATTCAGTCTGTTGAGCCCTAAGAGTATAAAATCAGTATGTTTTATCAGCCTTTAAAGTTATTATACAATACCTGACATAGCTTATGCCATAGCGATTTGTTGCTAACTCGCACCAGTGTCTATTCATTCATTAGTGTTAGGAATCATAAACCTATTATATTTCCATCAGAAATAATAACTTTGTTTCAGCCGTTCAATGTTTGAGTAGGTAAGAAACATCTCAACTTGCACATATTGATGATATATCATACTGTTGCCACAAGATTAATTTTAAACTGAGTTCACAGGGATCCCCTTACAGAATATTGTGTGAATCTATCATGGATCTATATCTATGTTGTTATTAAAATGTCATGTCTTGATCTTGTGTAAGCAAAGAATAAACTTCTAAATATAGGCAAATAAAATAAAGCAAGTCAAAGATTTATTTCTCAAAAAGAAAAGTTTAGTAACATAAAATTTAAAATTTCTATTTTACAACTGCATCATCGGCACAGTTGACCAACTTATGGTATAATGCGGCTTCAAAAACTTGAATAATCTCAATCTTTCAAGTTCTTTGGAGTCTGATCTGATATTTCTCAACATAGTCTTCAACCTAAAATAAAACAAATAAATAAGCACTGTAAGTTGAAGTAAGAATGACAAAAAGAGTGGACATCCATATTAGTAGGTATAGGTATGACTGTTATTAACAAGTTCAACTGAAAATGATTTAACTTTTATGATTGCGGTATATTAACTTAGTTGTCTATTTAGTTTGTGGGTATATTGAACATAGAGCAAGACGGACTCCTTAGCGGAAGTCCTTGTTGCCCAAAGATATTGAACGACGAAAATTGTCACAAGAAGATTGAAATGCAATACAATTTCTTATATAAATATTCGTAACTAGCTTTTGCCCAAGGAAACAACCCTCGTGAATTACCCACGGAAACAGTACTTTTTCCCGAAATGAAAGGTAGGTACCACATGTCCTTCCCAATACTTCTAACTAAAATGTGTATGCGAAATTTCAAGAAGATTAGTTCAGTAGATAAAGTCTGAAGCATTTATAATATTAGTTAGGAAGTTAGGATTCATGAGGTGGTTTAGGTAAGTACTTACGATAATATGATCCTCGCATTTATATTGGACGTGGGCACATCAGAACGACCAGCTTTACGATTCAAAGAAAACCTTTAAACCAAACCATTATTGCATGCAATCGTCGTCGAACTTTTTCTGTATGTTGTTTTGTTACAGTTACTTAATTGGTTTCTAAGATTTTACCTCATTGTCCATTTTTTAATAAACTCTTGCAATTATTACTAATTAAGAGAGTTATTAGAAAGTATTGATATAAGTAGCGCAATTTTTAGTGTGGAATAAGAGTTAAAAGATAGTTTTCCAAGAATATTTATTTAATGCGAAACATTCTGTTAGATAGATAATTTTTACAAGTGTCATAAACAAAGTACGTTTCTATGCAACCAACCTACTTTTTTTTTTAACACTTTCCCTCACTTGTGTGATTATTCTAACTTCTGATATAGACCCAGCTTCAAACACATTTCTTTCAGTCTTGGCTTTGGAATCGGCTTTGTCATAATATCAGCCAGTTGACTAGCTGAGCTCGTCTTTATGATATTAAGTGCTCCTTCTTGAACTAGTTCACGCACAAAGAAGTGCCGTGTCTGTATATGTTTAGTCCGTTTGTGGAATTCGGGATTCTTTGCTAGCCGTATTGCAGCTTCATTATCGACTTTCAAGATTGGTGTTCCTGGTGGTCGAGTAAGGAATCCGAATATCCTCTGAAGCCAAACCAATTCTTTTGCAGCTTCGCTTGCGGCCACTATTTTTGCCTCCGTAGTAGAAATTGCTACTGAAGCCTGTCGTTTGCTTAACCAAGCAACTATACCTCCAGCATATAGGCAAGCGACTCCAGTTGTGGATCTGCCTGTTGAATGATCTCCGCCGTGATCAGCGTCACTATATCCTTCTATGATACCTTCATCTTCCCCAACTTGGTATTTTATACCAAGTGACATAGTACCTCTTAGGTATCTAAAAATCCTTTTGACTTTAAGCCAATCTGTTTGCTTGGGGTTTTCTAAATTTCTGGATACTACACCCACAGCATACGCAATATCAGGGCGTGTTCCAACCATCAGATAGGCCAAGGCTCCTACTGCTTCTCTGTATGGGAAGCTCTTCTCCTCAGACACTTTCCCTGCTTCAGTAGTACCATCTTTAATTATTGGGGTTGAGACTGGATTGCAATCTAACATACCAAAGCGTTGCAAAACTTTCTTTGTATATGCTTCTTGGTTGATTGTTATGTATCCTTCCCCCATTCTTAACTCTAACCCTAAATAATATGAGGCAGGCTTTACTGTAATCTTGAAGGTCTTTCCTAAATCTTCAAGAAAGCATTTTGCCGTCTCAGCATCTGATGTTGCTACCAATCCGTCATCGACATATAACGTTATCAAAATTTTCTTATCTCCTACTTTCTTGGAGAATAAGCAGCAGTCTGCTTCACTCTGTATGAAGCCTTTCTCCAGCAGGATTTCCTCGAAGCAAGAGTTCCAGCAGCGAGGTGCTTGCTTTAGTCCATATAGACTTCTTTGTAGTCTACATACCTTTGAGGTACCATCGCTGAATCCATCTGGCTGCTGCATGTATATTTCTTCTTTAAGTTTCCCATTTAAAAAGGCTGTGGAAACATCGAATTGAGTTAGATGCAACTGCTCTTTTGCACTGACACTAATCAAAGCTCTTATTGTAGCCATTCTCGCTACAGGACTATATGTTTGGTTGTAATCAACTCCTTGTCGTTGCTTGAATCCTTTAATTACCAATCTAGCCTTGTATTTGTCTATTGTACCGTCTGGATTTCTTTTGATGCAAAATACCCGCTTGCACGGCAGTGCCTTTCGATTGGACGGTAGTTCGCTAAGTGTCCACACTTTATTATCTGCTAGGGACTTCATTTCACTCGTCATGGCTTTAAGCCATTCAACATTGTCCTCCCTCTCAGTGGCTTCTTTGTACGTGTTCGGAAAAATTTCTGTTCCGACGTAACATACGTAGTCTTCCAATCTTTTAGGACGCGATAAGGTCACTCTGTCTCTAAGATTATATCTGGGCTCAACTACTTCCAGTTGCTCTTCATTAGCATCAAGAAAATTATCCTCATCGTTATCATTTTCTTCTGGAATATTATACACTCGTACTTGTTCTTGATCTGCGACATTATCGGACTCCAGCTCTTGTTGCACGACAGTGCTATCCTCACTTTCTTCTGGGACAGGGAGTACTGGCACAGAGTTATCATTATTACTCACATCATCTGGGAATACAGGTGCAGTGGTAGATATCTTAAACTCAACATCTGTTTGGAATATTATATCTCTGGACTTCACTGTTTTATATCCATCCCATATGCGATAGCCATCGTCATTCTCATAACCTATTAGCTTGCCTTTAATCGCCTTCTTACTCATCTTTTTACGACTTTGTTTCGGAATGTGTACAAAGCATTCACTACCAACGACTTTCAGGTGACTTATCTTAGGCTTCTTCCCATGCCAAAGCTCATAGGGTGATTTCGAATCTACTCTAGTAGGCCCTGTTCTATTTAGCACGTAAGCAGCAGTATTAATAAGTTCTGCCCATAGTATTTGCGGCATCTGTCCTCTAGAATACATCATAGATCTCGCAGCTTCTACAAGTGTTCGGTTTTCTCGTTCACTACAGCCGTTCTGCTCTGGCGTGTATGGCATTGTCAGCCTATGCTGAATACCGTGCGTATGTAGAATTTTCTTGACAGCGTCGTTATCAAATTCTCCTCCATTATCTGACAGTAAAGTCTTTACAGGATATCCAGCATTCTTTGCCTCTTGGAGCATTTGAAGCAGCTTATCCTTTACTTCAGACTTATGTCTCATAAAGTAGACCATGCGATAACTTGAATAATCGTCCTTAAATAATACATAGTACTTGTATCTCGAGATACTATTTGTAAATGGACCGCAAACATCGGTGTGGATCAGCTCTCCACAGGCTGATGCTCTTTCCCTGGTTCCGAACCGTTTTCTTTTTGACTTTCCATATATACAGCCCTCACATTTTCCTTTATCAGGACTCAGCCTTATGCCTAACTCGCGTTTCACCACACGAATGACATGTTGCTTATCTTGATGTGCAAATCGTTCATGATATAGCTGTAACATGTTTGATCCATCTATAGCATTTACCTCTATGGTTTTCTGTTTCATTGGAATGACAGTCTTCATATCCAACTTGTAAAGACCTCCATACGGGACTCTCTTGCCAACAACTCTAGTCGTGCCTTCAACTTCTAGTTTGCACTCTCTAGTAGTCGACGTAAATATGCTTTTCTGCATTCTGTCTTGCGCTGCTAATGGCGAGAAAAGATTCTTTGTCAATGATGGTACTAGCCACACGTCTAAAAGTTGAAAGGTATTTAAGTGTAATTTTAGTGTTTTATGGTATGTTATGTTATGTTAAGAGTCTTTCAGAAATTTGTTAAAAAACTGGAACCGGACTAGCTAAATGGAAATAAAATAAAATTGTCTGGACTCGGTAGGTACTCAGAATTTATTGATTATTTAGATATCATTACAATATTGCACAGTTATACTCTTAAACATGACCCCTCTAGGAGGACACGGATGGTACAATATTTAAAATATGTAAACTCTTAGATAACCTTATTTATTATGAGCAAAACTCTTGTGTGTAAGGATGACCGAGTCAGAGAGAACATAATAATTTCCAAATATAAAGGGTCGTGAGAGTATATTCGGTTCGCGTGGTTTATTAAAGCTCCTCAAAATGATTAATTACCAATTTTGTGTAGTAACAAATACAAGGGAAAGCAAAGGTTGATTCCCCAGCTTCGACGTAGCAAGATAAGATGAATTTTGGTACCTCTTTTTGGATCTAACCAAAGATTCCGTAGATTAAACGTTTCCTGTTGCCGCAACCACGGTCTCCTGGTGATCCTGCAGGTATATCTTGAACTCTCCACGCCGACAGGTTCTCCAACCGTTGTGATTGACCAAACTAATCACCCCTATACTATTTGGGCAAATATTTAAACCTCAAAAGATGTTTATTTAAAGGAGACTACTGTATAGTAAAAACTATTCAAGCAGTGATGAAATATCAAAACTTTAAACATTAAGAACTGAGTTAAGTATTTATAGATTTCCAATAGTAAGAACTATTTAGGTAGAAATTCTAAATCAGTTTAATTTAGTTTAATTTTAAATCTTAACTTTTAAATTTTAACTTTTAAAATCCCATCTGAAAAGAAAAGAGATGGATTTTATTCATTTATAAGATTGCAACCATGTGGCCAACACATGTCTTCAACTAGATAAAAACAACTTACGAGTATCTCGTGTTGATCAAAACAATCTACGACACACTCCCCAACCATGAACCCAGCCTACCAGTGACGATCGGTTCCTGGAATAAGATATTTTATAAATTTCTGAACAAAGGCACGAACAAAGTCGGCCATGTGCGCGATGCATATATCATTTCAAAATACTTACTAAATCTGCGTAACACAAGCAATCCATCCAACCGTTCACATAAATACTCAGGTTGCATTATTCCATCAACATATTCCATCTGCAATTTGGCTGGCTGAAACGAATTGTACAGAAAATTATCACAAGGGAAAAAAGACAATGTATTCCTTCACGGGATGTTCAAACATCAGAAATAAAACCACAACTAGCGTTTTATCCAAGCCTTACCTGTTAGTGCATTGTATGTACCATTTTTATGAAGGTTTATCCTTCATTTTTACCCTGGCGACGAAACGAGACAATATAATCTGCCTGCCGGCTGAGGTCTCGACCATTTTGTCAAATCGCGATCGCGTCCCTTTTCTTTTTTTAAACGTCAAATCTATGACATTTAACACCCAGCTGTTCAGCCAAACAATAAAAATTATAATTCGATGAGTTTTATTTAAAACCTTTTATTGAAATAAAGGATAACACATGACTAGGAATAGAATATTTACTTATTCCGGTTATTAAATAATAAAATCAAGAGAAATCTCAAAATATATTCTATATCATCAAAGGACAGCGACCTCTATAATGCTAGATGTCAAAACATCTTCAATATTAATTTCCAACCTGCACAACAGATGGCACTAGTGGTTTCAAAAGATGACCTAATTCAAACAAAATAATACTTTCTGTTTTCCTCTCAAAAGAACAAATAAAACGCAACGTTACAATATCCCTCCCCCAGAAAAAGTTTCGACACAGGAGAAACCCGCTGCCCTCAGCGTACTTAGCTGGAAACAAAAAAAAAATGAAAATAAAACAGAAAATAACCACCAGTTTTAAAACGTTAAATATTAAAATTTCACTATGTTAAATTTTAAAATCCTATCCACCACAAAACAAACTCTGAGTACTTACCTACTTACATTTCCTTTCCTACTGTGATACAGACCAAAATGAAAACCAACTGCCAGGACCGTTGTTATTCCATCTTTAATTTTCACCTGCTGTCCGAGCATATGTTCCCCTTTCTTTCAATCCATCTTTCTATCATACATCCCTATCATAAACAGTAGCAGTTGCAGATTTTACTGCCTGTCACGTTCTAGCACACTTATTCCCAGGAGTCCAAACTGTCATTCCCAGTTGTACTCAATCCCCAGTAAGTAGCTATTTACTCTGAAATTCTACTCATGTAAGAAAGAAAAGTATATAGTCTAGGATATAGTGAATATTTTTCAAACCACATGATATCAACCCTAGCTATAAACCAGTTACTAGCCGCCATGGACCATCACAACAAACAAAAAAAATATTCTCAAGGTAAGTGGTCTAATGTGCCACATGATTTCTACCAAGAGATAACAATGAAATGAATAAAAAGATGCAACATGTGCTATCATTTTAAACGAAACAAAATTACTAACGTGACAGTAATTATTACTATATCACTAAAGTTATGTCTAAGGACAAGAAAAAAATTGACAGCATTTAGCTATATCACAAAACTTAAGTAACAGCTCTTAGCTATATTACTAAATATAGTCTACAGACTAAAGAAAATTAAAAGAAAAGAAAAAACCTTAGTGACAGCTGGAAGCTATATCACCAAGCAAGTACAAAAGAAAATTGTGTGTTCCTATCCTAACCGTTAGTAAAACTATGTATGTACCTACTATCCATAGTACAAAAATATTTCCTAACGAGCATGCAACCAAGTTAAAACACGACCTCTATTAACTAGCTAAAAACACAATCTAGTAAACTAGAGTTAGTTAAGAATAAAACCTAGCAGTCTAAGCTAATTTAAATTAAAACTTAGCAAACTAAAGCTAGTTCAAAATAAAATCTAGCATACTAATGCTAGTTGAAAATAACCTTGGCATCGTTGTTTGGTATATACCAAAGCAACACGTAAAAACGTCCTACGGCTAGAGAACCAGAGTCCACTGCTTAACAGTGAGGAAAAAAAAATAAGGAAGAAACGGGTATAAGCGATGTGAGAAACAGGTAGTCATACCTTGATATCCTTGATATGCCAAGTACCGAGATATTTTCCGTCATATCCTTCTAATTCGTAGACCAATGGTGACAATACTTTCTTTACGATACATTTCTCGTACTTAGGTGCTAGTTTGGTAGCTTTAAATTTATCAGCGTCACTTTGTATGTACGTCTTCCGCCAAACTTCCTGTCCCTCAGACAACTTAACCTCACGGCGACGTAAATTATAATACCTGGTGTTCGTAGCGTGAGCTTTTAAAATGTTTGTACGTACTTTATTAAAGATCTCCTTCAGAACTCCAAACTCACCTGCATATTCATCCCTTGGCATGGCTATATCATAATCACAATCACCAGTATCTTTATAAAATGACCCATTTATTATCGGTTCTCTGCCATGAACTAAAAAGAATGGTGTAAAACCAGTAGTTTCATTAACAGCGCTATTTAATGCAAACTGTATTTTATATAAATTTAAATCCCATGTTCTATGATCTTGTTTTACATAAGATGAGACAGCTGTCATTACGGTTTTATTATATCTCTCCACTAAATTAATTTGTGGTGTGTACCTAGGTCCGTAGTGAACACGAGGAACGTTATACTTTTCAAGCAATTTACGAAAATCAGATCCCGTGAATTGAACCCCGTTGTCGGTAATTACGGTTTCAGGAATTCCGTGAGCTAAGAAAACATAATTCTCAATGTTCTTTGTCACCGCGGCACTAGTTGCACTTCTTAACGGAAACAACATGGTATATTTTGAAAAACAGCATGTTACCACTAACAAATGTACAAATCCCGAACGAGATCTAGGCAAAGGTCCTACCAAATCCATTGACAAAACTTGAAATGGTCTATGGCACTGTTTTGGTTGACCCATAAGTCCTGGTGTGAGAGTTGTCTTGTGTTTGTAAGCTGAACATGTGGCACAATTTCTAATATAATTTGTTACATCTCTATATATTCCTGGCCAAAAATATCTCAAACATATCCTGCGATGTGTTTTGAATACTCCTAGGTGTCCTGAAGTTGGAGGTTCATGATTCTCCGAGATAATCTTTGCACGCCCAGATTTCGACACAACCTCTTTCCAATCAAACTCTTGTGTTAATGTGTATTTACTTTTGCAATATCTAAACAGTTTTCCATTTTCTATACGGTAGTTGGGATAATTTTTCGGATATGCTGTACAACCCTGAAATATTTTCTTATACCACTCATCATCGTCTTCATTTACCGAGGGAGTGTTTATGACTTCAACCTTGAGTAAACGTGAGAGAGCGTCCGGTACGACGTTATCTTTCCCTTTTCTATGCTCAATTGTGAAATTGTACTGTGACAAACGACAACCCCAACGAGCTAATCGTCCAGTAGGATTTTCCAAATTCATGAACCATTTTAAGGATGCATGATCTGTGACAACAGTGAAAGGTCTAGTTCCCAAATATGGCTCAAATTTTTCAACTGCAAAAACGACAGCTAAAGCTTCTCTTTCTGTTGCACTGTAGTTACGTTCATTTTTATTTAGTGATCTACTAGTATAGGCCACAGGGTGATCTTGACCATTAATATTTTGGGTTAGCATGCCACCAATACCATAACTTGATGCATCACAATGTACAGCAAAAGGTATTTCAAAATTTGGACAGGCTAAAATCGGAGCTGAAACTAAACAATTTTTTAAACGAGTGAAAGCTTCTTCAGCTTCTGTGTTCCAAACAAATTTAATCTTTGTACTGGTAAGAGCATTAAGTGGTGCTGCTATAGATGAAAAATTTCTTATAAATCTACGGTACCAAGAGCAAGTTCCCAAGAACATTTTGACCTCTTTAGAAGTTTTTGGTGTAGGAAATTCCAAAATTGCACGCACTTTCTCTGGATCCGTTCTTAATCCACACTCATCTACCACATACCCAAGATATTTAAGTGATTTACGGAAGAACTTACTTTTTTCAAAATTAATTGTTAAATTTGCATTTTCAATTCTTTGGCAAACGCGTTTTAACAGCAGTAAATGTGTTTCAAAATCTTCAGCTATTATTACAATATCATCTACGTAACAGAATACTAAACCCTTTGTAATATCACTACAAAAAGGTGTACCAAAGAGCATATCCATCAATCTTTATTGGCGAGCAGGAGCTCCACACAAACCAAATGGCATTACCTTAAATTTGAACAAACCTTTACCCGGAGCAGTGAAACTAGTTTTTTCTTGTGAATTTTCATCTAATTTAATTTGCCAAAAACTTGATTTAAAATCAACAGAGCTTATGAATTTAGCATTTCGAAGGCTATCTAAAATTTGAGGTATATAAGGTATTGCATAAGCATCCCCTTTCGTAACTGCATTTAACTTTCGACAATCCAAACAAAATCGCCATGTACCATCTGGCTTTGGAACCATAAGAACTGGGTTATTCCACGGGCTTTCACTAGGTGTGATAACATCGAGCTCGAGCATTTTATCCACTTCCTTATGCAATTCCTTCAATTTCTCGGGTGACATTGGATATGGTCTACATTTTATTGGTAACGCATCACCAGTATTTATTGTATGTTCAATTAAATGTGTCCTACCTAATCCCTTGCTTTCAAACGAAACGTCATGAAATTGTTTAATCATAATTTCTGCCAGCTCTTTTTGGTTAGAATTCAAATCATTATAAGATTTTACAAAATTAATAGGCTTGTCAACATAACTAGAATTTTGAATAAAATTTGTAGGTGCTTCAATATAAGATATGTTTTGAAAAATCTCCGGCATTAATTTAAAACTTTTCCAAAAATCTACTCCCAATATGACATTTGAAATTATAGAAGGTATTACATGAAATTTGATTACATTAGTCACTCCCTTAAAAGTAATGGGCAGTGTTAAATAACCAATAGTATTGCAAACTGAACCGTCCGCAACCATAACATTTGATTCGTTAGTGTCTTCTAAAGAATATCCCAAATCAATAAAACGCTTATGAGCATTATTTCCTATAATTGAAATCGCTGCACCAGAATCTAACAATCCACAAATTGTCAAGTCTAGGATATCTACATTTAGATAAGGCCGAATATCATTTACGTTTGGCTCAAACAAAACCGATGTAACGTTGTTATGTTTAAAATATTTAGATACAATCCCTAACCATTCTTTCCATTCCAAAGGATCAGCCTTTTCCTTCGAATTAAGTTTACATCGATTTGAGCTTCCTAGTTTTTTGGATTCGAACCAGTTTCACATTTAGGACAGGAGCGAGTTGTGTAGCCTAATTCTCCACACTTAAAACATAATAACCTTTTGTCTCTACAAAATCTAGTACTATGGTTATCCACTTTACATCTGTAACAGTACACTTTTTTATTTTTATTCACTGTATCCTGTTTTTGTGTGTTACCAAAATGTTTATTATGGTGTGTTTGAATAAATTGTTTTTGATTTTGAATGTTACTAGTTTGTCTTTGTTCTGGAAATTTCTTTTCTACCTGAGGTGGTTGAGACACAACGGTGACATTTTTTGTCTGTTTACACTTGTACACATAATCGGGATTTATGTTCGATTGTTTAGGTGGTTCAACAAACAATTCTGTGCTTTGACGTGCCGATTCTATTTTTCTACACTTAAGTTTGAGATCATCAATAGAACTAATATCGTATAACGCTAATTGTTCTTTATAAGTTGGTCTAATGTTATGTAATAAAATATCCAACTTGTCTTTATCAGATAGTGGTGTATTTAAACGCGAGAACATTCCACTCATAACCGCAAAATAAATGTGTATAGGTTCATCTGAACCTTGTGTACGTGACCTTAATTCGCTTAGCAATCTGTATTCGTAATCAACTGGTGCGAATTCCTCGATTAACAAAGCACTGAGTTCCTTCCATGATGAAACTTGATGTTTGACACCTCGATACCACAAAAGTGCCTGGTCCGTGAAAAAACAAAACGCAGATTTGAACAACACTGTATCGTTTACACCAAAAGCCGTAGCACGTTCACATACCATATCTAAGAAGGAATGTACACTTGTGTGACCATTAAAACTAATATTCCATTTGTGGATATTTAATTTATTAATAGGAGAACGCTCCTGACTATCCTTCGCAACCTCTTCAACCGAACCAGAACTGGATTCACCTTCCTGTTTTTTAGAATCCCAACCGTTTAAAATACCAAGAAAAGGTTTCAACTTTGAAAGTAATGCAGCACAAATATCCTTATCCATAGGTTCCTCACATTGTAACCTCTCCAATCTTTGCAAACAATGACAATATAAGGCCTTCGCACGAGAGAGCTGATAACGATCCTTAGATTTCTTATAATTATCCAAAATACCTTGTAATTCCTTGATTTTATCCGTAACAAGAGGCAACTCCACACTGGGTTTGATATCATCACCCAAAATGTCCTCCGGCTTAAATTCTTTACAAAGTGACTTCAACTGTTTTCGCAATTTGGGAACGGTGTCCTCTGGAATCTCCGATCGAACAGAAACCTCATAAATAAGCTCTTCGCGTAGCAACGAATGAAAATAAACGCTTTGTGTATCCATTTTTTTTTTTTATATAGGAGCAGTAATAAACACCAGTATAAGGGAGAAATTAATATAACCTATATGTTTTCTCTGTCACAATAAGTATGCAAGTTATTTACTTGTAAAACAAAATAAGTGGAACATCATGTTCACAAATCACCACAAAAAATAATATGCACAGCCCTATCGCTGTGTGTAAATAAGTACTTGTATTTAAAATTTGTTGTGAAATTAAAGTATTAAAATATTTCACTAATCTGTGAATATTTATACAAAGTATTTAAAAAGGATTAAGTACCTGTATTGTAAGCAGTTTTATAACAATATGTATTTTGTGATTTATAAAGTAACTTATATTATATAGTAACTTATATGTCTAGATAGTAGGTAATATTTATCATTAACCCGGTATAGGTAGTTATGACACACCAAAGAAAAAAATATAAATGTAATGGTTAAATTACATTAAAAAATATACAAAACAAGGCACAGCATACACTAACAGCAGCACAGCAAAAAATAATAATTTGCAGATAGAATATAAAAAACTCAGTTATTTCTTTATTTTGATTTTAGAGAAAATAAATTAACCAAAACTAAAAATTGTATTTATTTTCCCTAAATAAGAAATGAAAAATAAATGCACAACCTGATTACAAAGTAGTTATTTCAATGAGCTGAAAATAATAATACACTACCAAAATGAAGCTTTAATAAACCAAGTGGGCGCCACTGAAAGATCTTTATAGGTAATTTTAGTGTTTTATGGTATGTTATGTTATGTTAAGAGTCTTTCAGAAATTTGTTAAAAAACTGGAACCGGACTAGCTAAATGGAAATAAAATAAAATTGTCTGGACTCGGTAGGTACTCAGAATTTATTGATTATTTAGATATCATTACAATATTGCACAGTTATACTCTTAAACATGACCCCTCTAGGAGGACACGGATGGTACAATATTTAAAATATGTAAACTCTTAGATAACCTTATTTATTATGAGCAAAACTCTTGTGTGTAAGGATGACCGAGTCAGAGAGAACATAATAATTTCCAAATATAAAGGGTCGTGAGAGTATATTCGGTTCGCGTGGTTTATTAAAGCTCCTCAAAATGATTAATTACCAATTTTGTGTAGTAACAAATACAAGGGAAAGCAAAGGTTGATTCCCCAGCTTCGACGTAGCAAGATAAGATGAATTTTGGTACCTCTTTTTGGATCTAACCAAAGATTCCGTAGATTAAACGTTTCCTGTTGCCGCAACCACGGTCTCCTGGTGATCCTGCAGGTATATCTTGAACTCTCCACGCCGACAGGTTCTCCAACCGTTGTGATTGACCAAACTAATCACCCCTATACTATTTGGGCAAATATTTAAACCTCAAAAGATGTTTATTTAAAGGAGACTACTGTATAGTAAAAACTATTCAAGCAGTGATGAAATATCAAAACTTTAAACATTAAGAACTGAGTTAAGTATTTATAGATTTTCAATAGTAAGAACTATTTAGGTAGAAATTCTAAATCAGTTTAATTTAGTTTAATTTTAAATCTTAACTTTTAAATTTTAACTTTTAAAATCCCATCTGAAAAGAAAAGAGATGGATTTTATTCATTTATAAGATTGCAACCATGTGGCCAACACATGTCTTCAAATAGATAAAAAACAACTTACGAGTATCTCGTGTTGATCAAAACAATCTACGACACACTCCCCAACCATGAACCCAGCCTACCAGTGACGATCGGTTCCTGGAATAAGATATTTTATAAATTTCTGAACAAAGGCACGAACAAAGTCGGCCATGTGCGCGATGCATATATCATTTCAAAATACTTACTAAATCTGCGTAACACAAGCAATCCATCCAACCGTTCACATAAATACTCAGGTTGCATTATTCCATCAACATATTCCATCTGCAATTTGGCTGGCTGAAACGAATTGTACAGAAAATTATCACAAGGGAAAAAAGACAATGTATTCCTTCACGGGATGTTCAAACATCAGAAATAAAACCACAACTAGCGTTTTATCCAAGCCTTACCTGTTAGTGCATTGTATGTACCATTTTTATGAAGGTTTATCCTTCATTTTTACCCTGGCGACGAAACGAGACAATATAATCTGCCTGCCGGCTGAGGTCTCGACCATTTTGTCAAATCGCGATCGCGTCCCTTTTCTTTTTTTAAACGTCAAATCTATGACATTTAACACCCAGCTGTTCAGCCAAACAATAAAAATTATAATTCGATGAGTTTTATTTAAAACCTTTTATTGAAATAAAGGATAACACATGACTAGGAATAGAATATTTACTTATTCCGGTTATTAAATAATAAAATCAAGAGAAATCTCAAAATATATTCTATATCATCAAAGGACAGCGACCTCTATAATGCTAGATGTCAAAACATCTTCAATATTAATTTCCAACCTGCACAACAGATGGCACTAGTGGTTTCAAAAGATGACCTAATTCAAACAAAATAATACTTTCTGTTTTCCTCTCAAAAGAACAAATAAAACGCAACGTTACAAAGTGTTAACTGTTCCTTCCTGCCATTGACATCCGATTCCACCACAACAGTTCCCATTCCCAACGCGGGAATCGTGGTTCCATCTGCTGTTGTTACAGTGTGATCTAAATCGAACTCATGAAATTCCTTGAAGAAGTCACTCCTAATCACTATGTGTGTAGTCGCTCCATTATCTACAAACCAGCTCTCTCGGTCTTGTGGATTTCCTGTAGAGCATGCGTTTACCATCAACGAAATCTGTTGCACTTGCTTGGAATTTTGACTTGAGCCTGGTGCGCTTGAAGTTGGCTTAGGTGGTCTCCCATCTTTAATCCACTTTTTGCATTTGCGAACTCTATGTCCTTTACGAGAACAATAGTTGCAGATCACGTGCTCGTCCTTATTCCTTTCTGCGGGTTGCTCACTGGGTGTTGTCATTAGTGCTTCCTGTCTGTAGCTCTCTTGACAGCCCAAGTCTCTCTCAAAAGCGCAAAGGTGACTCGTCAAACTATCTATCGTCTTATCGGTTTGCTTTAGCATTAGCCAACTTGATTTGAAGTTAAAATACTTTTCGTCAAGCGTATCCAAGACTTTGCATATCAGGAACAATTCTGGGAGCTTAGCCGTTACATCAGTTTTCAGTACTTCTACTTTTAGCTCTGACCAAATATTTTTCAGCTTGGACATGTGGGTGGGTATGTCGTCCTCCTTCATGCGCTTCATGCCGAAAAAATCTAAACACAAGCTGTAGGCTTTGTCCTCAGTTTGCCCGTCATACAATCTGTGTAGCTCTTGCCATACATCACAAGCCGTTGTATATCGCATTACCTTCTTAAGAGTATCTTCGGTCATGTTGGTGGTTAATATGAGCAGAGCGCTACTCTCTGTCTTCTTATATTTCGCCATCGCGGTATTATAAGCACTGACAGCGGCATCTCCTGCTCCTTCAGCAAGGACTGGCTTTTGGAGTACGCCTCGAACAGCATCAAAAGCTCCATCTGTACCGTCTAGCAATATCGTGACTTTGTATTTCCACGTACACCAGTTCTCCTTACCAACCAATTTTACGATGTCAACTTTAGTTGAAAAATCCATCCTTTTTTTTCTCTCGCTGTGGCTCAATAACCTGATATAAGTAGCGCAATTTTTAGTGTGGAATAAGAGTTAAAAGATAGTTTTCCAAGAATATTTATTTAATGCGAAACATTCTGTTAGATAGATAATTTTTACAAGTGTCATAAACAAAGTACGTTTCTATGCAACCAACCTACTTTTTTTTTTAACAAGTATGAGGGAACCAAAACAAACCAGTTTTTAAAGTTTTATTAATATGATTGATTTCTTTCATTGATTGAACTTTGAGAGACCAAACAGTGTTGCCAAATCAGTTTTATTAAAGTAACCAAAATAATTTCAGAAAGTAGGTAGTTTTACTAAAACTGACGCTAAAGTTAGCTTATATACCTATCTTATACATTTTATTCTTATATCACTAAAATGGATGGAGCATCAGTTGTCAACAGTAGCCAAAATGTATAAAATGTATTTTTTTTTAGTAGCTCGACATTACTCAAAATAGTCAGATGTAGCAACAAAGTAGCTAAAGTGGCAATACTGAAAGCGAATCGGGAAGTAATCAATGTCATCTGTCAACTGCCAAACACTCTCTATTGAAGTTTTATACTTTTTTTGCGGGTGACGATGTGGGCAAAGAAATAACAAATCTAAACTGGTCGAGATGTGACGTCACACACAGGTTTTTCAATTTTATTTATTTTTCCGTAAATACTGAATTTAAAATTCTTAAATTATTTTTCCCGTACTCCAGAAGAGGTAATCTAGAAATGGTATTTTTATTTTGACTATTTATTTTTTTGTCGTATCGTCCGTTGGCAACCCTAGATAGGACCATGGAAGTAATAAGTACATACGTAAATACACTTTCATGGATAGGACCATAGAGCTTCAAAGATTTTTCCTTAGTACTAGCATGGACTAATAGTCCATGGTACTAGAGAGTATAGGAGGCCAAATCCCATCGTTTTCTGCGTGAGCAGAAAATTCATAAACAAGATAGAATCAAATGACAAGATAGATGTATTAGTGATTGGCACAGCCGACACTCGCACATAAAAATATCATAATCAATAGATTCATTTAAATATGGAGTTCATTTGTTAAATGTAAAATCAAAATCAAATTTTTTATTGAAACTAGGCCTTCAAAGAAGGCTCTTTTCCACGTCGAAAACTAATTATTTATATATTGTGTCTTAAAGCTACAAACTACTAGCATTTCGGAACGACCACTGCTGAGAAGAAATGCCGAAAGAAACTCATGAAAACAGTCTTGGTCGCCTAACATGCCTAGGGGGCCTATTTATTAACTCTATACATACACTAGATCGTGTACAGTCAAAAATAAAATAAAATATAAGAAACAAATATAAGGACACACTTAGTGACAATCTGGACATGGATCGGGAGCGCAGGGCGATGTGTGTAATATGTTGGCCCGTAGATTTGCCAAGTGTACTAAAGGTGTGAAACTTACATTGTTAAAGGCATATTGCCAAGTATTTTACACATGCAGTCTATGGGTCAATTATACACAGAATGCACACAAAGTCCTGCGCATCCAATATAATAACGGGTTGAGAGCGCTGCTGGGGCTACCAAGACACTGCTCCGCATCAGGAATGTTCGCAGAGGCACGTGTGGACACCTTCCAAGCCATAGTGCGGAAGAGGGTGGCCTCCCTGATGCGGAGATTGAGCGCTGGCTCCAACAGCCTTCTCAAAGTCATCGCTGGCAGGGTAGATGGGCCCATACTAAAACATTGGACCCAATTACACGTAGATAAGGTACTAACATAGTTTTAAGGATATTGTAACTAACATTTCTATGGACTTGTCCGAAATAAAAATTATTATTATTATTATAAAGGGGTTTGGGTAAAGTTGGCGTCATTTTCAATTTTGGCGGCCACTCACCAAACTTGGTTATTTTGAAAGAACATATCAAGGGGATCAAACTTTATTATGGAGTATATATAGCTAAACTATATCGGAGCTGAGATATTAGGCATTTAATTTTTCATATTTTTGCCTAACAATTCAATACGATTTTAACAATAATGCTAATAAAAAGTAAAAACGGCTTTGTTTATGCTGGTTTCATACATGCGGCACGATTAAAATGAAACAAGTCTAGTTTCGAACGATATTCAGATGTTTTTACACCTGCCGGTTGTCCCATAACGGCATACTGTTTCGTTTGTTATGAATGAATCTACAATTCTTCAAGTCGTTACACTTTACATTATAGCCATGATTTATACAACCTGTGCCCAACAATGAGATGTATAGAGACCTTCAAGGGCGGATCCAGCATTCGCGTCAAGGGAGGGTCACATGGTCGAGTGCGTATTGTTAGCCCGGCACTGTTCCCAAGGTTTATTTTGAGTATAGAAAAAATAATGTATACATCCATTCGGATTTATGGGGCATGCCCCGCCCCCTTAATCCGAATGCAATAATAAATCACTAAATTGAATTAAATGAGACCAGTATGTGGCCACGGCTGGATTCCGCTCCAACCGCTCTTGCGTGGACTAAATAAATTCACTCCGAATCATACTCGAAGAAGAACTTACGTTCAATTTACGTATGACGATCCCTCACATATCTCGAAGCAAGCTCTGGAATGGAACCCTCAGGGCAAGCGCAAAGTTGGCCGTTCTAAGCAGACTTGGCGACGCACTATTGCAGCGGAGCTCAGGACAATCGGGCTGACCTGGCCAGAAGTGGAGAGCGTAGCCCAAGACCGAGGAAACTGGCGAAACACTGTCGACGTCCTCTGTGGTGTCGTTGGCCTCGTTAAGGTCCTCCATAGTGCAGGAAGTAGAGCATAGTTGGGACATACCAGAAGGTGGTCCATTGACTGAATCGCATCACATTTTCACAGGTTATGTCATGTCTTAACACCAGCTCGGAGTCTGTTTAAGACTTCCAAACTGCCCAGGGGAGATCGCCACCTGGTGGGAGCTTTTCAGAAGAGAGGATATTGTGGTAGGAAAAAGGATAGTTCTTGTTTCCATAGCTCCATTTCGGCTCTTTAGACGACATGGAGAGGGTATCTGCCCATACAGGATATGCCGTTGGTCCTAGAACTGTTTTCACTGCACAAGCCAAAAGTATTAAAAATCAAACAGGGGACAATCTTTAACAATATGCGCAACGTCCTGTACTGCAGCTTCACATTCGCACGCCGATAACTTTTGGCAACCAAACTTAGCCATGAAATCGTTGCTCTGTCCGCATCCAGTTCGTGCTGTGTTAAGCTGACACCATACACTCCAAGGTGAATGAGGTTCCGTTGCAACCAGTTTTTCATGGGATTTAACTCCTACATACTAGCTGTGTTCAGCTCGGTGTTAAGGAGTTCGCTTGCGGTTTGCTGTGGTGGGGGCTGTGATTTCAGACGGTGTGTTGGCGGTTTGGCAAACTTATAGGTGATGTACCAGCAGGTTGGGGTTTCTGTGGATATTTGTAGCTTCACGGAGCAGTGTTTGTTCTCATCATCTGATTTAGCTGAGTGTCTACAGCCAGTTTGTGCAAGATATTCTTCCTTAATAGGAGCTTTTTACACAGTTTATGTGTGTCGGGCGTAAATGTGGCCGCGGATAAAGGTAACTCCAAGATATTTTGGTGCTGGGTTATACTGATGTTTCTATCTAGCACACTCGACTGTGGGTTCGTATTTCGTCATTTGGTTGGAGAGGTGGAAAGGCGTAACTTCTTCTGTACGTTGGTAGCATTTAACACTAGTGTCCACTTATTACAGTTTAATACAGAAGACAAAATATGCAGGCCATCTCAGCGTTATGATCGACAAGTTAATGAACAAGCTACTGCAGGTCAACCTGTAGAAGTTCTTGCTGATCCACCTGTAGAAGTTTCCGCAAATCATGATTATTAAGAATAGCTTCGTGACCAATCACGTGAGCACTTCGACGTGGTTGCACAAAGAACTTGTGAACTTAGCCGCTGGCAACAGCGCGAAAGTTCACGCGGCCTCGACGATTAGTCGTCGAGGCCGCGTGAACTTTCGCTTTGCGCGTAATAAATATACATTTTAAAACATCATACCTCAGCTCCGATATTACTTAGAACAATGATTATCACTGCGATATGTTTCTTTATCAGGGTGCTATCAAATAGTAATAAAATTATTCCTGGCCGCGAAAAATAAAAATTACGCCACTGGTCCATACAAAATTACCCAAACCCCTTTAATAAAACATGTTATGTTTGTGAACGAGTAACCAGAATGAAACGATTACTTACTTACTTCGATGGCTCGACGACCCAAAGAGGATCTTGGCCTCCGATACTAAAAGCTTCCATTCCTTCCTGTTCTGCGCTACGTCCTGCCAGTCGGCTCTTTGGAGGGCCTCCAGATCTTTTAGGACCTCATCCCTCCAGCGGTATCTGGGCCGGCCGACAGGTCGTTTCCCGCTTGGTCGTCCCTTATACGCTCTTTTAGCTGCGCGATCCTCTCCCATCCTCTCCACGTGGCCGAGCCATCGAAGCCTTGCTGCTTTCGTTTCGCCCATAATATCGGGCTCCGCCACTAGTTCTTCTACCTCTTTGTTCCTTCTCTGCCTCCAGCTGCCATCCTCCCCCCTAACTGGTCCCAGGATTTTCCGTCATATCTTCCGCTCAGCTACCAGGAGCTTATTTTCCTCCTTCTGTGTCAGAGTCCAAGCTTCACAGCCGTACATTAGGATTGGCCTTATGATCGTCTTGTAGACCCGGATTTTAGTTTTTCTGCTAATGAGCTTGGACGCTAACACTTTATGGAGGGCTGCCGAGCATCTTAGGGCATTTTGAACTCGGGCATCAATCTCGTCTTCCCTTTGGTTGGTGTCTGTTATAGTGCAGCCTAAATATTTAAATTTCCCAACACCTTTGTAGGTGGTTTGGCCGACTTGTAGGTCTTCTCTGTGGGTTCTTACATTTTTATACCTTTTAGCTTTGAGGTACTCTGTTTTCTCGCGGCTAATTGTGAGACCCACATTTCCACCTTCTCTCTCCAGCGTTTCCACCATGGCTTTCAGGTCTTTCTGATCACTAGCAAGGATAGCCAGATCGTCGGCATATCCAATGACCTTATGTTTTCCATTTAACTCGATGCCCCCCTCATGCGATAATACTTTTCTGATAACGTATTCGAGCACCAAGTTAAAGAGGGTTGGAGACAGCGCATCCCCTTGCTTTAAGCCAGTAACCACCTCAAACTCTTCAGACAAATCTCCGCCCACCCTGACCCTCATCTTACTCGTTTTAGTCGCGGCCACAACCATTTGCACTAATTTCTCAGGTATTTCAAATAATCGGAGTATGTTATAAAGGGAAGCCCGGTCCACGCTATCATAGGCCTTCGTAAAATCTACGAAGAGAGCGTGAATAGTCTGCGCGTATTCCCATTTCTTCTCCATAATTTATCTTAACAGGAATATCTGATCAACAGGGCTTCGGTTACGGCGAAAGCCGCACTGGTAGTCACCAAGGATGTCTTCTACGTAAGGCTCTAATCGACCCAGTAAGACGTAGGAGAAAATCTTATAGGCTGTAGGTAGCAGCGCGATACCCCTATAGTTGGAACACTTTCTTTTAGATCCCTTTTTGTGAATGGGGCATATCACCCCCATATTCCATTCCAGTGGTTGACATTCCTCCCTCCAGATCTTACAGATGGTTTGGTATATTTTTGTTTGCACAGCTATCCCCCCGTACTTCCAGACTTCCCCCGGTATCCCATCTATTCCTGGGGCTTTATTATTCTTTAGCCTCTTAGTGGCTTTCCTGACCTCCTCAAAACTTGGTGGTTCTATCTCCATATCACAGTTCTCTCTGTTTACTACTAGGACATGGTTTTCGATAGGTGGGCAGTTCAGAAGTTGTTGGAAGTAACGCCGCCATTCCGATTTCAGTTCCCCCGGGTCAGAGATAAGATCTCCGTTATCTCTTTCTAGTGTCTGTGTAGCTGGCTGGTTTCCTTTCTTTATTGATGTTATTTCTTTATAAAATTTTCTACTCTCATTGGCTGTCATTATATTCTCCATCTCTCGTAACCGGTTCTCTAGATGTTCTCTTTTAGCCTGCCTAATTAAGTTTCTCAGCCTTACACGTGTCTCCCGATATTTGTCGGTCCAGATACTGTCTTGATCGGATAGGATCTTATATTTCCTTCTCTCCTCCATGGCTACATCACATTCTTCGGTCCACCATCTCCTTCTCTTCTTCCGCTTTTTCTTGCCCAATACTTTCAAACCTACCTCTGTCACGATCCTTTTTGTTTTTTCCCAAACTGTATTCAAATCCATCTCCTCTACTTCCAGTCCCTTAAATCTATTACATAATTCTATTTCAAACTGTTTTCTAACAATGCAATGATAATTACTCAGAAACTGACAATATAGTCTATTCGATTGTGTAAATAATGTTGATTTGTTATTGTTACTGCGTAACGTCACAACCTCCTTTTTAACTTCTTCTTTTTTCTTTTATATTTTTGAGAGCTGTCAGTCGTTAATAAATTCAACATTGGCAAGACGTACATTTTTATTTTAAACTCAAATAAATCCAGACCAGCGGCATAAGTCCACTTATTCGAAGGTGCTAACCAAGCCTCCCGACGCCCACGTCGGTGCTTGGCGCTAACATTGGTCCTTTACCATCGAGCCGTTCTGCTGATCATCGAGGACACGGGCATAAGCAACATCACAACACATCAAGCTTCCTGTGTTCATAATCAGCGGTGAAACTATTCAGTGGTCCTTCATTTCATTCACATTCATTCTCTTCTCTTTTCCAAACTAGAATTTAAGATAGTGCTAAATGGGTCAGACATAGATCGCCTCTTCATTTGTAGCCTATTTTTCTTACATTTATATCAATCTCATTTCAGTTTTTTTTTTTATATTATGCATCCATAAATTACCATTATGGCTGATTCGAGATTAAAAGAAATAATTAAAAAGCGTGGTTCCTTGAAAGCTAAGTTAACTCAATTTATCACATATTTGAACTTAGTTGAGCCATGTACTAGTGTAACTCCTTCACAAATAGGCGAGTTGAATTTTCGGTTACAAAAAATTGAAAATTTGTACATTGAATATGACACTTTACAGACAGAGGTGGAATGTTTATCGGAGGACGCGAAGGCTGCTTACGCGGAAAGGGAGCAGTTTGAAACCCAGTATTATACCCAAGTGGCCCGCGCGCGTACGCTACTTGAGCGTCTGGCTCCGCCCGTGGCCACTGCCGGCGCCGACTCAGCGGCGCTCAGCGACATCGACGGCACGCGGACGGTCGCCTCTGGCTGCAAACACGACTTCGTTCGCCTACCAAAGATTGACTTACCTCACTTTAACGGGGACTATCAGCATTGGTTAGAATTCAAAGATACTTATGTTTCCCTTATTCATGATAACCTTAGTATACAGAATATCAACAAGTTTCATTATCTCCGCGCTGCTTTTAAAGGCAGTGCGGCCTTGGTAATAAGTTCGATTGATTTTAAAGCCAGCAATTATTGTCTTGCTTGGCAATTATTGTGTGAGCGATACGACAATGAAAGATTATTAGTAAACAATCATTTGGAATCACTTTTCAACTTTTCTAGCATGCAGAAAGAGTATAGCAGTCTATTGCGCAACATGATAGACGTGACAAATAAAAATTTAAGGGCTCTTAAAACTCTTGAGCAACCCACCGAATACTGGGATACAATTATCATTTATATAATGTCTAAAAAATTAGATACTGTCACTAGTCGCAAGTGGGAGGAATATAAAAATAATTTAGAATCCTTGCCAAATTTAGAACAATTTACTAAATTTATTGGAAACAGAGCCGATCTTCTCGATTCAATAGAAAATAATAAAAGTAATATTAAACATTCAAATCCTCCTACATATAACAACACTAATAATTTTAAAAATTTCAACACTACTACTCAGAATACAAACGAAATAAGTTGCCCTATGTGCACTAAAGATCATTTCTTGTTTAGTTGTCAGTTATTTAGAGAACTAGATGTCCAGTCACGCATTAATAAAGCTTCAGAATATAAGGTTTGTATGAACTGCCTTCGACCTGGTCACAGCATACAACGTTGCATTCGATCAAATTGTAAATACTGCAGAATGAAGCATAACACCTTGTTACATCAAGAGCCATTAGAGCTTAAATTTTCTAATAACAACGTTGTTCTCTCCACAAATACAATTACTTCTCCTTCTTGTGGTAACGACAGCCTTGTGTTGCTTTCCACTGCTATGGCAAAGGTCACAGATGTCAACGGAAAGCCTCACACTGTTAGGCTTCTTTTGGACAACGGAAGCTCTTCCAATTTCATCACCAGAGAGCTGTGTGAAAAGCTCGGTTTGATAAGACACAACGCGAGTTCCACTATAATAGGCATTAATGGACAAGTTTCTTGTGCCTCAGAAACATGTCACTTACAGATTCAGTCACTAATAGGTGATTATAGGGCGAGCATAGATTGTCTTATTCTACCTCAAATCACTGATTCGCTGCCTAGGTCTTATATAGATACCAGTCAGTTATCTATACCTCTAGGTCTTCATTTAGCGGATCCAACCTTCCATTCCCCATCTTCAATCGATATCCTCGTCGGTGCCGAGGTATTTTGGGACGTCTTAGGTACAAACTTAATAAACTTAGGTAATAATCAACCAAAACTTCAATCATCTAAATTTGGTTGGCTTATTTCAGGTCGTGTGCACTCATATAATGAACCTCATCAAGCTATCCCTCCCTTATGTAATTCACATCATAAGCCTCAGAAAGTCACAAACTGTCATTCTTGGAGCTATGTGCCCTCCAAGCTGAACCCCGCTAATTTAGCTTCTCGGGGCGTGAAGGCTGACTTTCTCAGCAAGTCTCAGCACTCTTTTGTGGTCCGGTCCCGACGATTTCTTAATCGTCCTGTCGTTGAATTTCCAAACCTCTACAAATACTCAAAACATAGAATTACATGAAATCTTTTTACATACTTCTATCGATAATAATGACGGGAAAACAACGGCATTTATATTTTAAAACAAATTCATTAATATCATCTTCATTTAAAATACAAAACTTATCAGAATACTCTCCTATTATAAAATATTTATTTACATTGCGAATATCCTAAAAATATATATTATTTACATTGTTTAGTGTAGAAACTACAAAACTTCACATTTTACAAATTTCTCAGCAGGACATGTTCCCTGGGAATATTCAATTCTTAAATCTAATCAGAATTTACAACAAAAGAACAGATTAATTAGCCTTTTAGATATGCGTGTTTGCGTGTCTTGCAGTCAGAGCTGTCCATAGTTGATATCCTTATAAGGAGGCTTGTCTTTCAGCATTCAATCGGTCTATTTCGCGTTGCTGTAAGTTCCAGTGTGAATACTCGGATAACGGTACCACCTTTGTTGAAGCCTTTAATCAACTTACCATTTGGTAACTTACACTTACTTACTTTTTTAAAACTTACGTCGTACCCTCGATCTTACTCATCTTACATATGAGGAGCTGTCTACGTGTCTGATTCAGATAGAGGCTATTTTAAGTTAAAGGCCTATCCTCTACCTACTTACCTTCTGATTGAGCTTCTGATCTAACATGTCTTTTCTTCTTCTCATTTCTCATCGGACGGCCACTAACGTGACTAACGTCACACTTATATAATTCGATAGCTGACGTGTACATTTCACATCAAAATTTGAGTCACTTCGACAACATTTTTGAAAGCCGTACACCGAGTACACCGGCGAAGTGTCACATGATGATCAAGACATGAAACCAGGAACCCTAGCCCTAGTCAGAAGGCCTTATCAACCCTTAATTTGGCTCAAGTGCGGAATCGTCGCAGTCAAGACTGGATCGGATGGAAGATCAAGAGTGGCGATCATACATACTGCTAAGGGCATCATCACACGGGCCTATAATAACATATGCCCCCTTCCAATACTTTGAATTCTTCAAGGCCCGGGAATATGTTACTGCGTAACGTCACAACCTCCTTTTTAACTTCTTCTTTTTTCTTTTATATTTTTGAGAGCTGTCAGTCGTTAATAAATTCAACATTGGCAAGCGTACATTTTTATTTTAAACTCAAATAAATCCAGACCAGCGGCATAAGTCCACTTTATTCGAAGGTGCTAACCAAGCCTCCCGACGCCCACGTCGGTGCTTGGCGCTAACAGTTATAGTTAGAAATTATTCACAGTAGGTGAGGTGAAGACGTATTTTTTTAAGTTTTAATTAGGTATAATGATATTTCCGAACACAGTAGCCTAGTCAATTAGGCAACATACTGTAAACATCTCTGATGTGAGTAAATAACTGAAAATGTTACATTGAACAGACTGTGATTTTTTTGAATACGAAAACCTGTTGATTTTGAAAAAAAGTTGTGGTTGTTTATTTTTTTGTGTTCCTTCCTTTTGTGTTTTATATTAAACCTAAGCTATGCACGCAAAACAGGTATAAAAATCTCTAAATATTTTACGCATTTTCGTTTCATAACCTTCATTATTCTATTGCGAAATTTTATTATGGCGAAGTCGAAGTGCATTTAATAGCTCATATTATCACGTAAATAAAAGCGAGGAAAGATAATAGATACTCAACAAAAATGTCGAATTCTATGAACACCATGCAATTCAATTATCGATATCATCATAATCGATAATAGTAATACGCGCTGCTCTACGGCAAGCCGCCATTTTTGTTTCCGACTCAAGTTTAGGTACCTATGCACGATTTTTTTGTAGGTATTTCATGTCTATTCTTTTTTCTATAGTCTAAGTTCCTGGGCCTAGACTATTGAATTGTTCCTTAGTATAGACCAAGCCTATGATTCGCAAATCGTGACACGTCGGTGCATCGCGTGGTGCATCTTTTGACAGTTAAATTCGATAGTGATGAGACATGTAGACTTTCCAATCATTAATCATGCTGTTTTTTTTTAGAATTTAATTTCGATTATAACAAAATAGTAAAGAAATAAAATATTTAAGGCCTGTTCGCATTTTTATTTTGTGTTATGAACTTTATACATTACTTTAAACTATTTACATTTAACAAATGAGCTCCATATTTAAATGAATCTATTGATTATGATATTTTTATGTGCGAGTGTGGCTGTGCCAATCACTAATACATCTATCTTGTCATTTGATTCTATCTTGTTTATGAATTTTCTGCTCACGCAGAAAACAATAGGATTTGGCCTATACTATCTCTCTATTACTAAGGGAAAATCTTTGAAGCTCTATGTTCACACTAACTTTTTCAGAGTAAAGTGGCACTTTACTCTGAAACAGTTAGTTAGGTACATACATACCTTGCTTGGCCTCATGCCTTGGCCGATAAAAACGACGAGCAGTTATTGTCAATGTCAACGTGACAGTATAAGTTATTGTATGTCAATATCAATTCAATGTTTTTGTATGGTTTAAATGGTTTTTGTCTTTTTGTTTGCGAAATTGAGCGAAATTGCGATTGCGAACGAACATGTGCGATACCTACATTGTGTTGTGTTTGTGCGAAGTACCTATTTTTTGATTACATGGAATGGAAAATAAGAACAGTTAAGAGCGAAGGGAAAATAAATAAGTTGAATTGAAATGCCTGACGCAGTAGCTGCCTGTCGCGTCTGTCTGGCTGTGGACGTCCGGCTGTTACCCATCGCCGGCTCGCTGCAGCTGGTGTACGAGAGGATCACCAACAATGCAGTTAGTGCAACCGCAACTAAATTATACTCATCTCTTCTAAATACTTTCGTTTGGAAGAAAACAAAATGTGTAACTGTTGTGTTCTAAACATTTCAGCTGCACATGGCTGACGGTAGGCCCGTGTCGGCGTGTTATATCTGCTACGCTCAGCTCAACAAGTGCCTCAAGTTGATGCGGACTTCTGCTTGGGCGGAGAATGTGCTGAATGCTATAGTGCACAGACAATCAGAGGTAGAACTTCAATCTTTGTGATATTATAAAATGTGAATTATGTATTTATTAGTCTGTTTGGCAGTAAGTTTGTGTATATTGACAGATAACTGAAACATCAATATCATTGGTGGACCGTGAAGCTATCGGCCTGTGTGGGTCACTACGGTACTCCATAGCTGAATATAACAACACGGATGTACCAATCCCTGTTGTAATCAAAACTGAGCCAGAGTCAGATGTTGCTAATGCTGACATTGGATATGAGGAACCAGAGGAAGGTATGCATTATTCTGATACTCAAACATTCACTGATATTTCCATTGATATCTTCACAATTTAATATAAATGTAACTGATTCAGAAATAACATTGCTGATGATTGATTGAGAGATGGCAGCTGCTAGGTCCAAATGATGGAAATTTGTCTCTATTGCGAATCCATCATGAGAATCATGTGTGCAGGTTCCCTACAGCCAGCAGGCGCGGCCAATATTTGTAAATCGGAAAGCGATTCAGATGAAGAAGACCCCGTCAGTCTGTCACTGCCACGTGACACAGAGATGGACGCAACAGAGCAGGGAGAGCTTGGGGAAGGTAGGTTTTTCTCTTATTACAGCTCCTCCATTATCTGTTCACAAGTTAATACAAGTGTCATTGATTCAGCAATGCTAATGACTGAGAGATGGCAACTGCTAGTTCCAAAAGAGGGAAATTTATCACAATTGGTAATTTTCCGAGATCCAAATTAAAAAACCGAATAGTCCCAGATGACTTCATAGATGGCGCTTCTGAAAAGGCGATTCCATACAGAAAGCATTATTGCACGGTATGGGGGATTTTCCGAGACCCAAATTTAAAAAAATAGTTCCAGGTTGTAGTGTATTCATGTCTTTTCTTACTTTTAGTCTTATCTATTTTAATATTATAATTACTTATTTAGCTCAAAATGTTTTTTTTACACTTTCTATAGTAAAATTTCTACGTTGCTAGGGAATATTTCTTTAAACTTACTGCTATGCTATATCTTCATTTTTGGTTGTTTTATGATATGTTGGTTTTTCCAACATATATTTCCTGTTTCCCTTTATTTTTGTGTATTAATTCTTTAAATTGTGTTATTTTTGCATACGAATCTCTTCATTGTAAACAACTATGATTGTCAAGCGTTGTCACATGACAGATTTTATTTTTCTAAAATTCTATAAATTTCTACGTCTCCTTGTCCTAACAAAAATCGATTTTATGGTCCCATCCGGAAGAAAGCATGAAACTTGGCATGATTGTAGCTTTCATATATCTATTTTAATATTGATATAGAAACACTTCGAGAAATGAATGTTTCCCCCCTTTTATGTCCCAAATCGTGGTTTTTCTCATTTTTTATGAAAACGGTAAAAGCTACGTTAAAACTGTCACAGGCCAATATGTTCTTCATTAAATTCTCTATAATAATGCCATCGGATGTATGTAGATAGGACTTATAGTTTACATAATATGCCCATGTTACTAGGATGATTTTTTGAAAAATTCGAACTTTTTCTATTATTGCACGATCATGGTAGAATTTCGTATTTAATATCATGGATAGCTTTCGACTTCTGATATACATTGTAGTAGTCCCAGACATCGTGTCGACATATGTTACCACCATCAACAAAGTACCTCTTCCAATTGGGGGGAGGGGAGGAGTGCTCGCTACAAGCGAATAACTGGGTTGTTACCAAAGTACTCCATTCTTTTGTTCTAAAAAGATAAGAATCTCATACATGTGTTCCCAAGTTACTCCACAAAATTATTATTATTTAAAAATACTTATTATTTTGTTCCCATTCTACTCCATAGGTATTTTAATTTATTCTCAATGTACTCCGCCGATTATTTGATATCAATTCTCAAACTACTCCATCTAAATAATTATAAAATATTTCACTATGTACAGTCAGTCACAAAATCGTTCAAACAATATCGTTCTGATTAAAGTTCTGAATAAGATTCTAAATTAAAAAAAAGTTGAAAGCAAGTTTGAAATGAAAATGTGTGCATGTTAGCTTGTTAAAATGGATGTACAACGAATGTGAGTCGCAACCTACCCGATAAGACGGAAATTGGATGTTTCTTTTATGTAAATATTTTAAGTTTTTTCAAAAATATAATTTTATCAGTTACTTCTTGAGTTTCCCTTAAGCCGAACTCTCATGAATCTCTTTGGTGGAAAATATGTAAAAAAGCTCATTTATGAATATGTTTTTGATTGTTGATTTTGAATATGTTTAATTGTTGAATTATAGGGAATGTATAATTGTTGATTATTAAATTGTAAAGTCTTTTATTTAGAATGGTCTTAATACATAAAAATATTGTAAGCTTTTAAGCCTGACTGTACTATACGCCAGCTACACTTTTTATTCTAATTAATGCTTTATGATATTAAAATCGCGTGGAATACTTTGAGAATATTTTAATATTACCGCGGAGTAAAATGAAACTTAATTTAAAATATTATTTTTTTCATGGAGTAATTTGGAAACATTTTTTGGAGTACTTTGGGAATAACCTGAATAACTCCTGCCTATTCTGTTGAAACATTATATCGTGTCTGATATCGTTTTCGTATAAATCAAGCACTAGGAATTTATTTTTGATAATAACTTGCGATCATTTCATAGAAAAATATCGATATTTTAGCTAAAAAGTAAAAAAAAAAACTTTATTTAATAGTCTGTTTTCAAGCACGTTCAAATTGCTTTAAGATATAATAATAAGGGTAAAATAAATTCTGATGGTAAGGACGGATATTCTAGTTTATAAAAATATATATTTTAAATAACTTTTTTGTTGAACTTCTTACTTCTATTCGAAAAAAATATAAAATATAAAAGCCCGTGCGGCGTTTAAAATTCAAAACGTGCTTCTAGCTAAGTCTATGAGTTTTTCCCAGAAAGTTCTTAGAAACAATTCCAATTAGTTCCAATTTTGATTATAAAATTCTTTAAATATTTGTTTTAAACTAGTGAAAATAATTTATTTATTTATTTGAACTGTTTCCATGGTCTTTCTAGGCAAAACAAATTGACGAGACTTAAGTACGTTCTGAATTTTAAGCCGCTCATGCTTTCAAATTTGTTTTGGAATGTAATTTAAACTAATATGTTATATAAAATATATATTTTTATAAACTAGAATATACATGCTTACTATTTTACTCAGATTTACCCATGTTATAAAATCTTGAAGCGCTTTGAAAGTGCTTTGAACAAATAATTAAATTAAGAATTATTTTTTTACTTTTTAGCAAAAATATCGATAGTTTTGTATAAAATGATGGCAAGTTATTATCAAAAATGAATTCCTGATGCTTGATTTATACGAAAACGATACCAGACTCGATATAATATTTCAACCGAATAGGCAGCAGTTCTTCGCTTGTAGCGCGCGGGCTGCGCTCCTCCCCCTCCCCCCAATTGGAAGAGGTACTTTGTCGATGATGGTAACATATGTCAACACGAAGTCTGGGACCACTACAATGTATATCAGAAGTCGAAAGCTATCCATGATATTAAATCCGAAATTCTACCATGACCGTGCAATAATAGAAAAAGTCCGAATTTTTCAAAAAATCGTCCTAGTAACATGGGCATATTTTGTAAACTATAAGTCCTATTAACATACATCCGATAGCATTATTATAGAGAATTTAATGAAGAACATATTGGCCTTTGATAGTTTTTGCGTAGCTTTTACCGTTTTCATAAAAAAATGAGAAAAACCACGATTTGGGACATAAAAGGGGGGGAAAGGGGGGAAACATTCATTTCTCGAAGTGTTTCTATATCAATATTAAAATAGATATATGAAAGCTACAATCATGTAAAGTTTCATGCTTTCTTCCGGATGGGACCATATTTCACGTTAAGGACCCTAACTATATGCTAACCTCTTCACAAATGTTCTAATTTTGTATTTAATTTGAAAATTATGAAGCAATACGAAATTCTAAATCGAGGCCTATATAAAGACACGGAATGTCCGTACGAGTCAGTCTTCATCTTCCTAGAAATCGGAACGGAGCGAACTATAAGGTCTTGTCCCGGGGCCTGCTGACCCCGGGACCCTGCAAACCTTCGCGACATAAATCAACTTCTTAAAAAACAAAGACGTCGGAGCTGAAGCCAGACAGTGAAGCTTTCCAGGAGACGCGCCCTGAAGCCTCGGAAACCGTACCTGCTAACCAAGAGTTCCGTTTGCCGTATTTGTTATACGGAGAGTTCCATCTGCTATACCTGCCGTATTTGTTATACGGAGAGATCTGCCGTACCTGCTATACAAGAGTTCCGTCTGCCGTATTTGATATACGGAAGCTCCGCCTGCCGTACCTGCTAGAAATCTGCCCTGCCTGTCGATCCTGCTAAGCAAAAGTGTCGCGTCCTCTAAAAATACGTTCCGACCACACCCGTGCCGCGTTTCGTCCTCCCAATGTTTTTTTAAATAAACTTGTATTTTTTTTTAAACTATTGTAAATAAATCTATTCTTTCTATTACTTACAAAATCTGTTATTTACTACATAACAAGGTGTCTTAATAGATGGCGCTTAGTAAAAGGCGAGTCCATACAAAAAGCAAAAATGCATGGGATTGGCATTTTTTTAAAAATAAAACCTAATAAAAAAAACCGGCCAAGTGCGAGTCAAGCTCGCGCACCGAGGGTTCCATATTCATTTCACATTATAGCTCTAACAAAAAGACCAACTAGTTTCAAAAACAAACTTAACTTTGCCGTTAGTTCCCTAGGATTCATACTTTAACGAGCGCAAAAATAAGTTTGTAACGCTTTCCAACAACATATTTACAACTTTCAGATTAATTCCTGTATACATATATACCTACTATTAGACATTGCTTTATGCCAAACATAATTTTAGGTCAACGGGAAGAACCCCATTTGATTTCTGTCTAAAATCGCAAAATATGCAATCTTCTTTTGGAGATTTTCTTACATTGATTTTTAGGGTTCCGAAGTAAACAAGGAACCCTTATAGTTTCGTCATGTCTGTCCGTCCGTCCGTCCGTCCGTCCGTCCGTCCGTCTGTCTGCGGCTAATCTCAGAGACTACTAGTACTAGAAAACTGTAATTTGGTAGAGATATACATTTTTATCACGCGGAGCGAACCGTAAAATAAAATTAGGAAAAATATTTTTTTTTAGGGGGCCTCCCCTACACCTAAAGTGGGGATGATTTTTTTTTCTCTCGATTATACCATCGTGTGGGGTATCAGTTGATTGGTCTTTTAAAAAATATTATGAGTGTCTGAAGAACATTTTTTGATTTAGGGATCCGTGTGCGAAATATTTAACTTTAAAGAGATAAATTTTGTTAGAGTCAAGTGTCCCCTCCTCGAACAGGAAAATGGTGGAGGATGGATACGTGAAACAAATTATGATAACTAGCAAATATAATGAATTTAAAAGGAAAATTATCACGGCTATGTAGACTTTACACGTTAATCTTCTATCTATCTATATATATAAAAGAACAAGGGTGATTGGTAAATCAACGCCCAGCCTAAACCATAAAAGCTATAAACTTGAAATTTGGACCGAAGTTTTATGTTAATACGTAGTGCTCAGATAAGAAAGGATTTTTCAAAATTAGACCCCTAAGGGGGTTAAAATTGAGGGCAAAGTTTGTATGAAAAAAAAAAAACTTCACTGATTTACTTGAAACTTGGCAAGAATGCTTCTCAACAAAAATAAACAATGGCGTGTTTCAGCATTTTTTGAAATTCAACCTCTAAAGGGGTAAAAAAGGGGATGTAAACTAATTTATCATCACAAAACCGAAACTATGAAATTTGGTTTGTGTCTTCATTATACTATATACTGCCCACATAAGAAAGAGTTGTTCACAATTTCAACCCTTACAGTCCAAAAAAAGGGGTGAATTTGCGTACCTATAGACAAATCCCATTTGAAATTTCGCCGCCTACACGCAATGCATGTTGGCTTATTGGTAAAGGTCGCGGAATATTTTTTTTAAGTAGAGGGTTCGAATCCTGCCACACATGACTTCTTTTTACTTACTTTGTTTTTGTTTTGTATTAGTTTTTTAGAATTCTTTATATTTTTAAATATTTTAGTAAATAAATATTTCAAAAAAGTAACTGGAAGTAGCTGGATCGAATCCTGCCACAAACAAAAATTTTCTGATTTCGTTTTTTATTTGTTTTCTAGAATTATTTTCTTACTTTTTTTTTAATTTTGAAAAGAAACGAATAAATTCATTTGCAAATTTATTTCCGGTCATCTACTGATTGTACCAAGAAAAATATCCAATAGATGGCGTTGATATAATGAGAAATGTAAGCTGAAATTATTTCTCAATATTTCCAATAGATGGCGCTGCGCCAGTTTGGTGTTTTCTTCTTCGCGCTATTAAGATTTTTAACAGCATAAAGGGGTCGCGTGTGGTTCCCGGGTTAGAATAGGACCACTCCATCTCATTCCATGGATGTTCCATGGATGTCGTAAGAGGCGACTAAGGGAAATGCTTCCGATGGGCAGCAGCGTCGGAAGCTCACAAAGCCAAAAAAACTGCGCTCGCCAACCCGCCTGCCAAGCGTGGTGAGTATGGCAAATCCCCCAAAATCTTGGGGGAGACCTTTATCCAGCAGTAGATATTTTGCGGTTGTAATAATGAAAGGGGTCGTGTCGTGAGTATAATAATAAAACAGTAAAGATATTTTGTCTGTAAAAGTACATTTAGAATTTTTGACTGAAATGGATAGAGGGACACTTAAAAAGAATAATAGAAAGCAAAAACATTTTTTTGGAATTTCTTGTCTATCTGTCGGTCCGTAGTATGTATGTACGCGTTTCACGCAATAACTACTGGACGGATTTGAATGTAACTTTTTTTGTTGTATAGCTATTAAGCCTGGGCAACATATAGGCTATAATTGATTTTGAAAACTGGATCACATGATGAAGAACCTTAAAAGAACAGCTAAACTATAAGAAATATGGAAATGGTACCTTTGGAAAAGTTTATCAATTTGACGAGTATTTTCTGTTGACGTATAAAAATCGAAGATCAGGATCATCTGATGAAGAATTCCAAGGGACCAGCTACACTATTACTATATGGAAATGGCGCCTTAGCAAAAGTCGTTTAACCTAATGAGCATTTTCTGCTGACGTATAAAAATTTAAGTTTATGGAACATCTGATGAAGAGCTCCAAGAAACCAGCTACTCTATAAAAAATGGAAATGGGGCCTTAGCAAAAGTCGTTCAACCTGATGAGCATTTTCTACTGACGTATAAATAGACAGGACACGGGATAGGATAAAGAGGGACTCGGGGTGGGAGTGGTGGTACACGGGAAATTGTAGATGGTAACGAGCAAACGAAGATCGTTTATTGAATGAAATATCACTTTTGATTCATTTTAACACCGCGACTATACTACGAGTACCTAATATATTCCCGCGGGACACGGGATAACCAAATAACTGAAATTTTGAGTACTGGAGTTTAGGTTACTACAGTATGTAACACAAAAAGATTTTTCATCTAAGGAAACTCACGCGGGCGAAGCCGCGGGCAGCAGCTAGTGAGTAATATATAAAATATTCGTAGGAACAATTTTCATACTATATGATGGTATATACTTAGATTATTTACATTAGTTATATAAAAGTGGAAGTAAATATAAGTTCATGTGTCCGCATTTCTACAGGATAGGTACCTTCGGAACCCTACATTGCGCGTGGCCCGACACGCACTTGACCAATTATTTTTCTTAATTTGACCTGTCAGAATCCATCCCATGCGGATCCTTCATGAGAAGCGTGTGTGCAGGTCCCCCGCAGCCAGCAGACGCGGCCGACATTTGTGAATCGGAAAGCGACTCTGATGAAGAAGACCCCGTCTGTCCGTCACAGTCTCGCGACACAGAGATGGACACGACAGAGCAGGGAGAGAGAGGGGAAGGTAGGATTTTCTTTTGTTTCAGCTCCTTCACTATAGGAATGCTTATACTAACCTTCAATAGCAGTCAAATACTCCTATTATTATGCCCAGATGTGTATTTATATCTGGGCAACTAACTTTTTACTCTATTGGATATGTGCAATGTAGATAACTATACTTACTTCAAGATACACACGCATCAGCTTATTAAGCTGCTAGTGTGTTCAATACTACTGACACTATATAGTTGTGTATCACATATGTCTCTTCCCATTTGCAGCACAATATTGCAGTACGGATTGTTTCCTGGATCCTGGTTGTTCACATATTAGCGAAGCCGAGCAAACTGACACATGAGATTTACTGATAAAAATGATTATTCTCAGGTGTCGCTTCAGCGCAGACGTCGGCAGCTGACAAACGGAAACAAGCTGCCGGAAGTACGACCAACAGGAAACAGCGCGAGTCTCGGCGAGAGTCAACAACTCGGACTGCTCAGGGACCACACCAGTGCGACGTTTGTCAGCGGGGGTTTGAGTATCGTTCTGCCATGATGAGGCATTATAGTACTCACACTGGAGAGAAACCATTCCAATGTGATGTTTGTGATCGTCGTTTTAATAAAAAGTCTAATTTATTACAACATTTGAGAACTCACACTGGGGAGAAACCATTTCCATGTGATGTTTGTGATTATCGTTTTAATGTAAAGTCTAATTTATTAAAACATTTGAGAACTCACACTGGAGAGAAACCATTCAAATGTGATGTTTGTGATCGTCATTTTAATCAAAAATCTATTTTATTACGACATTTGAGAACTCACACTGGAGAGAAACCATTCCAATGTAATGTTTGTGATCGTCGTTTTAATCAAAAGTCTATTTTATTACGACATTTGAGAACTCACACTGGAGAGAAACCATTCCAATGTGATGTTTGTGATCGTCGTTTTATTCTAAAGTCTCATTTATTACAACATTTGAGAACTCACACTGGAGAGAAACCATTCCAATGTAATGTTTGTGATCATCGTTTTAATCAAAAGTCTAATTTATCACAACATTTGAGAACTCACACTGGAGAGAAACCATTCAAATGTGATGTTTGTGATCATCGTTTTAATGTAAAGTCTTATTTATTACAACATTTGAGAACTCACACTGGAGAGAAACCGTTCCAATGTGAAGTCTGTCAACATCGGTTTAGTCATAAGTTTCATTTATTGCGTCACTTGAGAACTCACAATAAGAAGAAACATTTCCAGTGAGATGTCTCTCAAAGAGCTTCTTTCGTTTATCATATATTGATATATAAAAGAACAAGGGTGATTGGTAAATCAACGCCCAGCCTAAACCATAAAAGCTATAAACTTGAAATTTGGACCGAAGTTTTATGTTAATACGTAGTGCTCAGATAAGAAAGGATTTTTCAAAATTAGACCCCTAAGGGGGTTAAAATTGAGGGCAAAGTTTGTATGAAAAAAAAACTTCACTGATTTACTTGAAACTTGGCAAGAATGCTTCTCAACAAAAATAAACAATGGCGTGTTTCAGCATTTTTTGAAATTCAACCTCTAAAGGGGTAAAAAAGGGGATGTAAACTAATTTATCATCACAAAACCGAAACTATGAAATTTGGTTTGTGTCTTCATTATACTATATACTGCCCACATAAGAAAGAGTTGTTCACAATTTCAACCCTTACAGTCCAAAAAAAGGGGTGAATTTGCGTACCTATAGACAAATCCCATTTGAAATTTCGCCGCCTACACGCAATGCATGTTGGCTTATTGGTAAAGGTCGCGGAATATTTTTTAAGTAGAGGGTTCGAATCCTGCCACACATGACTTCTTTTACTTACTTTGTTTTTGTTTTGTATTAGTTTTTTAGAATTCTTTATATTTTTAAATATTTTAGTAAATAAATATTTCAAAAAAGTAACTGGAAGTAGCTGGATCGAATCCTGCCACAAACAAAAATTTTCTGATTTCGTTTTTTATTTGTTTTCTAGAATTATTTTCTTACTTTTTTTTTTTAATTTTGAAAAGAAACGAATAAATTCATTTGCAAATTTATTTCCGGTCATCTACTGATTGTACCAAGAAAAATATCCAATAGATGGCGTTGATATAATGAGAAATGTAAGCTGAAATTATTTCTCAATATTTCCAATAGATGGCGCTGCGCCAGTTTGGTGTTTTCTTCTTCGCGCTATTAAGATTTTTAACAGCATAAAGGGGTCGCGTGTGGTTCCCGGGTTAGAATAGGACCACTCCATCTCATTCCATGGATGTTCCATGGATGTCGTAAGAGGCGACTAAGGGAAATGCTTCCGATGGGCAGCAGCGTCGGAAGCTCACAAAGCCAAAAAAAACTGCGCTCGCCAACCCGCCTGCCAAGCGTGGTGAGTATGGCAAATCCCCCCAAAATCTTGGGGGAGACCTTTATCCAGCAGTAGATATTTTGCGGTTGTAATAATGAAAGGGGTCGTGTCGTGAGTATAATAATAAAACAGTAAAGATATTTTGTCTGTAAAAGTACATTTAGAATTTTTGACTGAAATGGATAGAGGGACACTTAAAAAGAATAATAGAAAGCAAAAACATTTTTTTGGAATTTCTTGTCTATCTGTCGGTCCGTAGTATGTATGTACGCGTTTCACGCAATAACTACTGGACGGATTTGAATGTAACTTTTTTTGTTGTATAGCTATTAAGCCTGGGCAACATATAGGCTATAATTGATTTTGAAAACTGGATCACATGATGAAGAACCTTAAAAGAACAGCTAAACTATAAGAAATATGGAAATGGTACCTTTGGAAAAGTTTATCAATTTGACGAGTATTTTCTGTTGACGTATAAAAATCGAAGATCAGGATCATCTGATGAAGAATTCCAAGGGACCAGCTACACTATTACTATATGGAAATGGCGCCTTAGCAAAAGTCGTTTAACCTAATGAGCATTTTCTGCTGACGTATAAAAATTTAAGTTTATGGAACATCTGATGAAGAGCTCCAAGAAACCAGCTACTCTATAAAAAATGGAAATGGGGCCTTAGCAAAAGTCGTTCAACCTGATGAGCATTTTCTACTGACGTATAAATAGACAGGACACGGGATAGGATAAAGAGGGACTCGGGGTGGGAGTGGTGGTACACGGGAAATTGTAGATGGTAACGAGCAAACGAAGATCGTTTATTGAATGAAATATCACTTTTGATTCATTTTAACACCGCGACTATACTACGAGTACCTAATATATTCCCGCGGGACACGGGATAACCAAATAACTGAAATTTTGAGTACTGGAGTTTAGGTTACTACAGTATGTAACACAAAAAGATTTTTCATCTAAGGAAACTCACGCGGGCGAAGCCGCGGGCAGCAGCTAGTATATTGATAAACTAACTGTTTTAATCAGTTAGTTTATCAATATGCGTTAGAACTCACATCACTAAGATTAAGTAAAAAGCATAGTCTTCTTAGGAATATCAGTAGACGAAAATCTAAACTGGAAAACTCAGATAAAAAAGGGTGCCCAATTAAGTAAGTTCAAAAAAGGGTGCCCAATTAAGTAAGTTCTCGTCCGCACCACGCGCTTACTAAAGTTGTCGGTGTCTCTGTTGTTAAGACGCACATCATGCACACGCATCGTCCGCGCTACGTACGGGATCATAGTTTGGGGAAATTCTACAGATAAGGAATTAGTGTTCAAAGCGCTAAAAGGTGTATTAGAGCAATCTGTAGATTACGTCAAGACGATAGTTGTAGCCTTATTTTAAGTCATTGAAACTTTTAACTTTTCCTTGCCTCTATACATATGAGTGTGCAGTGTTTGTAAGGACTAACATGGGACTCTATTGAAAACTTAAGGAATTCGAAACTGTAATAAACTTTGGATACCAGCCTGCAAGACCGCTCTGTACAGAAATAGCGTACTGTGTATGACTGTAGATATATAAATACATATAATAAAATCGTAAGTGGGTGATGTCTGTACATGGAAGATAAATATGAAAAACTATTATAAGGAGTATCTAATATCGTAACAGAACCCAAATTAACAATTTTTAGAAATTTTGTCTGTTTGTCGGTTTGTCTGTGAGTTTGTGCACGCTAATCTCAGAAACGGTTTGACCGATTGAGATGCGGTTATCAGCAATATATTGTGCTAAGCTTCACTTAACATTTAGTCTTTGTTTTATTAAAATCGGTTCATAAATAAAAAAGTTATATCAATTGAAAGAAAAAGTAAAAGTATCGTCGAAAATTACCCCAGCAAGGTAGTTTTACAACTGAAATTAGTTTGCATGGTCGAGAAATAGTTATAGATAATAGATGGGTAGTACCTTATTCACCGGTATTATCCAGAATATTTAAAGCTAACATAAATGTAGAAGTACGTAATAGCGTTCAATCCATAAAATACATATGTAAATATGTGAATAAAGGCAGTGACCAAGCGACGGTGGGTTTTACAAATAATAATAACGATGAAGTTACGAGTTTTCAATCTGCCCGATATATTAGTACTTCTGAAGCAGTTTGGCGCATCCTGAGTTTTCCAATCCATGATAGACACCCACCGGTAATCCATCTTGATGTTCATCTTGAAGGTGGACAAAGAGTGTACTTTAACACTGATAATGTGACGGAGCGATTGGAAAACCCTAGACGAACCACTCTGCTCGCATTCTTTCAACTTTGCGAAACAGATCCATTTGCTAAATCATTCTTTTACAATGAGGTTCCATCATATTATACTTATAATAAACAACAGGGCATTTTTTGCCGCAGAAGACGGGGTACACCTGTAGGTAGATGGCCAACCGGGAATTTTCAAAGAACACGTTATTGGAAGAATTTATACTGTGCATCCGAATAACACGGAATGTTTTTACCTGCGCTTGCTTCTCCATACTGCCCGAGGTCCAACTTCTTTACTAATCTCCGAAAGGTTGATGATGTCGAATATCCTACTTACCAAGCGGCTTGCCGAGTACGTCACTTACTAGATGATGATCAGCACTGGGATAACGCTTTGTCCGAAGCAAGTGTAAGTGAGAATCCGCGTCGATTGCGTCATTTGTTTGCAGTCCTCCTGGTCTTTTGTGCTCTTTCAGATGCCCAACAGTTGTGGCACAAATATCAGGACAAATTAGCTGAGGACTTTATCAGACATGCGCAAACGGCTAATGGTGACGTAGTAAGTGAGAGGTTACGCGAAAGTATTTTAAATCGTTGCTTACTGGCATTGCAATAATTAGTCATATCTATTGGGGGTAATCCTGTTTCGCAATACGGCTTGCCCGAACCATCATTTGAAGGTAAACGCATTAACAGGGATTACGCGATGGAAATAAACTACAACCCAGAAGAACTAGCCGAAACCTTACAGACTGATGTCTCTCAGCGATTAATATTCGATCGTGTATGTCGCAGCGTAGACAATGCCTTAGGAGAAATGCTTTTTGTAGATGCTCCCGGTGGAACCGGTAAGACTTTCCTTACAAAAGTGATTTTAGCAAAAGATAAGAAGCCAAAGTAAATTTGCGCTTGCTGTAGCTTCGTCCGGCATAGCAGCCACTTTGTTGCCAGGAGGCAAAACTGACCATACCATGTTCAAAATTCCGATTGACTTAGACTGCACTGAGAACCCTTCTTTAGACTCTTTTTGTTGGGACTTTCGTCAGACTCTCCCTGTCATACCACGTGGAACAAGGGCTGATAAGATAAGGGCGTGTTTAAAGAGTTCTAGATTGTGGCACTACAATATTTCAATGCATTTGACAGTAAATGTGCGAGCGCAAATTGGAGGCAACGTAAATGCACAGGAGCTAATATGCTACTTAAGATTGGTAACGGTGTGTATCCAGAGGAACAAGGAAAAGTGGTTCTCCATGAAAACCTTTGTTGCACAGTCCCAACGATGCGAGAGCTCATATCATCTGTATATGAAAATAAACTAAACTAAACTAACCTAAACTTTGTAATGGCACCAGGTTAAAAATAACAAATTTACAACAAAACGTAATAGAAGCAGAGATTTTGACAGGATGCGGAGCAGGTGAGATTTTTGTACCCCGAATTCCACTAATACCATACAATTTTCCTTTTAGTTTCAGACGAGTCCAATTCCCAGTAAGTTTATGTTTTGCTATGACAATTAATAAAGCCCAAGGTCAAACGCTAAAAGTTGCAGGTGTGGATCTAAGATATAGCACACGTGAGCTATCCTAGGAACCTTTTGGTTTTGATCCCCGACGGCTATACTTCTAATATTGTATATAGAGAAGCATTGCTGTAATTTTTTTATAATTTTTTTAAATATAAATAAATAATATGTAAGTAAGAGCAATCCGCCCGAGCTTCGCCCGTGTTACATACGTAGCCTATGAAGTACATAGGAATAACTCACCTATTCAACGCTGAAAGAATTTTTCAAATCGGTCTGTGCGTTTTAGAGATTAGCGCGTTCAAACACCAAAAAAAACAAACAAACTCTTCAGCTTTAATATTATAATGATATCTAATCTATCTGTTTTTTTAAATTAACATCAGAGATTTTAAAATGCATATTAAAGACATCATTTTTCAAATCACAATGGTTCCAAATGTCCACGCGGACGAAGTCGCGGGCACAGCTAGTATATAATAAGTTAACAAAATGTATTACCAAAAGTGGAACTCTATTTAAAAATATATTGCAAAAATTGTTAAGTAATTGAAAAGGCTTACTATAGTATTAAGAAGTTTTTGAGGATAAATTCTAGACAATAAAATTGACATCATGCTAATGTACTAAAATCATTTTAAATTTAATAACTATTAATAACTTTTTGCATGCCGTAGTGTATGGCAGCCCTCTATAAATATTTCTCTGTAACATGTTTGAACCCATGTAAATAAAGATTTTGATTGATTGATTGATTCTTTTATTCTGAATTTCGCGAAAACATGAATTTCGTGTTTGTCTGTCTTTCACAACTCAGATAAATAATATCGGATTGATAATCAAAGGTTCTCCATTTCATTAAGTAAACAGAAAGAGTTATGTAAGCCAACTGAAAGAGAAGGCAGTCGTCGTCGTCGTGTCGTATCAAGTAAGCCGAGTATAGAGAGGTATGGCGTGCACTCCACCGACAAGAGCACAGCTCAAGCAGATAAGAAGAAGAATCAAAGGTTCAGTACATTAAACATTTGCTAACACATTCTTCATACCTACCATGGACAAAATAAGAACTTCACTTCAACTTAAGGCCAAGGTAGCTATGGCTTTTAAAATACGAAGCAGAAAACGGCCACGCCCATCCTATCCTAATATTATAAATGCGAAAGTGAGTTTGTTACCTCTTCACGCTTTATCTACTGAACCAATCATCCTGAAATTTCGCATACATATAGTTAGAAGTACTGAGGATTTAGGGTACCTTTAATCCCGGGAAAAAGCACTGTTCCCGTGGATATTTACCCGTGCGAAGCCGCGGACAAAAGCTAGTAGATATCAAATAAAGATGGCATGTTTGTCAGAAAACAGACTACTGAACGGTTTTTACCAAAGGATGGGCTTTTCACTCAGACTCAGTACTCAGCAGTAGGAGTACTATCTACTATATTCCTTGGCTTTGCAACTTTTGCAAGCTACACTAGAAAGCTTAAAACCAATTCAATTCACTTTATTGTATCAATGGTATTTAATTGTAACCATCGATGATATACTTATATTATAGATTGCTTCTGAATCCACAAAAAATATTTTTGTGGAATCCACTGGTGCCTCAGGTTATCAACCACAGACATATAATTCTGTGTTATCAACATGAATATAGTATCAATAACGGGTTCCGGAAGTATTGTCAGAAACCGTAGTATATTCTTTGGACAGAAAGAAGCATACGACCAGTGGTGGGTGATGGATGACTCCTTTATCTGGAGGATATGAAAAATAAAATTCACTGGCAACTTTACTTCTTTTATATTTTTCCCATTCACACGTGTGCGTAACCCCAGCAGGAAAGTGTCTCCTGATCCTACAGGCGCACATACAATGGATCTAGGAGATCCACGATTTTGCAAAACGTTACTCCAGCATGAAATGCAATATCCCGAAAACCTGAAGACGCACAAATGATCTTTTCGGCCCAGATCAATGCACAGCTCTAAGCTCTCTGCCCTCAGAATATTTCTCTCTCCGATCATTCGTTTAGAACTTTCCTGCTAGAACGACGTTACCCTAGCAGAATCCTAGATTTCCGTTTTTTTCCTAAACTACAAGACGCACAAAAGTTTTATTCGCGGCACATGTACACTAGACTACGCACAATGTTTTGGTCCCATTCGCTTAACTCCAGGAGACACTTTCCTGCTGGGGTTACGCACACCATTCACACGCATTACTCATTACACTTATGATATTAGTAGTGTATTATTAGGCATTCTAACTCACTTTCGTTCGTTCAGGCTCGCATTGCTCGCCTGAACTCACTGCAGTGATTTAGAATCCCTAATAATACACTTTCGGTAAGTACCATGTACCTATCTCATAAAGTTCATGATATGTGAAAATCTTGTGTTGGATTTACATGTATGATGCATAATAAGTAATAACGTAGGTAACAAACTCTTTAGCCATTTCTGTCATGCGAACAGCTATTATGTCCAGGAAGGCAATTTAATGGGTGTTTTATGCAATCCTTCGAAAGGTAATAATTAGGTGTTTAATGCAATCCCTGATCAGATATAAAAAAGCAAAACAGGCGCGCGCTTTTCGAGCCCTCCTCGAGGTTGAACTTTGGTCGGTTTCGATGGAGGAGCTCTCAAGCGCGCTTCCTGTTTTTTTCAAGTTTTCAAATCTTTCAATCTTTCAAATTTTCGAGTTTGCTTAGGAAAGAGAAGAGGTCGCATTGGAAAGTCCCGTTGGGGGCAGGTCTGACCGACAGCAACATTCTCCCGCTCTGTTCGCTTTACAATGTAAACTGTGCCCCAAATGTGTCTTAACACCACAGATACAAAGCATCGCTACTAGGAGTCCCGACGATTATTGGTAAAACTTTTGTATATATATTGTCTGAAGCAAAAAACTTTAACACCGCGATTCAGAAAACAACTTTATAAACACAATTAAAAAACTTGATATCTAGTATGAAATATCATAAACGTAAGTCATGTATTGCCTTGCACCAAATGCATGAAATAAAATTGTACACGTGACCGAATTCGCGTCATAGTCACGTCATCGTGATTACTAAACATAAGTCGGCAAACATAGGTAGACATTTCATCATTTTACCGATGATGTAAAGAAAGAGGTTATTACATTAGTAAGTATGTTTGTATATTTAGGTATACAGTGGGGCAGAAATTAAATACTTTTGTGAATTTAAAGAAAATATAATAAAAGATGCAGACGATACAACGAGCGAGTGACGAATGAATCAGTACTATTTAACAGTATGGACAACGTTTTTCCCTGCCAATATTAAATAGCAATTCGCAGCTTGCACAGTTCTTCGCGGTAATGTAGGATGGCGTGTGGGCCGAGACAATGTTCATCTGTTCTATCATAACCAAATTTTTCAAATGAGGTATTGTTGGTAGCGTTTTGTCAATATGTATTTATTTATAATTGTAAGTAAGTAATAGTACATTATGTTACAAGTGTGCTAAGTTGGTCATTACGCACAAGAGGCGAGATTGGCGCGCGAGCCGAAGGCGAGCGCGCTAATAAAGCCGAGTGTGCGTAATGACCAAAGCACACGTGTATCATACGACGTTTTTCAACACACTTGTAAGTAAAAAATAATAATGTGGTCCTAACATCTAATTATCGGAAAACGATTGCGCCCTTTTGTCATTCCTCCACTTTATAAAACATTCGTATGCCGCCAAATACTAACGTTTGATTTTGGAGGCAATAAACTATTATTTGCATTACGCGCCTTGTTAATGATTTCAGGTAGAGTTAAATTTACATATTCTTCCATACTAGTAGACATTTTAATATTTAATATGCTAACACGGCGAAAATCGGAAAATGTACCTAACAAACACAACATAATAAATATAGTCTTGCTTTTTATTCGCGTGCCGAACAACAGTTTTTAAATAAGCAAAGATAATGATTTTTATACAGCCAAGCACTGGCTGTATGGCGGGCGGCCCCAGTCGCGCCGCCGCCCCGCGCCGCGCGCAGGCAGCGCGCGGTGCATGCTGCGGATGGTATATCGCCATACAGCCAGTGCTTGGCTGTATAAAAATCATTATCTTTGCTTATTTAAAAACTGTTGTTATTTTCCTATTTGATCTTATATAATGCGGCTAAATTAAAAATGCTTTGTGGAATTCATAACGCGCATTAGTTTTCTATCTTTTGTATAGCGCAGTATGGTAATTTTTATTTCCAAACACCTCCGTAACATATTCGTAATACCTTCGTAATATATGGCATTATGTGCCTCAATTCGATGTATTAAGACCCACTTTACGAGCAAGTGTGTTGAAAATACTTACTTTATTGCACCTAAACAAAAGAATACATTCTGAAACCCAATATATATTACTTAATTAGTCGTCTTATGTGAAGGAAAGCACCAAATCAAGAATTGTTGACCAGTTGGTATTTTATCTGTTTCCTTATCACTTCTAAACTATCTAATCATCAAATCAAAGGTAGATATATCATAAAGATTTCAATAAATGTATTACGTGCGGAATCAGGTTTTTAAGTTTTTAAAATTTATTACTTGATATTATGTTGCTTGTGAGTGACTATACCTTTTGAGATTAATAGCATATAGATACCTAGATTATAAGGCTCCATGAATAGAGGCATTTTTAAGCCAACAACCTAACAATACATTTTCCAAGCAATTTTAAGACCCTCCTATCCAGTGGTCTCATTGCACTGGAAACTCCGTGGCTGATTTTGAGTTTCTGTCTATCCTACTAGAAAATAGACGTGAGAGTATGAATCCAAACTAATATTATAAATGCGAAAGTGAGTTCGTTTGTTTATTTGTTTTGTTTGTTTGTTACCTCATCACGCTTTATCTACTGACCCAATCTTCATGAAATTTTGCATACACATAGTTAGAAGTACGGAGAAGGACATAGGGTACCTTTCATGCCGGAAAAAAAACACTGTTCCCATGGAAATTCACGCGGGCGAAGCCGCGGGCAAAAGCTAGTAAATAATATTTGTTATAAATAATTAAATAACCTAAATAAAAGTATAGGTAAAGTATAATCTTATTCTCAATTTCACAATATGTAAGTCTAGCACACGCAACACTTTTCCAGGGCTGCTCAAAGCAGACACGTTTGCGGGCCAATATAATAAATTAATAAATAGGTTAGAGGACTGCTACACAAAGAGTAAAAACATCGATTAAGTACTTATTAACTTATAGTTTATAAAATTTCGTACTTAATTACACTTAGGTAAATTAGCTGTTTATTCACAAACACGGAATAATTGAAAACACACTTTCAATAAGCTAATTGGCTATCAATGGTTCATCACTCACTTAAAAATTTGGGATACGCTCCCAAAGGTATGAGTTTCATTAATATTTTAGTAATACATTTTTATAACGAAAATTACATATTTCTGCATGTTGCGGGCCGTACTTTGAACAACACTGCATTTTAGCAACACATGAATTGTTGCCAAATTTAAAATTTGTAAGTAGGCAAATGATTTTAACAATTCAGCACTTAATTACACGTGGATAGCTATTGCTTATTTATAAAATGTTATAAGTAAATACTGAATATTCGTCACATAATACTTTTTAGTATTAGAATTACTGCGTTTAGTAATCCATTAAAATGTGGTTACGAATCGAGTCCCTAACTAACTTAGTCACAAACGAGTAGAGCCCTGCTGCTGCAGCTCCTCCCTATCTCGGTCGCGAGTACATTTCGGATACGAACTCAAGTGATCCGTAGTGAGCTTTGTGTTCCTACCTGCTGCCCAGCTGCTGACAACTTTAGTGGTACGTGGTACCATTATTTACCTCCAACTTCAGCACTTGAGATTTTAAAATGTTCGTAAGTCTAAATTACCTATTCTTATTATTATTTTTATTGTTCACCTGTGTTTTAATATAATAAGATGGATAGGTATATATTTATTTGATTTGATTACCACTTAAAAAATGCTACTGCATTTTCCTCCTAACATAATTTTACCGTAACTACAACAAGTCTCCCATGAACAATTAGTCTAGAATTATTTTTTTATTCTTACATCATTACAACCTTGCATTATCTTGGTTGTATCCTCAGACGCACCTCTTCGGAGTCTGGACCCCCTTACTACTTTATTATATAATATTAATAAAAAATAAAACATGTTACATATTTCAGGTCGGATTCTGAGAGCGGATTCACAAGCTCCATCTTATGTGAGCCAGTCAAGACCAAGCCGAGAAAACCAGCAGCAAAGCGCAAAGCAACTGCTATCGTATCTGAAGATCATACAAGGTAAATAATATATTTTTTACCCAATTGTACTAGATACAGTCAGCGACAAAATTAGCTTTACGCAGGAAATATTATTTCAATGTTGTGAGGTCTATATTTGAATTCTTATTTATATGCATCTACTTTTGTCGCTCACTGTACTTACCTGTTATTTTAGTATTCTTATCTTATCATATGGATTATTAAGCCCTAGGGTCAACTTTTTTATTTGACTTTTGGATTTTTAAATTGTTGACTTGCTTGTATAATAACATTTTCTATACCTCTTGGAGATCGAAACAGCGACTTCCTGGTCGAAACACCGCGCTCTAGCCATTACAGCATCGAGTTAGTTTTTCTCCATAGTGAAAGTTTATTAATATTTTTCAGACAACTTATGAAGAAAGCGGCTACATCATTTGATATATTCAATCTGCAAGGAGAAGACGAAGTCGTCGTGAACAAGAAGAATCCACTGACATCGGTTTTATACAACCGAGTCGCAAACGGCAGACTCGTCGGGTTGCTGACATCACGAGCGGCGAATTCTACGTTGAAGTGAAAGTCTTCAACGCAACTGATGTGGCCAGCGGCGGCGACGATTTGTGAAAGAAGTCGCTGCTTTGGCTGAAGCTTCGCACCGACAGTGATACACCATACTGGAGCAGCCTCCAAAAGTTCGTTAAGAATGCTCATAAGTTATTTGAAGACGAGGAACCTGTTTTCTTTTTCAAACAAATTGAATGCTAGGAATACTTAATAATTTTAACTATAATGTCCATATATAAAAAATAAAAATAGTTAAGAATAATGTACTTAGCACATTTCATTTATAGTTATAAAACTTCTAATATATATTATTATACCTAAATGATTTGATGTCTTCTTAGAGATTTAAGTTAAGTAAATTTATTGTGTTGTAGGTTATAAATTGACATCATAGTTTGAGTTTAAGTTCATTTATTCACTATGCCTTTTTGCTCAGCTTGTAGTATAGCTATAGGTAATAGACAATGGGTCGGTCACTTAAGAAGTAGGTTACATAAAAACAACGCAAAATGTAGTGTAATAAGTATTGGCTCCTGGAATTGAAAAAGTTTCTTCAGCTTTTCGAAGTCGTTTAGTTACATATAGAATTTCTCCCACAGCTGAACAGAAACACCTCTCGTTGACTGGTTTTTTAACATTGAAAATGTTTTTTCGATCGCTTCTGTATAGACCCCATTTTCTCTGAGAGTGTGACATCGCTTTTGGTATCGAGAGGTATAGGGCTACATGAATGTTTGAGGTCTCAAAAGACGCGTATTGACAAGGGCTATAATATGGTGAAAAAAAAAATTTAAAAAGTTGAAAAAATTATTAGAAAATCGCAAAAATGTGTAAATTTTGACCAAATTTTTAGGGTCTTTTGTTATAAAATCAACTGTATCTCAAAAACTAATTGTGATATCGAAAAATGAAAAAAAGCCCTCGGGGTATTGAGTTGGGCTACATTTAAAAAAAAAACGGATTTCTGTATCACTAATAATCTAGGCAGGAAGGTGCCCTTTGTGCGGCTTAATTTCGAGAATGCGCGCTACTTAGATGCACTTCGCGTCGCTGATGGGACTGGGAGTGAGTGAGTTTTATTATGATATGTATTTGTATTAGTTATTTAAATACGTATTTCAATTTAATTTTATACTGATGTTAATTGAAATTAATTCTTTAAAATTGATTTTGTGTGAGGTTCGAAAGTGCTGGAAAAAGGGGTATGGGAGGCCTTTGCCCTGCAGTAGGACAATGTAGGCTTCTAATAATTATAAAAGTAAATTACCTCCAGAAATGAAGAGATATCGATGCGATAAATAAATAAATGAGTAAAATAATAATTTAGGTTTGCGATACTTTGAAAATAATTTAAATTACTTATTAGGATCTTATATTCTGAATACGATAAATTATATTTTATTAAACCGAGACTAAAAAGTATAACCTTTATGTTCAAAACTATTTTGTATCGCTTCGTTCTCTTGAAAAGTAACGGGTAGCGCGCGAAGATTGGTTAATGCTGATGATGTTGGCCACATCTGGAATCGAGAGATAGCTGAGCGTCGCATTGTTAATGGCACAGTCCTTTTAGAAAAAAATAACGGTACCTACTCTGTGTTTTGGCTGGTACCTGGTACTGACCCATGCGTCCGACCCGTTTTAACATTGGAAATGTTTTTCGATCGCTTCTGTATAGCCCCCATTTTCGCTGAGAGTGTGATATCGCTTTGGTCTCGAGAGGTATAGCGCTACATGAATGTTTGAGGTCTCAAAAGACGCGTATTGACAAGGGCACCATATGGTGAAAAAAAAAATCGTAAGAGTTGAAAACTTTTTTTGAAAATCGCAAAAATGTGTAAAATTTGACCAAATTTTTAGGGTCTTTGTAATAAAATCAACTGTATTTTAAAAACTAAACATGATATCGAAAAAATGAAAAAAGCCCTAGGGGTATTAAGTTGAGCTACATTAAAAAAATAACTGGATCTACGTATCACTAATAATCTAGGCAGGAAGGTGCCCTTTGTGTGGCGTATTTTAGGGAGCGCGCTCTTTAGATGCTCTTCGCGTCGCATACTCGTATTATGGGTCTGGGAGTGTACAAGAGTTTGATCGTAAAATGTATTTGTATTTATTTGGAATACGTATATTAATTTAATTTTATGATGATGACATACATAAATAAATAATAATAATAATTTAGGTTTGCGATACTTTGAAAATACTTCAAAGTACTAATTAGAACTTTATAGTCTGAATACGAAACATTTTATTTAATTAAAACGAGGCTAAAATCATTATCTTTATGTTCATTGACCGAGCGAGCGAAGCGAGCGAGGTCTCCGTTTCATCGACCGAGCGAGCGCAGCGAGCGAGGTCTCCTTATCATTGACCGAGCGAGCGCAGCGAGCGAGGTCTCCGTTACAGATTGGCCAAAAATTCTTTGGTATATCTGGGTGTTCTCCTTTAGAGGTCGCATTTCTCAACCGATTCCTGTGAAATTTTAAGAGCAGGTTCGATAAACGTATGAAAATCGATAGTCGATCTAGACATTATTTTAAAATTTTTGAAAATTTCGAAGTTGGCACAATTCCTTTGACACCTTTGGATTTGATAGCTCATACGTTCGATCTGCAATCTCTGTAAGCTCGCGAGGTCTACAGCTCACAGAGCCACTTATTGTAGTAACTATTTTGTATCGCTTCGCCCTCTCGAACGGTACGGATAGCGTGGCTTGGGTAATGCTGACGATGTCCACATGTAGGTATGATGATAATTTAAATTTCAAATTAATTCTTTAAAAATAATTTTCTGGGAGAAGGAATTACTACAAAAGGCAATAGACAGAGAGTGTCGGAAAAGGGTAGAGAGGCCTTTGCCCTGCAGTAGGAAAATACAGGCTCCTAATAATAAATACCTTAACGTGAATTACCTCCATAAATGGA
>CM031587.1:9534304-9567304 GCA_018467065.1 Ephestia elutella | reverse complement strand
AAGGTATTCACAAAGCATAAATTATAAGCAACAGAGATATTATTGTTGAAAGGTGCTCATACATAGATACTCATTTGTACTCATTACAGCTCCTGTCAAGATTCCTTAGCCGTTGGTTCTGCTTTTAATAGCTCGTCGTCCTCCTGAGCGATCAGGCTGTTAAGGACGTCCTCGCCGTTGTCGTATTCGTCGATTATCTCTGATGAGTCCTCCTCGTTCAAATCAGTTGTGGGGGCGTTTTCACAGGAGTGGCCTGTGCAGTACTTGCAAATTGCTGAGCATCTAAGACCTGCTTTCTTGCAGCCGCCAGCTCCGGTGCTACAGCCTTTGCTGCACTTGCAGGAAACAATTTGGAGGATGTTATCTGGGCCAGCATTTTTGGTTGTGGGGAATGATAGTCATGTCCTCCCTGACGTGTCCGTCAACGGCGGATCTTGTAATCTCCGTAGATGGGAACGGATATGGCTAGCAAAACCAAACTTGGTTTTGAAGATCCGGTTGCATGGCACACAGTGCAACTGACCTAAGTTGTTGTATGTGTACGTGTAGGAAGGCTTGGGACGGGTTTTTCGTAGAAGGCGTTTAGAGTCGAGATCTGATACCCGATTCTATTCAAATTTATTAACTTCCTCTTTGACAGAGCTGCGCCATGCTTGCCTCTGCCTCGCAAGCTCTTCCCAATGTTTTGTTGGAATCTCACATGCAGCTAAGGTGACGTTTTAGGACATCTTTGTAACGCAGGTATTGTCCTCCAGCTTTGCGTTTGTCTTTATACAGCTGTGAATAGAAAACAGACTTAGGTAGCCTAGCATCGTCCATGCATACTAGATGTCCACACCATCTTAATTGTCCCTGAATGAAGAGAGATTCTATGCCCATCATTTGAGTCTTCTGTAGGATAGTGGTGTTTGGAATTCGATCTTGCTGGTAAATGCGGAGGGTAGGCGGGCTAGTTGCAATTTAGCCTTCGTAACTAATCGTGTGAATAATCGGTACAGCAGGTCGTCTAGCCCGCCTACCACCGACAAGGGACGCTGCCAATTACCACTCCCTCCGCATTTTTCAACAAGTACAAGCGTGGTTAGGTAATGAATTTCTCCCATCAGTGTGGGGCTGGAGGCTAACCACGCGAGGGGTACTACCAATACCCACAACCTAAAATGATAGGTCAGATAACATCCTCCAAATTGTTTCCTGCAAGTGCAGCAAAGTCTGTAGCACCGAAGCTGGTATTTGGGGTTGGGTAGGGAAGGGTGGGGGGGGGTTTCAAATATTGGTTATTGTAACAAGGGACCATAATAGAAACAACACTTCATCATTATTCTGATATAGGTATATGAAGAAAGGTGGAATTCTGCATTTTCGCCATTTTTTAGCGATTTTTGAAAATTGACTTTTCTTTCGTAGCGCCATATCTCGGTAACGAATTGACTTACAAATAAGTTTGTTTAGTGAAAATTGTGGGAAATTTAACGCTCTACAAAAAAGTACTGGAATGCTTTTGCAGTAGGATGTAAGGAAAAAAAAATATTGACGAAAAACTGACGAAAAGTCGATTTTTTTTCAGTTTTCCCCCCCTCCTCTTTTTGCACAAGGTCCTCGAGGTCCAAAACTTGACAAAATGTTAAATAACCATCCCTGAACAACATCTCCAAGTTTCATTAAATTCCGACCTTTTTCTACGAAAGTCCACTTTTTGCGACTTGTCGACCGGCCTATAAGTAGTATTAGAGCATGAAGGTATTAACATGTCAACTGTGTTAATGATTTATTGTAGAAAATTATATATTACTTGAGTGTCACCTTTCAGCTTATCCTGGTGTTTTTATTCCTGTTTTTATTTTTATATCCGATCTTCCATCAGGGTTATGGGCTTAATCACGGAATTTATAACACTTGTGTTATAAATTCCGTGGGCTTAATCAACGGATAAAAAGAAAACTCGTAAGACGCAATATTCTTTTTTAAACAACTAAGGATAAAACACGACATATAAAGATACCATGGATACAAACACATGCACTGGAGATAGTGCTCAAGCACCCAAATCAGAGAGCACCTTTGGATTAAATAGGTACTCGTAGTGTGGCAGAAAGTCGGGACAAACGAAGCACCGTGAAAGTTCGGTACCGAAAAAGACCGGGTAACAAAAAAGACCGGTAAATAAATGACGGTAAAAATTCGTAAGGTTGTTTTGAAAATTTCCGAAAAAATCTATTAGGTTTGTTGAGTGTGTAAAAATGAGTACATGTTGTATAAATTGGTGCGGGAAATCATCAAGGATATTAAATCTCCAAAAGGATGGTATAACCACAGACATATAATCTTAAATTTAAAAAAAATATATTTCTGTGGGTATAACTTTCCACAGGTAAGTTTATTAATTAATTTTATATAATTACGTGCAGAGTTCACTTTATAATGGTCGAACTATGTGAAACAGTGCGAACTAGAGTACCAAAATGGGGTGACGTTGATTCTTTCCCAAGTATCAACTATGTGTGTCCTTTTCTGGTTGACGTCAGCTACCGCTCCCGACCCCCGCATACTTCCTCTAAGTTTGGTGACTTTGGACGCGAACAGGCATTAAATGATACTCAATCTATTGGGGGTTATCTGAATCCATTGACTGACACCCATGGAACTAATAACAAGCTGTACGACTACGAAGTTCTTATTTTTTCCATGCTGTGCTGACCCGTTGCTTTGTAAGAACTAGCTTTTGCTCGCGGCTCAGCCCGCTTAAATTATATACCAAAACCTTCCTCAGGACCACTTCAGACCAACCGTACCATCGGCCATACCCATAGTGGTACAGTGAGACTTAATATTTAATGGTATTTCTCTGAGGGTATTACAGGAACCACCCCGTTCTTTGGTAAAAACCGTTCAGAAGTCTGATTTCTGACAAACATGCCATCTTTATTTGATAGTAAATATCCCACGGGAACAGTGCTTTTTCCTGGGATGAAAGGTACCTACGTCCTCAATAAAATAAATAAATAAATAAATATATACGGACAAATCACACAGATTGAGCTAGCCCCAAAGTAAGTTCGAGACTTGTGTTATGGGATACTAACTCAACGATGCGTATATCTAATTTATACCTCCACACAACACTCGTGACGTCACAAACCGTGGTGGCATCGGGTATAATTTGGGATCCAGAAATTGAAAATTAATTCTTCTAAAGCATACATTTACCTAACAATTGTGACGTCACTGGTCGTGTTGACATCGGGTATAAATTTGGATTTATTTAGGATTACGCTCGTAAGTATTTTAAAACGCACCCGACCGCAACGACGACGGGTTCGTTCGGTAGGTTCCTATTCTTTTGCACGTTCCTGTTACATCACATATTTTATTTTACTGAACTATTTTATTTCAATTTCTTTTCGAATTTGTGTTCCTATTAGTGTGAAAAGTGTATGAAATGAAAGACAAAGCCAGTTTAGAGGGTATATAAATGATCATTGAATGTTAGGTTTTCAGGGTGTTTGTATGTATGTAAGTTTCTTATTCCACCATAAGTCTTGTATAGCGTAATAGATTTTGATGTGAGAGGTATTTTTAGATTCCTTGCATTCCTCCGAGTGGCATAGGCTATCTGACGACATCATAAAAACAAAATGGCAGATTTATCGCGTATATAATCATATACGCGATAAATAGCAGACCAAAAAAATAAAATTTACTTTTGAGTTAAAAATAATACAATAACACTTAACCCATATATAATATCCATATAGTAAGGTGTCCAAATGACTTGAATTTTAAAATTTATTGTGAGTTGTCAGTCGTGTTTTTTATTTTTTAATAATTAGCTTGTACTTTTTAGGTTTGTATGGGGTGTCTATTAAAATACAGATTTTTATCACATCGATTATCATGTCCCAGAAAACTATTCCACGTTTTTCAATATATTTTTTTCTTAAAACATCGGAAAACTTATTATCGCAGTTTCATAATATCGAACAACATTTCCTAAAAAAAACGTTATAAAATTTCTACTATTCCAAGAAAAACGATATATCAAACTAACATTTCACACATGTATTAAGATATCGATGTAACCATTTACAATAACATGTTTCAATATGTAACGATGCGCATCATAACTTTTAATCGCAGTAACGTTTCATCGAACGCTGCATTTGCTTGTTGTTGCTTAAAACATGCAAAAAGGTATAGCAAGATTAAGGCATACAGCAAGCATACATGCAGCAAGCACAACAAACATGTAGCAAGCATCAGCAAGCATGCAGCAAACATGCAAGCAGGCATGCAGCAAGCATGCAAGCATGCAGCAAGCAAGTATTTCTGGGTGGCTCCACCAGAAGACTCGCTCCGTCGGCCCTTCGATTCATTTGGGCACTTAACCTAGCTCCGCTCGAGAGGTCGCCGGCTCGCTTCGCTCGCCACCTCCCCCCCTCGCTTCGCTTCGGCCTCGTTTTCTTCGCTCCTTCCTTCGCTCTGCCCTCATTTTCTCAGGACCTCCTTCGAGAGCCTTCTGGTTCCGCGCGAAGGAATAACACTCTAGTATATGACAAAGTTGAGCCACGTGGAGTCGGGGTGCTCTGAGTCGGATTTGTGATCCATTTATAATTAATGGACTAGCTATAAATTTACTGTTGATCAATACAATACTACCAGATTAATCTATCTATATAGGATAACATAATAATATAATATTTGATGTTTCAAATATATTGCAAACTGAAACTTACGTGGAAATAAAATTATGGGTAACAAAACTTTGATGTTTCATTATTTCGATGAAATACGTAAAATATGAAAAGAAATAACGATAGAGTGTGTTTGTACGTAATGAATAATCGCGTAAATGAAATTGCGATGTAAACAGATTTAAGGATTTGTTACATATTGATTTAAAATATCTGCGAGTGGTTTTATGGGACATGAAAATCGTTGAAGTAAATTGCGATAAAGTGATGGGTTCCCGTTTGTGGGTGTCTATTAAAATACAGATTTTTATCACATCGATTATCATGTCCCAGAAAACAATTCCACGTTTTTCAGTATATTTTTTTCTGAAAACATCGAAAAACTTATTATCGCAGTTTCATAATATCGAACAACATTTCCTAAAAAAAACGTTATAAAATTTCTACTATTCCAAGAAAAACGATATATCAAACTAACATTTCACACATGTATTAAGATATCGATGTAACCATTTATAATAACATGTTTCAATATGTAACGATGCGCATCATAACATTTAATCGCAGTAACGTTTCATCGAACGCTGCATTCGCTTGTTGTTGCTTAAAACATGCAAAAAGGTATAGCAAGATTAAGGCATACAGCAAGCATGCATGCAGCAAGCACAACAAACATGTAACAAGCATCAGCAAGCATGCAGCAAGCATGAAACAAGCATGCAGCAAGCATGCAGCAGGCATACAACAAGCATGCAGCAGGCATGCAGCAAGCATGCAGCAAGCATTCAGCAAGCATGCAGCAAACATGCAAGCAGGCAAGCAGCAAGCATGCAAACATGCAGCAAGCATGCAAGCAGGCATGCAGCAAGCATGCAAGCATGCAGCAAGCATGCAAGCATGCAGCAAGCAAGTATTTCTGGGTGGCTCCACCAGAAGACTCGCTCCGTCGGCCCTTCGATTCATTCGGGCACTTAACCTCGCTCCGCTCGAGAGGTCGCCGGCTCGCTTCGCTCGCCACCTCCCCCCCTCGCTTCGCTTCGGCCTCGTGCCCTCATTTTCTCAGGACCTCCTTCGTGAGCCTTCTGGTTCCGCGCGAAGGAATAACACTCTAGTATATGACAAAGTTGAGCCACGTGGAGTCGGGGTGCTCTGAGTCGGATTTGTGATCCATTTATAATTAATGGACTAGCTATAAATTTACTGTTGATCAATACAATACTACCAGATTAATCTATCTATATAGGGTAACATAATAATATAATATTTGATGTTTCAAATATATTGCAAATTGAAACTAACGTGGAAATAAAATTATGGGTAACAAAACTTTGATGTTTTATTATTTCGATGAAATACATAAAATATGAAAAGAAATAACGATAGAGTGTGTTTGTACGTAATGAATAATCGTGTAAATGAAATTTCGATGTAAACAGATTTAAGGATTTGTTACATATTGTATTAAAATATCTGCGAATGGTTTTATGGGACATGAAAATCGTTGAAGTAAATTGCGATAAAGTGATGGGTTCCCATTTCTATAGTATACCCGAACGTAACTCTATGGAGCGTTGTGTGGAGGTATAAATTAGATATACGCCTCAACGATACTATATTTTATAACAAATACATATATAGATAAACATCCAAGACCCAGGTCAATCTGAAAAAGATCATTTTCAATCTTGACCTGACCGGGGATCGAACCCGGGACCCCCGGGTTCAGAGGCAAGGTCTTTTACCACTGCGCCACGGAGGTCGTCAAAAAGTGTGTGGCGTCTCGTAGTGTGGCAGAAAGTCAATACTTCTAACTATATGTATACGTTCAGGATGATTGGTTCAGTAGATAAAGCGTGAAGAGGTAACAAACAAACTCACTTTCGCATTTATATTATTAGGATAGGATGGGCGTGGCCGTTTTCTGCTCTGTAGCTGTAGTTGAAAAGCTATAGGTCATAGAGCAACACGGACTTCCGGGCCGCGCGCGGAAGTCCTTGTTGCTCGAAGCTATATATAGGTACTACCTTGGCCTTAAGTTGAAGTGAAGTTCTTTTTTGTCCATGGTAGGTATGAGCAATGTGTTAGCAAATGTTTAATGTACTGAACCTTTGATTCTTCTTATCTGCTTGAGCTGTGCTCTTGTCGGTGGAGAGCACGCCACACCTCTCTATACTCGGCTTTCTTGACACGACACGACGACGACGCCTGCCTTCTCTTTCAGTTGGCTTACATAACTCTTTCTTTTTACTAAATGAAATGGAGAACCTTTGATTATCAATCCGATATTATTTATCTGAGTTGTGAAAGACAGACAAACACGAAATTCAGAATAAAAGAATCAATCAATCAAAATCTTTATTTATATGTGTACAAACATGTTACATTTATAGAGGGCTGCCATACACTACGGCATGCAAAAAGTTATTAAATTTAAAATTATTTTAGTACATTAGCATGATGTCAATTAAATTATTGTCTAGAATTTATCTTCAAGAAACTTCTTAATACTATAGTGTACGGGTTATTGCTTGTAAGTGATAGAAATGATAAATAGTCTTGATAGAAAAACTAATAAAAAATATATTGTCCAAAAAAACTTGATATGCTAAGTATGATTTGTGAATGATAGTGAGAACGTACGATGCGCTTGATGATCGATTACGAACTAGTTTGAAAAATATGAATTTACAACGATGCGGCGTATTTAGCTGACGCGGCGCAACGTACCTAAAGTAATGGCCCGTACATGCTCCCGGGCGAGAAGATGAGAGAAGTTAATAGATGCTGTATGAATGTCAGCGATTTAAAACTAACAAGATGAAAGTCAATGTTTTAACCTATGTATGTATTAAGATGATATATAATGTATTAATATGATATTTGTTGCTCGATTTTAAGACTTCTGACATCGTTAAATGATATTTAAAAAAAGGAAAATGTAAAAAATATTATAATAAATATTCCTTAAAGTCTCTGATCGCCGAGCGAAACTTCGCCGTTGCCGGTCCCAAGCCCGGATGAGAAAGAAGGAGGGTAGGCAGAGAGGTGATAACAGACTGCCGTAAGTTCACCAACGCCGAGTCACGGGCGGCGGTCAAGTAACCCGAAACTGGCTACAGCGGCCACGAGGAACTAAATCACCTCCAAAACGACTGACTCGCCAAGACGTTTTGCCAACGTGGCGGGATTATGGCAATTAACCTTGATGGACTACACAAATAAACCACGGCCCCCAGTCCCCAGCAGTCACACTATTCCTGGCTACGACAGCGGTCACGGTCACGGTGTGACAGGGGGTGCGAAGAATCCCTGGGTACGATCCGGCTGTCAAACACGACTATACTTGGCTACGTTTAATACGGACACGATTAGATCACAAGAGAAACTGGAAGAACTGGAAAAGGACCTCACAGGCATAAAGTGGGATGTTATTGGGCTGAGCGAAGTGAGGCGGAACGGAGAAGACACCTTACAACTAAACTCCGGAAATGTACTGTTTTACACTGGAAGTACAAATTCTGCAATAGGTAGCGTAGGCTTCCTGATAAATAAACGTATCGTCCACAATATCGTTGAAGCTTCGCAGTATCTCACCACGAGTAGCTTATGCCGTACTATATTTGAACAAACGATACACCATCAAAATCGTTCAAGTCTACTCTCCAGCAAGAACAGCAACGCACACCTTAGCCGACGTAGAAACTTTCTACGAAGATATTGATAAGGCGTTAGCGGCCGGGAAGAAGACTAAGTTTAATATAGTACTAGGTGATTTCAATTCCAAATTGGGACCTGGAAACAATGATGACAATTACATAGGCCCCTTCGGGATTGGTGTAAAGGAACGACCGAGGTAAAATTTTGGCCAACTACTTAGAGTCAAGAAATTCTATGCCATGAATTCATATTTCTGCAAAAAACCTCAAAGAAGATGGACGTGGGCCGGGCCAGGCGGGAAAGTAAAGAACGAAATTGACTTCATATGCACAGACCAGAAACATATAATAACAGATGTCACAGTGCTCAAAAAACTCAAGATGAGCAACCACAGAATGGTCAGGGGAATATTAAACATAAATACAAAATTCGAAAGACAAAAGCTGCTCAAAAAACCCCTGGCAAATCTACAAATTCCCAATGGAGTCCATAAGGATTTTGCAGAAAAACTGGATTTAATATTAAATACACAAGCCCCAGTAAACACCACCAACCACCTAGAGGACAAATATAATCGCTTGACAACGGCGGTATCAAGCACGGCACGTGACTTTTTCCGACTAACACCTCGTGCGAAAAACCCGATTAACCCCGAAACCGAAATGCTTCTGGAACAAAGACGTAATCTCAACTCAGAATGCTATGGTACACAGCAACACCGTGAGCTTAATAGGAAGATATCAAAGGCTTTGAGACGAGACATACGCAAACGGAATACCAATATAATACAACGTCTTATAGAAAAACACCGCGGCCCTAAGATCTTCAAAAGAGCTACAAAAAATGGCAGTAGTCAACTTATTAAGTTAGAAAACAGTCAGAGGGAAATCGTTACGGAAACGTCGAAATTGCTTGATGTAATTTCTGAATTCTATGGGGAGCTGTATGACTCTCATACCAGTAAACCAGAGACCTTAAACCCCAGCGATAAGAGAGCACCTCTAGTGAGACACTATACTGAAGACATCCCAGAAATAAGTATGTACGAAGTAAAACGAGCGCTAAAACAGCTAAAAAGCAGTACAAAGCTCCCGGAGAGGACGGCATAACCACCGAGCTGCTTAAGGCTGGCGGACGCCCAATACTAAAAGAACTCCGATGGATTTTCAACGAGGTGATGTTTACAGGCGTCATTCCAACACAGTGGCACAATAGTCTTGTCGTGCTTTTCCACAAAAAGGGCTCAAAAACCGATCTCAAGAACTACCGCCCGATTGCGCTTCTGAGCCAAATTTATAAAGTATTCTCACGTGTCATCACGACGCGTATGACAAAACGACTCGACGATCACCAACCTAAAGAGCAGGCAGGCTTTCGATCAGGCTTCAGCACAATCGACCACATATTCACTATAAGGCAAGTGATACAGAAAACCCACGAATATAATAGACCACTCTACCTTGCCTTCGTGGATTATGAGAAGGCTTTTGATTCTGTGGAGCACTGGGCCGTGTTTGATTCTCTACAGCGCTGCCGTGTCGACTACAGATACGTTCAGATGCTAAAAAACCTATACCAGTCCGCTACAATGACTACACAGATACTGGGTGCTTCCACGACAGTGCATATTAAAAGAGGGGTACGCCAAGGAGATGTCATATCGCCGAAGCTTTTCACAAATGCCCTTGAAGATATTTTCAAAACCTTGTGTTTGTAATATATTGGGTAAAACTAAACGCAGGCGTTTCCTGTTATCGCCGCCAGGCGTTTTGGGGTTCTCACACTGCTAGCGTGGATGGCGTCGCGTGTGGTCCGCCATTGCATTGTCCAGGGCGATATCGGTTTGATTTTAATACGCGGAGCGGTCTCGCGTCTTTTGCTTGTTGTTTAGTTTGAGTGATAATTGTGAATCTCCTGTTTGTTAAATAACTATTGAATTTGTGTTTGTGAAAAACTCTGTTATTGTGACTTTTTCTTGTGAGAGGTGAAACGTGGCTGGCTGTTCACATCTGACTGTTCCCGAGTGAAACTACGGGAAGAAATCTATTTAGTTGTCCTGGGGAATTGAGATCTCAAGGGTTAGGTAGGGTGATTAGGAATTCCCCCTTCCCGAAGACACTCAAGTTTGGATCCGAAGAGAAAGAAGATTTAATTTGGTAAGTGTTCAATTGTAGTTAATTTATAGGTTATCATATAGGGCCCTGTAGCTCCCTTCATAAGCTACGGTGGTAGCAGACTGCGTTAAGTTAGTTAGGTTTTAGTCGGGCAAACGTGGTGCCGCGTGGAGATTTTTCCCGGTACTTATTTTTACCGGTGGTTTTTCCCGGTGGAGAGTTCCGGTACAGAATTCTTCCCGCCGCTTCGTTTGTCCGGATTCGCTCTGCGCACATTTTCTGGCAGCAGAGCGTAGTTGCTCTGCACATTTTCTGGTAGCAGAGCGTAGTTTATCTACCCTCTATTTGTTCGTTTGTAAAAAATAATTAATTGTTTGTAAATATTATTAGATTTTTCTTAGTTTGTTTGTATAAGAATATTTGTAACCTTTTTTGTATTTGTTTGCGGTTTGTACCGTGCGTTCCGGGTTTGTGCCATTCTCATACCTACCGCGGTTCTTCGTGTAGTTGCTTGATTTTGTTGTTTTTTATTTACCTTTTGTTATTTTTTGTTTGTGACTTGACGCGATGGCGAAGGCCTCCAATGCTAGGGCGACACTCGCCAACGAATTGAGAGGGTTTGTGACGGCCGGAGGACTCCTGTCCCGGAAGGACAGGGAGGGCGCCATACTGCTAAGAGCGGATCACCTCCACTCACGATTGATTAGCGCGGAAGCGGCCATGGCGGCGCTTACCGAAGCCGATCTTGCCACCCCGGAAGGAGGCCTACGCAGGTCACATGGCGGACATGGACCAGATCCTGAGTCTGCACGATGATATCGCGAGAGGCGGTGACCGCAATAAGGGCGAGACAGGCTGGCGGACCAGCCCCTCGCACACCTGTTAGACAGGAAGGACCAGCGGTTACTGGTCGGCTCACCACCCTTCAGCTGTCCCACTTTGGGGGTAGGATGGAGGAGTGGGTAGCATATAAAAATATGTTTGAGTCCCTGAATTAAACGTAGCACGACCAGGATTTGTCGAAGGCCCAGAGATACGGCCTACACTCCTCTCCACTCTTGAGGATGAAGCGCAGGTCGCTCATCCAGCACCTCCGGGTGGAGGACGACCAGTACGACGCACGGCGGGAGTTATTGAACTCCCGCTATCAAAACTTACGTTTGTTAGCGGATGCGCACGCCGCACAGTTGATGGCCCTGCCCAAGGTGGCCAACAGGGCACAGTTGCGCCTGCAGTTGCTCACGCCCGTTACAGTGGCCTGTAACGCGCTCCGCACACTGCTGGGCTGCCGGTGGACCAATGGTCCCTTTTTGCTGGTGCACATTGTATTGGGCAAATTACCCAATGACATCCGCTCGCGGTTTTGAAAGCGCGAGAATGCGGAACGGGATAGCACCACCCTACCAACATTCACTGACTTGAGTGAAGTTTTTTGGAATTTGAGGCACGGGCTGCTGAGAATACCATGACGGACTCCAGCGCCATCCAGAGCGCCTGAACGCTAGGCCCTTGGAACCCTCATGGCGAGGAGGCCCCAACAGGGACGAGCAACCGCCACCGCGTGGAACTGGTGCCGCGGCGAGGTTGCACACACGGCAGCAGTCGCGAGGGACGCGGACTGCCTGCAATGTGGTCGGATGGGCCACAGCCTGCTGCAATGCAGGGACTGGCAGAGACTGTCCAGTACAAGATAGGCGCCGCTCATGGCAAAGCGGCATGAACCTTTGCTTTTACTGTTTGGGCAGTCACTATGCACGTGACTGTCCCAGAACTCGCCATACCATGCAGTGCATGCCGTGGGCTGCCACGTGATGCTCTGCATGAACCGGAACGGGGATGGCCCCCGGTTTGTTGAGGCAGGGGTCCCCTATGGGCGGGGGGCGCTCCTTGCGCGAAGCCCTCCACCATCGAGACGGAGGACGCCGGCTTTCGCTCGTCGCACCCCCTCGGGAGGGGGTCGCGTACCTGCGCGGGTCTTGGCGGACCGGGACCACGCGCCCCAAGGTCATGGCCAGTATGTGGCTGGCCAGGCCCCGGATAGGGCCCCCATGGGCGGGGGCCCTAGATCGGACGTGAGAGTGGGGACACCCCCCTCCACGCGGGTTACCACTACCCACCACATGCAGCCGCAGCGGTCTTCTCCGCCGCTGCACGAGTACCCACGGCTGGAGTACCACCCGCCGTACCATAGGTATGGCCGGGCCGCGGGTTATGCCCCCCCTCAGATGGGGATGTGCACTCGCCCGACATATTATCCGGGTCAGTGGCGCCCCCCTGGTTTGGAGAGAGTGGGGAGCCCGTAACTAGCTTGCTCCCTTGCTGGGACAGAGCCGCGGACGGTTCTGCTCCCAACCGCGGTGGTCCGCGTATGGGGTCGTGGGGGGGAAGCCATGAATTTGAGAGCTCTGTTGGACTCAGGGGCTCAAAGCAGTTTGGTTACCACTCGAGTGGCACGCCAGTTAGGTTTAGTCGTGGAAGACTCGCCTGTGCCACTTCTTGGAGTTGGTGGCATACAGGTGAAGTGTCTGACGGGCCAGACACTTGTCACCTTTTCTTCGCTGAAGTCCTCCACAATGAGGATCACGACTTCGGCTATGGTAATGGATACCATTGCGGGTTGGCAGCCCTCGACAGACATACCGCCGGGTGTGTTGTCTTTGGTTTCGGGTCTGGATTTGGCCGACCCCTTTGTTTTTCATCCCGGCCCAGTGGACTTGCTCCTGGGCTCGGACGTATTGGGTTGGATTTTGTTGGGTACCCAGAAGGCTCTGGGTTCGTCTTCACTGATGGCAGTGTCTACTATCTTTGGTTTCGCCCTGATGGGCCCTGTGTTTGATAATAGCACCGTGGAGGAGCCACCGGTCGTCGCATCAGCGTCCTTGGCCAAGACCATGCAAAGGTTTTGGGAGGTGGAGGAGCCACCTATGAGTTCCAGGATGGATCCGGAACACGCTGAGTGCGAAGCCCTTTTTCGATCGACCACGGAGGAGGTTGCCCTCCGGTCGGTTTGTAACTAGGTTACCTTTTGTTGCCTCTCGTCCTAGCCTAGGGCAAAGTAGGGCGCTTGCGGAGAAACGACTGCTGTCCATGGAGCGACGTATGCAGCGTGACCACGTACTTCGCGATAAATATATTGAATTTATGCGCGAGTACGAGGATTTGGGTCACATGTCTCCGGCTCGAGTTGATTGGAGCTCAACTGAGCATTATTTCTTGCCCCACCACGCGGTGGTGAAGGCCTCAACGGGCAAATTGAGGACCGTCTTCGATGGGTCCGCACCCACTTCGAACGGGGTTTCGTTGAATCTGTGTTTGCATTCGGGTCCCAAATTGCATAGGGACATAATTGACATCATCTTGAACTTTAGAAGACATCAAGTGGTTTTTGGTGCGGACATCCGGATGATGTTCCGCCAGACAGTCATACATCCTGAGGACAGGCGATTCCAGTTGATACTCTGGCGTGAGCGCCCTGAGGATCCTGTGACGGTGTATGAACTCAATACGAACACGTATGGTCTGAAATCTAGTCCCTATATCGCCATCAGATCATTGCTTGAATTGGCAGAGCGAGAACGGATCCGCTTTCCCCGTGGGGCTTCCGTGCTGTCACGTGACTTGTATGTTGATGACGTGTGCACCGGAGCCCAAAGTATTGAGGAGGCCCTCCTACTGCGGGACGAATTGATTGAAATATTGAAAACGGGTGGCTATGAGCTACGTAAGTGGTTGTCCAATGAGCCTTAAGTTCTAGAAGGGATCCCGGAGGATCACCAACAGAACCCTCACCTGTTTGAGGATGTGGATGATCCCAACAGGATAGCGGTGCTGGGCATGCAGTACCAGCCGCTAACCGATATTTTCACATTCCAAGTGGACTTGGAAATACCAAAAGTCTGGACTAAGAGAACGGTGTTGTCCGTAATAGCTCGTATGTTTGATCCAAGCGGTTGGATCAGTCCAGTGATATTCTCTGCGAAGTGTCTTCTTCAGAGACTTTGGACTTTGGGCGTCTCGTGGGACGAGCCGCTGTTTGGCTCTCCATTGGATGATTGGCTCGAGTTGTTTTCATCGATTAAGGAAGTCAATCGGATTGCCTTGCCTCGTCGAATATTGCCACCCGGGAAATATCGAGCCAGCCTGCATGGCTTTTGTGACGCGTCGGAGCGAGGCTATGCCGCGTCAGTCTATATGCGGACAGTTGACGCCGATGGCCGGGTCAATGTCTCGCTTTTGTTAGGGAAGAGCAAGGTCGCCCCCATCAGGACTAGGCTGACTATTCCCAAGCTTGAGTTGAGTGGAGCTCACCTTCTCTCTAAATTGTTGCATCACGTTGCCAGTGAGCTGGCGGCCACGGTCGAGATACGAGACATCTTCGCCTGGTCGGATAGCCAGGTCGCGCTTGCATGGTTGCGCGCGGCCCCACATACCTTGGAGGTTTTTGTGGGAAATCGGGTTTCCCAAATCCAGAATATCGGAATTGATATAACATGGAGACATGTGCCGGGAGAGCTTAACCCAGCGGACTGTGCTTCCCGAAGGTTGTACGGCACCAGAATTGGTGTCACACCCGCTCTGGTGGGGTCCAGAGTGGCTGATGGGATCAGAAACATCTTGGCCTGTCTGTCAGACAGATGTTACTTCTTTGAGTTTGACCGGGCTCCGTGTACATGCTGTAGTCGCTGAGACGACGTCGGAGCCGGATTGGCTACTTGCTCGGTATAGTAGCTTGGATAAGCTTCTGGGTGTTACCAGTTGGATTAAGCGTTTCATACATAAGTGTAGAAACCCACAGGCAAAGCGGTTGGAGCCGATTGCAGGTGCAGAAGAGCGCCGGAGCGCATTGTTGCATTGGGTCCGTGTCGTGCAGACCGGACGGTTTGAGTCAGAGCTTCGTATTTTGCGCGACGGACGCGCTAAGTTGAAGGGCGCGGTCGCTCGTTTGAACCCGTACATCGACTCGGATGGGCTTCTTCGGGTTGGAGGCAGGCTCCGGAAGGCGGATCTTCCATATGAGACTCGCCATCCTCTGTTGTTGCCCAAGGGCGGACCCTTGGTGCAGCTTTTGGTGTCTGATCGACACATTCGTAACGCCCATGCTGGGTGCAATGCTTTGTTGGCTATTTTGCAACGCGAGTTTTGGATTTTGTCTGCCCGAAGAGCAATCCGTAGTGTCCTGTTTCGATGTATTGCATGTTATAGGTTGAAGGCATCCACGATGCAACCACAGATGGGTGATTTGCCCGCTGATCGAATCCGACCTTCGAGACCGTTTGACGGCGTTGGAACCGATTTTGCCGGTCCCTTTTCGATCAAGGCTTCTCCCTTTCGTAATGCCCGTATTGTGAAGGGCTATTTGTGTGTATTTGTTTGTTTGGCCACCAAGGCTGTCCATTTGGAGGTGGTATCGGCTCTGACTACGGAGGCCTTCGTCGCCGCGTTGGATCGCTTTGTTTCGCGTCGAGGTCTACCTTCCCTTATTAGGTCTGATAATGGCACAAACTATAAGGGAACTGTAAATTATCTTAAGGATGTTTCTGTGTTTATTGATAAGAATTGTACTAGTTTAAGTCAAATTGCTGCTCAAAGGGGAATAACCTGGAAGTTTAGTCCCCCAAGTTGCCCCCATTGGGGAGGAATTTTTGAAGCGGCTGTGAAATCCGCAAAGACCCACCTCCGCCGCATTATCGGAGAAACGGCTCTAACTTTTGAAGAGCTGGCCACAGTGTTTTGTAAAGTTGAGGCGGTCCTCAACTCTCGTCCTCTCTGTCCGCTATCTCCAGATCCAAATGACTTGGAAGCTCTCACCCCTGGTCATTTTTTGGTGGGAGGGCCGTTGAATGCCCTGCCCGAATACCCGTGGAAGGATGAACGCGTATATCGGTTGTCGCGTTTTCAAATGTTGCAGCAAATGAGCCAGGACTTTTGGCGTCGCTGGTCGCTTGAATATTTGCATTTGCTGCAGCAAAGAGTGAAGTGGACAGACAGGACTGAGCCTCCCAGGGAGGGTGATTTAGTATTGTTAAAAGAGGCAAATTTGCCCTCATTGCTTTGGCGACGAGCTCGCATATTACGTTTGATTCTTGGCGGAGATGGCACTCCGCGTGTGGCTGAGGTGTTGGTCGACGGTTCGATTTTAAGGAGAGGTGTGACCTCTCTCGCCCGCCTTCCCGTAGAGTAAGCTAGCGGTCTGCTTCTCAGACCGGGACGGGGGGATGTTTGTAATATATTGGGTAAAACTAAACGCAGGCGTTTTCCTGTTATCGCCGCCAGGCGTTTTGGGGTTCTCACACTGCTAGCGTGGATGGCGTCGCGTGTGGTCCGCCATTGCATTGTCCAGGGCGATATCGGTTTGATTTTAATACGCGGAGCGGTCTCGCGTCTTTTGCTTGTTGTTTAGTTTGAGTGATAATTGTGAATCTCCTGTTTGTTAAATAACTATTGAATTTGTGTTTGTGAAAAACTCTGTTATTGTGACTTTTTCTTGTGAGAGGTGAAACGTGGCTGGCTGTTCACATCTGACTGTTCCCGAGTGAAACTACGGGAAGAAATCTATTTAGTTGTCCTGGGGAATTGAGATCTCAAGGGTTAGGTAGGGTGATTAGGAATTCCCCCTTCCCGAAGACACTCAAGTTTGGATCCGAAGAGAAAGAAGATTTAATTTGGTAAGTGTTCAATTGTAGTTAATTTATAGGTTATCATATAGGGCCCTGTAGCTCCCTTCATAAGCTACGGTGGTAGCAGACTGCGTTAAGTTAGTTAGGTTTTAGTCGGGCAAACGTGGTGCCGCGTGGAGATTTTTTCCCGGTACTTATTTTTACCGGTGGTTTTTTCCCGGTGAAGTTCCGGTACAGAATTCTTCCCGCCGCTTCGTTTGTCCGGATTCTCTCTGCCACATTTTCTGGCAGCAGAGCGTAGTTGCTCTGCACACCTTGGAATGGAACGGCATGGGTATCAACATAGACGGACAATACTTAAGTCATCTTCGCTTTGCTGACGACATCGTTCTACTTTCCGAGACACCTGAAGATCTAAAACAGATGCTCAATGATCTAAGCCAAGCGTCACGGAAAGTTGGTCTACAGATGAATCTGGAGAAAACGAAGTGGATGGGCCCCACGGATACCCAGATTCTAATTAATGGCACAACGGTGGAGAAGGTCAAAGATTATGTGTACTTGGGTCAGAAAGTCGGGTTAGAGAAAGACACGCTGGAAAAAGAAATCGACAGACGCATACAACTGGGCTGGGCGGCCTTTGGGAAATTGACTGATGTCTTCAAGTCAAAGTTACCCCAGAGTTTGAAGACTCGAGTATATGACCAATGTGTTCTTCCAGTGATGACTTATGCTTGCGAGACGTGGACACTTACTGTCGGAACGGTCCACCGCCTTAAAGTGGCTCAGAGAGCCATGGAACGCTCAATGCTCGGAGTCACTCTGCGAGACAGGGTCAGAAACGAAACCATACGCCGGCGCACAAAAATCACAGATATAGGTGAACGAGTTGCGCGCCTAAAGTGGCAATGGGCTGGACATATCTGCCGCAGAGATGATGATAGATGGAGTCAGAGGGTTCTGTTCTGGCGACCCCGTACAGGAAGACGAAGTGTAGGCAAACCAGCTGCCAGATGGTCGGACGATATCAAAAAGACGGCAGGACCGACCTGGACCAGAATCGCCGCATCAAGATCAGAGTGGAAGTCAAATCAAGAGGCATACGTTCAGCAGTGGACAAAAATATGCTGAGAAGAAGAAGAAGAAGAAAGTCTCTGATCAAATGTCTGTCCTAAATGTGGTGACGTGCACTTATCAACTTTCACTACACACTTTTCATGCTTTTCACTAACACTTGTGACACTACGCGATGGTGCCGGCTGCTGCAGCTCGGGCTGTGGCCCGGGCTGAAGCTCCGCCTTTGCTCGTGCTGGAGGGCAGCACGCCTGCCCTGCGTGCCAGGTTGTCCTCGTCGTCGACTGCTCGCCTGGAGTGGGACGCGCCACCCGCGGCATGGGGCGCATCTCCAGTTGTGAAGGATCAGGCGCGGCGCCTGCATTGCCCGCCTGAGTAATTAACCGCTGGCTGCGTATGCGTCGCAGCAAAACGGTCAAACCGATGATCACTGTTACACCTATACATCCATATATGATGGTATAGTGGTGAATATCATGGCTAGAAACCTGCTCTTGTAGATGTTCATTTGCTTTCAAAGTCTTGATTTCACTTCTAATGTCTTCCATTTCTTTATTTGGCATATCTAAACTGTTTTGCAAGGTCGATGGCGAGATGTCGATGTTTATTATGTGATTGATTGGCTCTATATCTTCTACTGGTAAGGCAGAACTGACGTTAATCTGACTCATTCCTTGATTATGTGAAAATATAGTAAATTGTTCTGTTTTTATTATACATGTACGATCTACACTAACAATTCCTGCTGATGATAACTTTTTAGCGACCACCAGATTATCGCATAACACTTTGATAGGGCATGTATCGCAACAGAAAAATAAATATTTGTTTGGTTTACTCGTTTCAGTCCATTGACTGTCGCAGGGGATAATGCTGATCTTGCATTGTTCGGTAGAGGGCTCAAGTGAACACAACTTGTCGTCATTCTTCAAATGATAGATAGGGCGTTGTATATAACATAAGTAAGTATCAGTTTTGTCGTGTAAACATGCTCTGACGTCATATGTTGTCATAGTAAGATAAGAATCCTTTTTCAAATTGATTGCAATGTATTCCGCGATTGGAGAAACGCGAACCATCTTCTTATTTTCCACTACTCGAGGAACAGCAATGATTTTCATGATTTCGAATGAATCTCGATACACGAGAGGGATACGTAACTCAAAAATTAAAAACTCTTCACCCAATCTTGCTTTAACCTTGATAAAATGATAAATCTTGCTAAACTCTGACTCCAAATTGTTAATTGGCAACAACAAATCCTTTGATATATGTGACGAAATAGTGTTCAATACTGTTTTCAGTTGATCTGGAGAAATAAGTTGAAAGTTCATTCTTCCGTGATATATGTCTGTAATAGTATCCAGTAAAGTGGTTTGCATGCCTTTTAAGTTACGTAGGAGATTGCTGGTAGCGATGGAAATTAAACTGAAGTCGTTCATGAGAGAGTTCTTTTCTGATTCTGACTTTAAATTGCTGGCTAACTTATCTTGATTCATAACTAATCGGTTAAGAGCTTTGTGCTGCTTTTCTATGACGTTTTCGGTCCTTTTTAAGACGTTATACTCAGACTCGACTACAGATGTTTGATTTCGTATAAGTGAGAGTAAATGATCTTCATTATTTCTCATTGATAAGATGTCTGCGGTATATTGTTCTGCGAATCGCTCGTCAAGTACGCCGAACAGACTGTGAGCGAGATACCCGATCCCGTTGATAAGGCCGCGCTTGGTGCGGCGTGAGCTCGACTGCTGACTGTGTAACAGGTGGTGATAGTAGTCTAACTCGGAGTACTCATGTTGCAACTGCATTGTTATCACTTCACAATGTGAATCTTTTAAGTTGAGGCACAAGTTATTTAGATATTTTAAATACTTATCACAAGCGCTGTTAGCTTGCCAATAAGGATCCATGTCGTAGTATGTGACGACTTTCCATTCGTCCCTGATTAATTGCATGCTTGATATCTTGTCGAAATATAAACCTTGATCATGTTTCAGTGCCGTAACGTTGAGTGTTGCTTGCGTAGTTGTAAAGATGCTTAAAAATGATAGAAGTAAAATAACGAAGGAAGAGAAGTGACTATAAGTGGGTTTTGGTTTTTCCCGAATCTTTGGGGGTTGTTGTTCAGCTTCTCTGTCTGGTGTATTCTGATGAACTGGCAAAATCGTTAATTTTACTATGGGACGTTTTAGGAACCCATTTTTGGTTTTCACGGTGACGACACGTACATAGTTGTCCTTGCCGGGGTGCAACTCTACTACCCTACCCATAATCCACTTGCCTGGGGGTAAGTTGTCATCGTGAATAAGAACTACGTCATTGATGTTGATGTTATTTTGAGGACGCCTCCACTTGGATCTTGATGTTAGTTCTGATAGATATTCGGCGCGCCACCGTTTCCATATATCATGATATATTTTTTGAGTAAGATACCATCTTGTTCGCATATCTCGCTCGGTGTTTACTAGAGTTAAAACGGGGCCGCTCGCTAAAAAGTGGGATGGTGTTAAGTAATCCAGATCATCTGGATCTTCCGTGAGAGGACAAAGTGGCCTGGAGTTTAGACAGGCCTCCAACTGTGATAGTATAGTGGAGAACTCCTCGTAAGTTAGGCGTTGCTCGCCAACCACCCTCTTGAGGTGGTACTTCAAGCTCTTCACAGCCGCCTCGAAAAGTCCATTTGATGAAGGCCAGCTTGGAGCATTGAAGTGAAAATCTATGTTCTTGTTGGTAATTTCCTGCACTAATTCCTGATTATCAGCGCTAATTACTGATTGGAGAGCTTCATACTCTCTCTGTATGACCCTGTTAGCTCCCACGAAGTTTGTGCCGTTGTCACAAAATATATGTTGAGGTGTTCCTCTCCGAGCCGCCATACGTTTTAGTGCCGCCAAGAATGATGCAGTAGTTAAATCGGACACGAGCTCTAGATGAATGGCCTTTGTTGCCATGCAGACGAACACTGCTACGTAACCCTTTGTGCAATGTACTCCTCTACCCTTGCTTGATTTTACAAATATGTGTCCTGTGAAGTCCACACCGGTGTTGGAAAAGGGGCGTGAGGAATTTGTTCGTGCATACGGTAAGTCTCCCATTAGCTGAGAAAGTTTTTTGGTGTCGTAACGTCTACACTTTACGCAAGCCCTAAGATGTTTTTTGGTGGCCCTGTTGCCCCCGCTTATCCAATACTGTTGTCGGATAAATGATAATGTTACGCGCACACCGCCGTGAAATGTGAGACTGTGAGCGCTATCGATGATTAGCTCGGTAAGACGACTTGAATGGGGAATAATAATGGGATGTTTCATATCTAAGGATATCTGAGCGTTCCTTAGCCTACCACCTACGCGAAGAAGGCCATCTTGATCTAAGAACGGATGTAAATTCAACAACTTGCTTTTTGAACTCACACAGTTATCCTTTTTCAGGTCCTTGATTTCCTGACTGAAATGTTCTTGTTGTATATACTTGATAATTGATAATTTGGCACTCTTGATCTCTTGTAATGTTAGATAAGTAGGTTTAGATGACATTTTTCTAAAATAAATAAAACGACGCACCCATGCTAGTACGCGTATTAATTTGTTGAATGAGCTATACTTGTTAATGATACAATGTATGATGTCATCGTCGTTGTGTTCGTGAACAGCTGTGTTGGTTTGCTTTTTCGTCTGTATCTCTTCATTTGTTTCAAAGATTACTTGCTGGGGTTGATCTTGATATGATGGTAACCATTTTGGTCCTTGAAACCAGAGGGAATGGTTATATAATTGAGTTGCAGTTAGGCCCCTGCTGGCACAATCTGCCGGGTTTTCTTGAGACTTGACGTAACGCCAGCATCCCTTGGGCATGATATCGGTCACTTGCTTGACTCTGTTCGCCACGAAAGATTTCCACTTGTTTGGATCTCCCGATAGCCATCCCAATACTGCCGTCGAATCAGTCCACCCATACTCTTCAATCTGATAATCTTTTAAACATTGTTTTACTTTATTCATTAATGTAGCAAGTAAAACCGCGCCACATAACTCTAATCGCGGCAACGATATTTTCTTGCTGACCGGTGCAAGCCTTGTTTTGCCTACAACCAGAACCACTGTTGCTTGATCTCCACGAACTATTTTGCAATATATAACGCATCCATATGCTTTTATTGAGGCATCACAAAATCCGTGCAATTCTATTTTATCGTTTTCTTTTGTAGTTAACCATCTAGGAATTTTGATTTTGTTAATATTTGATATATCGTCTTTAAGAATAATCCACTGCTTGATAATTTCATCTGGAAGTATGTCATCCCAGCTGCTATCGGATAACCATACTTTTTGGAAAAGTAATTTTAGTTTTAATGTTAAGGGGGAAATCCACCCTAGCGGATCAAACAACTTTGATATCTCAGATAATAAAGTCCGCTTAGTAGGTTTTTCGATAGTTGTTTGGATTTTTGATTCAAAGGTGAAGGTGTCTTCCACTGGATTCCATCGCAATCCTAGCGTTTTTGTGGAATTCGCTTCTCGGAAATCGAAACTTGCTTTGTCTGACTGATTGTCTAATAACTGAGGTACGTTAGAAGCCCATTTTCGAAGATTGAATCCGCCTGATTTCAATAGTTTGGTGATGTCAGCTTTTAGCTGTATAGATGACGAAAGAGAGTGATTGCCGTGAATTAAATCGTCCATATATAGACATTCCTCCAGGACCTTGATAGCATCACTTGATGTGTAGTTCTGCTTTTCATCACTCGCCAGCTGTTTGAGTGTCATCATAGCCAACAAAAATGGAGCGGCCTTGACGCCGAAGCTCACTGTAGTTAACTGATAATCCTGTAAAGGTTTGTGGCTATCGTCACGCCAAACGATTTTCTGGAATTGTTGATCATCCTCACTTAACCATATCTGACAAAACATTTTTTGAATGTCCGCTGTGTATGCGAACCGATATTGACGCCATTTTAAAATCAAACTTTGGAGATCCTGCTGTAAATTTGGACCCCTATACATGATATCGTTTAAACTAAGTCCGGATGATGATGGTGATGATGCATTATAGACCACGCGTAAAGAAGTGGTCAAGGACTCGGCGCGATGTACCCCGTGATGAGGTAAGTAGTAGTTCGGTGTCTTGTTGCCGTCCACCGGCGCCGGTTTCATGTATCCAGCGGCTAAGTATTCTTGCATAAATAATTTATAATCAGTTTCAAATTTGTTATTCTTAGTAAATTTCCGTTCTAATTGTAGAAATTGCGCAACGGCCTTTTGTTTTGATGTACCTAACTCGTGTATTAAGTCCGACTTAAGGGGAAGTTTCACTTGATAAGATCCGTCCTCTCGTCGAATGGTAGTTTCTTTGTAGAAGTCGATACAGTGTTGATCTTCTGCTGATAATGTTGATGATGATGATATGTCCTCAATCTCCCAGAACTTTTGAATGTTTTCGGTATCATGAAGAATAACATTGCATTGCAGCTGTCTCGTGTTTACATTTCCGCTTAAGATCCAACCAAACCGCGTCTGTTGTGCGATTGGGGATATTTCGTCTGTTCTACAAATGCCGTTCATAAGGATGTGAGAGTAGACCTCTGCTCCCAGCAGGAGGTCAACGGGTCGGCTAACATAAAACTCTGGATCTGCTAATTCGATGTTATTGAGAAATTCCCATGTAGGTTTAGGTATAGTATAACTAGGTAAATTGTTAATCAAAGTTTTCATGATAAAAATATCTGTTTTAAGTGTGTAGTCTCCTTTAGTTGATTTCATAGTAATTTTAGTTGCACCTTTGCAGTTGTTTTCTTTTGCTCCAATACCTACTAAAATACCCTTACATTTACGTATCGGAAGGGATAATAACTGTGCTGCCCTTAGACTGATTATTGATGATTGTGAGCCTTGATCTAGAAGAGCTCTCAGTTTGATGTAGGTACCGTCAGCAGCCTGCACTTGTACGATGGCGGTTGCTAACAGTATCTCAGATGAGTCGCCCTGTTGCAACTCGTTGTTTGACTTGCTGGTGTGATTTGCTACCCGAGATGTAAATGCTTGCTGTTCATTGTTGTGGTGTGTGTAGGCTTCATGTAAGATAGTGTTGTGTGCGGCCTGGCACTTACGACAGCGTTTCTCTGATGTACATGCTTTGCCATGGTGGCTGAATAAGCAGTTAGGACAAAGCTGCAGTCTTGATATGGTGCTCTTTTTGTATTGAGGAGACATTGATAAGAATTTTTGACAATAATAAAGACCATGATCGTAGTTACAGAGCGGACACTTGAACTTTGATTGACTACGATTGTTTGTCCTCTCTGCGAGTTTATTTGGTGAAAACGATTGATGATTGGTTTTTTGATACCTGGGGGGATGACTTGATGTAACTTTGTTTGTAGAATAATCTTGTTTCCTACGTGATGACTCCATAGAAGTAAATTTGGCCTCGAGGAATTCCAAAAAATCTTGTATAGTTGGTAGTTCTCGAGGTTGTTTCAAGGACTCGTTGTAATCGTTATGAGACTCGGTGTCTAATTTTTGTGAAAGAAGATACACTAACAATGGGTCCCAAGAACTAATGTCTACTCCAAGGTTTTTTACGGCGTTAAGTGTCTCCATAGTGGTATCATGAAGACGTTTGATGTGATTGATAGATGGTTGTTGCATCGTAGGGATGTTCATGAGATTGTTGAGATAAGAGGAGAATATCAGCTTCTTGTTGTTGTACCTATGATTTAATATCTCCCAACAAGTCTTGTAATTGTCTGAGGAGATAGATAAATGTTGTATGAGTCTCTCTGCTTCACCGCGAACCTTACCCTTTAAGAACTGCATCTTCTGTGCGTCTGATAACGATGCATTTCGATGGATAACCTCCGTGAATAAATCTTTGAATGATACCCACTGATGATAGTTGCCGTGGAATGTTGGTACATCCATTTTTGGTGTGGTTTTTTCGCGATGGGACTCCGACCATAACTTGCTGTTGATGGACCTCTTGATATCGTTATAAGATGCTTCATGAGATGAATAGGCACGTTCATATTCTTGATTAGAACCCTGGGTCTCACTGTCTATCTCCCAGTGGAGGCTGTCGATGGCCGACCACCGAGATTTCAGTGAGCTAAGTAAATCTTCAAACTCCCATTTCTCCTTGACGTTATCTAAATTAATGCCTGATAAAGTTCTTTGCAATGCCCTAAAATTACTCGCCTGCTTTTTGAGTAATTCGTCAGTTTTGCTGTTAGTACCCTGCGATGATGTTTTTTGGGAAAATGATGATGTAGCCATTGGTGTCGCAGGTTTGAGAACCGGCGACGACGGTCTTGTTTCCGTCTTAGGATTGTATGCTAGAATGTTAGCCCGTATGTTTTCATATTTTTGTTTAGTAAGATCGTACACGTTGTTAGTAAAATACTCGTCAGATTTGTCAGGATAAGCCCATAACTGCACATGATTATTATGAAACTCCTGCCAATAGCCATCTAGAGTAGTTACCTTGCGATTGATATAGTCTACTGACTTCCTGTCTTTACCATCTTTCTTAAAATTAACATATAATTGATCAATTGCTTCAATGGTAAGTTTCTGATTTGATAGTAAATTTTCCATGATTGGGATGTAAAGTTGATGAGTAACAGTGATAAAAAATAGGCAAATACCTGGTGGGTTCTTGATATGCTGCTGCTGATACCAGTACCTTGATAGACCGGCCTTGATAGCGTGTGAACTTGCTTCCACACGCGGGAGTAAAACTGATGATGTCCACAATGTGATCCAATAGGTAAGACACGTGGCACTAATTCACTTAACACGCGACACTGTCCCACCTTAGAAAGGCTCGAAGGACCAGCTTTATGTACGGGTTATTGCTTGTAAGTGATAGAAATGATAAATAGTCTTGATAGAAAAACTAATAAAAAATATATTGTCCAAAAAAACTTGATATGCTAAGTATGATTTGTGAATGATAGTGAGAACGTACGATGCGCTTGATGATCGATTACGAACTAGTTTGAAAAATATGAATTTACAACGATGCGGCGTATTTAGCTGACGCGGCGCAACGTACCTAAAGTAATGGCCCGTACATATAGTAAGCCTTTTCAATTAACAATTTAAGCAATCGATTTTTAAAAAGAGTTCCACTTTCGGTAATACACTTTGGTATAACTTATTATACTTATATATCGACAGTCATACACTGTACGCTATTTCTGTACAGAGCGGTCTTGTAAGCTGGTATCCAAAGTTTATTACAGCTTCGAATTCCTTAAGTTTCCAATAGAGTCTATGTTAGTCCTTACAAACACTGCACACTCATATATTCAGAGGCAAGGAAAAGTTAAAAGTTTCAATTACTTTAAATAAGGCTACAACTATCGTCTTGACGTAATCTACAGATTGCTCTAATACACCTTTATTGCGCTTTGAACACTAATTCCTTATCTGTAGAATTTCCCCAAACTATGATCCCGTACGTAGCGCGGACGATGCGTGTGCATGATGTGCGTCTTAACAACAGAGACACCGACAACTTTAGTAAGCGCGTGGTGCGAAGGAGTATGGACTAGTCCGAAATAAAGATTTATTATTATGTTGGTACACTTTTCAGAGCCACGGGTCCATTGGGACCCGGTCCTTTGAGGCGTTCATGGGGCCAAAGCCAACATGAAGAGGCCTTTTTGTACCTTTTTAATCAAAAAGTGAGATGGCTGCATCTGCGGAAATCTGTCCCATACGCCCGGTTTCAGAAAAGCATGTCAAGTATTGAATTTGGTAACAGAGTGTCATAATTAACAATCTGCTAAACAACTTTGGGTTTCTGAAAAGCTATTCACCGTAAAATAAACTGTTTGACTTTTTTCATTCACTCATTCATGTTTTGTTTCTGTCGAGTTTCTGTCCAACGCATACAGTGCGCCCTCGATCTTTTTGCACGTGAGTGAGGGCGCCACCTACGTTTCAAACATGTAATAACTTAGACATTAGTTCCATTTTCTACCACGTGCAAAAAGATCCTTGTCGCACTATAGTTTTGTCTCTTCCGTTGACAACAAATGTCAAATTCGACAGCCGTACGTACCTAGCTCTATGCATCTGACATTTGGAACAATAAATCGATGACAAACTGTCACTAGTCTAGTTCAGAAACCCAAACTGCTTTTATATAGATAGAGATTACGCTACGTAATTTTTTCATTGATTTGCGTCAGAAACCGGGTGTTTAGTGTACCATAGGGATAGGTATACTAACGGACAGTCCTCCACAGCTGCCGAACTATTGCCAGGTAGGGATTAACAAAGTTTGGGCTATGTGGATGGGATGCTAGTGGACCGGATTGCTGGGTTATGGAGTGAGATACGGACATCTACCTTTAAATCTCTCACAACAATTTAAGTTAGGCAGATGGTGACTTGCTGCTCTTTGGCTGTACAGCTTGTGGGCCTCCCTAATTAAGCCTCCAGTTGGCGGCCAGGGCGCAACACAATGTGAGCAGCTAAGGGTGTCGAGAGGTGCGGCTCCGGTTTCACCTTCACGGGGGTGAGCCCCGAGAGCGGGTTTCCCCGTTATTACGCCATTACGTGCAATACACTTCCACCCTGGAGCGAGTGTTCTGCTCTTGCTACTGAGCCGGCCGGCTAAGGCAAGCCAGAGGCGGTGGGTGTGTCACTGTGTGTATGTGTGTGTGTAGGTGCGTGTGTGTGTGGTCCCCCTGGAGATCGGGTCCGTGGTGACGCCGCTCACCAACAGCTCGCCACAAGCTGCCCCTGCGTTAACTGATTGCACTAGGGATTCAGCGGGCGATGGGGTCGTCACATCCCGACGCCTTTATTATTATTATTAGAACTTACTTAATTGGGCACTGGGCGGGCACATACATTTTTTATATGAGTTTTCCAGTTTAGATTTTTATTTTATTTTATTTTATTAAGAACACAAAACAGACAGTTTACAAAGGTACATCTAAATAAGTAAGTTGTATGCAATACAGATCCAGTAAACGTCCAAAATATTGTGTACACAACATGATCCATTTAAGCAAGCCATTAACAGTACTAAAAGTGTAGCTCTGAAAAGTAAATAGAAAATAAGGAAAAACACGAAAATCATGAACATGAATTCTTGTAGGAATGAATACCACTAAAAAGAAAAAAAGAAAAGAACACTATGGAAATAATTTTTGAACAAAAGTACGGAATTGATTGTAACTAAGTCCAAAAATGTCAAAACCATCGAGCTTTGAATTATTATATGATCTACACATGACACACAAGGGATTGTTGAAGGAGACGTTATTTTTGGCACACAAAACAGTAAAAGTGGGAGGATTACGTATTCGATAATGTATATTAAAATTGATTTTCATCAGCAGTTCAGGACAGTCAATCAAAGAATGTATTATCTTATATAGACAGAGGAGTTCGTTTCTATGTCGCCTTGAGACCAAAGAGGATATTCTAAAATAATTTAACTTTGCATCATAATTTTCTAATGTTCGATTTAACCCATATCTGCGACAAATAGCAGTTAAACAGCGACCTTGAACCCGCTCAATGTTGTCTTGGTGGACTTTATAATAAGGAGACCATATCACTGATCCATATTCTATTATTGGGCGAACTATGGTTGTGTATAAGTACTTTAGAGTAGTATGGTTCTTAAATTGCTTTGATATACGGAGAAGAAACCCATTAAGTTGATTACACTTGGTAATGATCTGATTGAAATGAGAACGAAAAGATAGCTGATAATCAAATGTGACACCCAAATCCTTGGCCTCTTCTTTCCGCTCTAAAATCTGACCGTCGATACTATAATCATACAAAAATTTTGGTTTTTTAGTACAAAATGATATAACAAAACATTTATTAATATTTAAAAACATAGCGTTTGATTTACACCATTTCTGAACAGCGTTAATATCATTTTGTAAACCAATACAATCATTTGCATTAGATACTGCATGAAAAATCTTTAAATCATCGGCATACAGTAGACAGTTGCCATTTATGTTATCTGTCAAATCATTTATGAAGACTACGAACAATAAGGGCCCTAAAATCGAGCCTTGAGGCACGCCAGAGGTAACATATATAGGATCAGACATAAAACCCTTGATAGCAACTATCTGACTCCTATTAGAAATGTAAGAGGCAATCCACCGCAATAAAGATCCATGAATTCCATAACGAGATAATTTTTGTATAAGAAGTGAATGATTAACTTTATCAAATGCTTTTGAGAAGTCGGTGTATATAGAGTCTACCTGTAGACGTTTGTCAAAAGCATCGCAAATGTAGGACTTATAGACTAATAAGTTACTAACTGTAGAACGACCCGACACAAATCCGTGTTGAAGTTGTGAGATAGATTGTTTAAAGTGACTGAATAGGAAAGGATAGACAAGTGATTCGAAAAGTTTAGCCATACATGAAATAATGCTTATTGGGCGATAATTAACACAATTCGTCTTATCGCCAGATTTAAGAATAGGAATAATAAAACTATTTTTCCAATAATCTGGAAAACGGCCAGATTGTAGCGATTTGTTAAATATAATTTCTAAAGGAACACTCAATTCGGAAGCACAAGTTTTAATAAATCTAGCCGGGATTGCGTCGGGGCCAGCACCTTTATTAGGGTCAAGCTTTTTTATTGCATCAATAATATCCTGTCTTGTAATACGAATATAGTTTAAAATTGCTTGATTAGATACCTGCTCGGCTTCAGTTGAGCAATCAGAGGGCAATTCGTATACAGATTTAAAATATTTAGCAAATAATTCACACACACTTTGAGTATCAGAGGCCGAATCAGACATATGCGACATATTTTGCGGAATGGAATTATTTGCCTTCTTACTATTAACGTAGCGCCAAAAAACTTTAAAATTATCTTTCAGGTCATTTTCAGTAGATTCGATAAATTGCTTATGGCATTCAATTATCATTCTTTTACTTCTTTGACGAAGAAGATCAAATGTGTCGTAATCTCTGGGATTACCATACTTTTTAAACTTTTTGTGATATTTAAATTTCTCTCTCAGACAATTAATTAAAGCTCTACTATACCAATCAGGATAGTTAGAAGACTTACTTCTTTGTGTAGGTGTGTAAAGATGAATAATTTCATTCAATTTCGAATAAAAAAGTGCAAGCGCAGCATCGATATCTAAATCAGAAAGCAGATCAAGCCAGTCAATTTTCGACAAACAATCCCTGACTCTATTATACTGACACTTCCAATAGTTAAGCCTTTGACAATTATTATTAAATTTAACTGATGCAAGCGGCTGAGATGCACTTATCTCAACAGTCATAGACGGATGGTGACCTTCCAACTTGAGTAGTGAGTCAGCACTATTTACTGTTAAGTTATTGTGATTATATAAAACAAGATCAAGCAATCTACCATTAGAATTAAAAAGATCATTATACTGTAGTAAGTTACAGAGAGCCATGGTTTCTAAAAGTATAGGTCCACGGGCGTGGTTAACTTCACAAGGTTCCAAGTAACTACAAGAATCCTTTTTCTGCCAGGACACAGTTGGAACGTTAAAATCACCCAATAACAAAAAATAATCATTCATATCGTTATTAAGAATCACATTCTGACAATGTTCGAAAAATTGTGTGACATTACTTAGACTCATATCTGGGGGTAGATAACACAGACAAATATTCAAAGGTGGTTGCTTGCCTGACTGTGGGAAAATAGTGAGCCAGAGGTCTTCAAAAGAACTGTCCCAATTATACCTGCGCAAAACCTTAATGTGCTTCTTGACAGCCAGTACAATACCGCCTCCTTCAAGCTTTTTACTACCAGGACAATCTGAACGATCCCTTCGGAATACAGTATAGCGTTCATCAAATAGTTCAGCATCATATTCACTAAGGTTAAGGTTTGTTTCATTCAAACAAATAAGGTCATAGTCGTTATTTAATACGTTCAAGTAAAGCTCGGTTGTTTTTGATCGCATGCGATTGACATTTTGGTAGTATATCAACATTTACAATAACAATATAAAATTCACAAATCCGTAAAAATAAGTTTAGAGGTAAGAATAAGATAAATAATCCTACGAAATATTATAGGTATTAATTTTGTGACTAAGAAAAATTTTTTGGTGAGAAAAAAAAAAAAAAAAATAGAAGAAAACAAAAAGGATATAATAACCTAACTACCTAAAAGGGAGAAAGGATTAAACTAATTTACTTAAACCGTCCAAGTCTCGGACCAAAATGGCAGGAGATTGCTCATTTTTTCGTACATAAATTTGGCCAAATTTAACCCATACAAATGTGTAAGACTTTTCTTTAGCTGCTTTCCGTACTGCTGCATGTAATCTCTTGCACTCAGGAGACAAGTGTTCCACAACGTATATCTTCTGTGCGGTACCGGCGATATCCAACTGAGCCGAGTTTAAGGGATCCGAGGAGTTGGCTTTGTTAAATCGCCTGACAGCTGACAAGATGTTATCCCGATGACGCGGCGAAGGGAGTGTTACCAAAATATTGCGTGGACGACTTGAGGTCCTATCAATTTTGGCAATCCTGCGACATGCATGAATGTCAGTGTCCAGTATTGAATATCCAATTACATCACATAATTTTTTGAAAATCTTAACGACATTCTCATTTCTCATTTCGGGGATATTTTGAATCTCCACATTTGTGCGTCGTGACAGAATTTCGTTCGCCTTGACCCGTCGGTCAATATCACTGACATTATTTTGTAATGTAATTTTATCACTGTCAATCTCCTGAACTTTCATACTGACCGACTCCAACTCTGATTTAATCTGGTTTTGCCTAGTCTCCAAATACACAGTAGTAGCGTTGAATTCGCTTTTCAAGTCAGTGATGGCTGATTGAACTTCCATCTTCACTACAGTCTTAATCTCAGAAAAGATATCTTGCTTGAATTTATGAAACTTGGCATCCAGTAAGTGGCTAATTTGACGCAGTGTTAAAGTCTCATGATCCAATGCTAAGTCACTCTGATCGATTGAGTTGTCGCAAGACATCACTGACTCATTAATCTCATAGTCGCCCCTACGTCTCGTAATATTAGTGCACGTCGGGCAGTTCCACGGGTTCTTGCTATTTATGATCTCTTTATATGCAGTTAAGTTCATATTTAGGCATTTAAAGTGATAAGCCCCATGACAGGTGTCACATCGAAGCGCCTCTTTTGTTTTTATGTCAGACGCGCAAACCAAACATTTCTCCATCGTAAGGATAATTAAATTCCACTGCGATCAATGAGAGCAATAGCAACAAAAGACAGAACAAAACAGATTGTGTGAGTAGGTACTTGGCGGTCAATAAGCAAGCCGGCCGGCGGCGGCAATCGGTAGATATGATGACTCACGCACTCAGCTATGCGGCGTAAACAGAAACCTGTTACTCGAACACAATGCACTGACACGGGATAATTCACTTATTTGCAGCACGAAATCAACTTGTTAATGGGCACTGATTATCAAAACTTATTCATTAGTGTATTATATGCACCATGGTATACATTTTGGCCGAGTACTTGTGAAAATTACAACTTTAAGAATTCATTATGACGGAGCACACAAATCACTGCTAACCGGCTCGCAGGCGAGCGAGCGAATCCTAGATTTTCGAGATTTTCGTCTACTGTTATTCCTAAGAAGACCATACTTTTTACTTCGTCTTAGTGATGTGAGTTCTAACGAATATTGATAAACTAACTAATTAAAACAGTTAGTTTATCAATATACGATGAACTAATGAAGCCCTTTGAGAGACATCTCACTGGAAATGTTTCTTTTTAGTGTGAGTTCTCAAGTGATACAATAAATGAGACTTCTGACAAAACCGATGTTGACAC
>CM031587.1:9409204-9534204 GCA_018467065.1 Ephestia elutella | reverse complement strand
CCTTATTACCGAATTGAAGAGAAAAAAGAAATTATATAAAAATTGGAGGCTGAAGGCCTCAACATAGCTCCCCGCCTTGAAAGGTCCAGAGCTTTCAAATTAAAATATAGACAAGAAGCTAGGTGGATAGATCAAGATAAGATAAGATAGATTAAGCTAGGAGGATAGATTAGAGATAATAGCGGTCTGAGAATATCAGCGAATCGATATCTACGGTAGAAATTATGATTAAATAAGCGGTTTAATTAAATTGCGGTTTGATTATTGGGTAGGCAAAGGATACAGCTTTGTGACAGGACGCTTATATGTGCCTGACACAGTCTTGACTAAGGCCACGCGAATTATACCATCCGATCCAGGAAACACCTCTTTTATGACACCTAATGGCCAAGTCAAGGGCGGTACGTTATCTTGACCCAGGAGAACGACAGTGCCTATCTGTACGGGACGATCGTGAGTGCACTATTTCTGACGGACTTGCAGCGTATGCAGGTATTCAATACGCCATTTTTTCCAATATGATAACACGAGTTGATCCAAAAGTTTTTTACGCTTTGTCAAATTCATACTTTCCTCTGTCAATTCAGAAGAAGGTAAATAAGTAATGGGACTGGACCTTAAAAAATGAGCCGGCGTGAGAACGTCAGGATGCGGATCAGATGATAAAACACTAAGAGGCCGTGAGTTCAAAAGACATTCTATCTGTACGAGGACAGTTAAGAGCTCCTCATAAGTGAGAAGCTGCTTTCCTATCACTCGGTACAAGTGCGCTTTGATACCTTTGATGTTGGACTCCCAAATTCCTCCGAAGTGCGGGGCTCGGGGCGGTAACGTCTTCCACTCAATTCGACATTTCAGCAGTTCTTCTTTAATGTCGGACTGAATGCGCGAGTTTAATAAAAAAGAGTAGATTTCGTTCAACCGGGCCTTAGCACCAACGAAATTGGTCCCGTTGTCCGAGTACATGACAGACACTGGACCACGGCGGGACATAAATCTCTTTAAAGCTGCAAGAAAAGCTTCGGATGTGAGATCCGAAACTAATTCTATATGAATAGCCTTAGTGACTAGACATATGAACAAGCAAATGTAGACCTTCAGCGAGCGTTGGCCTCGGCGACGCATAGGTATGTATGCAATAGGACCCGCTAAATCAACCCCAGTGTGTACAAAGGCTTTAGCATCACGCACGCGATACTCAGGCAGATCAGCCATTCTGGGTGTCGGGTGAGTAGGCTTAATACGAAAGCAAGTATTACATTTGCGACAACGCGAGCGAATGACTGTCCTACCATCCAATATCCAAAATCGCTGCCTTATGATGGACATTAATAGCCCAGGACCTGTATGGCAATAAGTGTTATGGTAATGATCGATAATTAAATCAACTATGCGGGCGCGTTTAGGTAACAAAACGGGATGCTTCGCTTCATAGGGTAGGTCCGATTTGGAAAGTCGGCCTCCGATGCGCAAGATTCCGTGATCGTCAACAAATATGGACAAACTGCGCAACCTTTTAGATGGAAGTTTGCCAGATTTAATTAAATCTAATTCTGTAGAAAAATGAATGTTTTGAACGATTCTGATAATGAAATTTTCAGCGGTTTGAATATTTTCAACAGCGTTACGACCACTCAATCTTTTTGTGAATTTGAGAATATATAGAAATACGTGTAATAATTTGTTCCATGAACACACGCGGCTGACTAAGGTGTCCATAATATGTGGTTCCGCACGGGAAGCCTCAACAACAAAGGTTTTAGATTTCAGTTCCGGTAATGTCTCACATTCCGTCGGAACAAATTTCAATGGCCATTCATTTATAGGCTGACGAAGCCAGGACGGGCCGTTATAATATAAGGAATGTACAATTAACTCTGAAGGCAGCATGCCACGTGAAAGACAATCGCTAGGATTCTCTTTCCCTGATACGTGATTAAAACAAGCGGCAGGTAAATTTTCCTGAATTTTTGCAATACGGTTGCTAACAAATATAGACCACCTATGAGGGGCAGAATGGATCCACGAGAGCGCAATAGTGGAATCCGAAAACGCATAAGTACCGGCAATCGGAATGCGGGCAGAAAGCTTCTCTCTGACAACCCCAACAAGCTTAGACAGCAACAAAGCAGCAACGAGTTCTAATCGAACTAGTGTTGTTACTTTAGCGGGGGAAACCTTGGATTTCGCACAAAGAAGGCGGACCGTTATATTACCTTGAGTATCAGAAATGTGTAAATATACACAGCAACCATAGCCACTAAAGCTAGCATCACAAAAGGCCACAATGTTTACGACAGATTCTGCAAAAACTCCAACATGACGTGGAATTTTAAGAGCAGATAGTGCGGGAAAATCCCGTGCTAAAGCAGTGAAGCGGTCTATGATTGGCTGCGGAGGTACATCATCCCAATCTATCTTGGCTAACCAAAGTTCTTTAATAAGTATTTTAGCGTACAAAACGACCGGTGCTACAAGGCCAAGTACGTCGAATAAGCGAGCAATTAATGATAAAATGGTGCGTTTTGTACATTTACTGTCCACTGGGCTGGTTGTCAAAGAAAAAGTATCTTCAGCGGGCTCCCAGGTTAAACCAAGGATTTTAAAATTGTTAATATTGTTATCCATACTAGAAAAATTAACTGATAAGCGGTGAGACGCAGGGAGGGTCTCTAACAAAGCGGGTGAATTGCTGGCCCATTTGACAAGGTCGAAGGAACCTAATTTAAATAAATCAATTAAGTTGTGTGATAACTTTATAGCGGTTTGTTCATCAGGAACAGAATAAACATAATCATCCATATAAAACTGGGTTTCTACCAATTTGGATGCGTCCGGAAAGCGGTCGCTATGCTCACACGCCAGATGGCGTAGTGTGCGCATGGCTAAGTAAGGACTAGACGCCAACCCAAAAGGCACGCGGTTGAAATTAAAGGTGCGAATAGGCTCTTTCTTATTGAAGCGGAATAAAATTCGCAAGTATTCGCGGTGATGCGGATTAACACCGATTCTTAAAAACATCTGTTTAATATCTGCGGTCATAGCTATGGGAAACGTACGAAAATCAAGTAATAACAAAAATAAGTCGGCCTGTAAATTCGGTCCGACATGTAAAATGTCATTGAGTGACAACCCTGAGTGCGTCTTAGCGCTGGCGTCCAAAACTACACGAATACTATCTTTGTCTGGCCTAATGACCGCGTGGTGCGGTATGTAATAGCCCTGTTCTATTAATTCAGAATCAGGTACTTCCGATAAATAACCCTGAGATATATAGTCGGTGATGGTTTTATTGTAATTTTCGCGTAGGGTTGGCACGTGCGCAAATTTACGCTCGAGGGCCAACAGGCGGCGGTGGGCGACTGCACGAGAATTGCCCAACTCAGAGGGGTTCCGCGAAAAAGGTAGGTCAACAAAATACCTACTGTCCTTAAACGTGACGGAAGAACAAAAAATGTCTTCGCACTCTTTTTCTGATGGACTAATAAGCCGTGAAAATGGTACTTCCTCCAATTCAAAGAACTTCTGTAAACCCGACTCAATGTCAGTATTAGTCAGCGCGGTAAACGAGGAAGATTGAGAAGACGAGTCACAATGACCTGCCGCACCACCCATTAATACGTACCCGAAGCTAGTCAAGACAGCCGGGGGGGCGCGACCGCCCGACTCAATCATATTACCTAAATAAATATATGGAAAAAGTTGCGCGCCGAGAATAATGTTAATATTTCCCGGCACATTCCAAGTTAAATCGGCTAGTGGTAATTTATTTATATACGACATGTCGTCATTTAATTCAATATAATTCGCGGGTAGCTTACCTATAATGCAATCTACCACTAACGCATGAATATAATATTTATCTTCGGGATTAACGCGCGATTCTATTTTTATATGTATATAGCCATGCACTGACTGCGTGGACATTCCAACACCCTGTAACGAGGAGTTATGTAGCTTAACTATAGGTAAGTTCAAACGCTTACAACAATTCAAACTATTCAAAGTTATTAAATTATTCTGAGACGCACTATCTATCAAACATCTGACCACAATTTTATCATGACCATTGTTATGAGTCGCATACACTTGGGCCGTAGATAATAAAACATAATTTGAATTTCGCATTCCTGTGTTTAACGTCACAGAAGTTGTACTTTCTACGGGCGGCGAGGATTGGGTGAGCGCAGACTGCGCGGCGTCTCCGAGATAACAAACCGGTTTGCCGTCGCCTGGAGCTGAGTCCAGTTTATTATTCTCAGAGAAATGCAACAATGAATGGTGCTGTTTTTTACAAAACTTGCTTGTCGAACGCGACTTACATTTATTCAATGTGTGGGTTAGGCTTAAGCAGTTAATACAGGCACGCTTTGACTTAATAAAATCGAAACAAATTTGCAGTGTACTCATATTTTTAAATTGCTCACACCTAAACAATGGATGTTTTTCGCCTGTGCATATTGGGCAGGGCGTTTCTGTTTCACACCGTGGCGCGCTATTTGATATGAAAGTTTTTGAAGTATTAGTGGAATTTGTCACTCGCGTCTCAAACCGCGAACAATTATTAGTATGTGATCTTTCGCGTGCCTTTATATGATCTTGTATAAAAGATATAAATTCTGTATAAGATGGCAATTCCTTTCCACTAATATGCGTTTCGAATAGCTGGGCTGTTTGAGAGTCAACCTTTCGTAAACTACAATGTAATAACATAAAATCCAATAATTTAGGTATCTTTAGCTGCTTGAGCGCTGCAATAGACGCCGAATATTTTTCAATAAAAGTGTTTAAGCTAGCGGTATTATTGACACAATTTTTAATGTCCAAAATGTTGTTTAAATAATGAATACCTAAAGTGCGATTATCTTGGTACTTCTTAACGAGAGAATCCCAAATTGTATTATAAGTTTCTCCCGTGGGAACAATACCTGCAGTTAATTTTAAAGCACTGTGGGTAAGTTTGCCCATGAGATATTGGACACGCTGCGAGTCAGTCAGATCAGCGTTTTCGTGAATTACTACGAAATATTTCGTAAAATATCGGCCAATTTTCAATTTTGCCATCAAAGGAAGGTATCTGGATAGGTGGTAATTTTATAGGGCCTTTCTTAAGTGACACGCCAACGTTAGTCTTATCTCTGGCTAAAATTAGATTACGTTTGTATTTAATCGCTGAATATAATTCTTCGAACGAGTTTAAAGCCGCGTAATCAGGTGGGGTTTCTTTCAGTTCAAAGTTCAACTCATTAATATGTTCTATGATTACTTCAAATTTGTCATAAAGTTCGCTGATAGTCTCAGATTGGGCTAGAAATGGCTCATTCGAACGATAATCGTAATTGGAAATGCCTTTGCTTATATCGTATAAACGATTAATTCGTTCATAAATAGCTTCTTTTTTGGCAATGAGTTGTTTTAATTTGGCTTCGAGTTTGTTAGAAGCCATTATTGGAAATTACTATAAAGAAAGGAAGGTGAATTAGCAAAAAATGCAATTAACAAGATGGCGGTTCGTAGCACTAACGCCGAAGCGAAAGTACATATAATATTAAAAGCTGGACAAATCCGCTCGTAAAGGACCAAATTATGGAGTGGCAATCGTGTAAATAGATTGACTCCCTTTTTTGCGGGATGTAGGACCTGAAGATATACCTTAGACTCGGATGAGACTTTGGTTAAACGGCCTATATGTGTATATATGAAAGGGAAAAGTTTCAACAATTCGGCAACTCGACAGGGGGGCTCGATAATCGCTCACCTTGCTCGCTTGCTGAAGGCTTCTCCTGGTGATCACCAGATTTCTTCTGAATATTCTGGAAGGATCTGCGGGAATCTTCGAACGGCGCGCGCGCGGCTCTGGAGGCGCAACACACACGCAATCTCAATGATATACGGAACGAGACTAAATGCAATCACTGGCGATGCCTCCGCGAGGAGGCTAGTAGACGTCCATCTCGCTCTCTCATTTGCCCGCTAAAAGGGACAGCGATATCAAGGTGCCTTATTACCGAATTGAAGAGAAAAAAGAAATTATATAAAAATTGGAGGCTGAAGGCCTCAACATAGCTCCCCGCCTTGAAAGGTCCAGAGCTTTCAAATTAAAATATAGACAAGAAGCTAGGTGGATAGATCAAGATAAGATAAGATAGATTAAGCTAGGAGGATAGATTAGAGATAATAGCGGTCTGAGAATATCAGCGAATCGATATCTACGGTAGAAATTATGATTAAATAAGCGGTTTAATTAAATTGCGGTTTGATTATTGGGTAGGCAAAGGATACAGCTTTGTGACAGATTGAGAGGAATATTTACTCAATAAAAGGGTAGAAGTAAGTATGTACACACGGAAGAAAAGGGTAAAGAGAAATAAAACATAATACTCTTGGAAATAAGACCAGAAGTGATTTTTTTTTTAAAAGAAAATTACAACTACCTTAAGGAATTAAATCAAAAATATTTTAACAACAAAGAAATTTAATTGTAACCGTTTAACTTATAAAGAATTCTAAACTTACAAATCAAAATGATAGGCTTCTCACAACACTTATTCACTGCAAAATAAATTACCACAATAACTACAAACAAATCTACTACAAAAGTAACTTAAACTGAAAACTAACGGAACAGCACTATACTTTTAAAAATACAAAACTACAACCGATAGCCAATCTGGCAGAGTAACGACCTCACAGTCAAAATTACGAAACGAGAATGTGGCGGTGCCGGTCGGGCATCGCCTTATATAGGGTCGCCCCTCTACTCCTTATCTTCTAGCCAACACGGCCTTTCCTGACGGGAGGTCATCCTCGGGCTCCTTCATCTAGCTGTGAAGGTATCCAGGATCGGCATGAATGGGCCTTCGCCGTCGGACGAGGTCCTGGGCGGCGTGGCGGACACTTCCGCCTGCTCGTCAGCATCAGGGGCCTCGACTGCGAGAGGCTGGGTGACGCTCGAAGCGGACTCCTCGCTCTCGCCGTCTGCATCTGTACAGAACAAAAACAAAAGCACAAAAACTTGTTCGCTCACATAAAATAAAACACGGAAACTTAAATACATAGTAAGTAGATAAGTTTATACAACTCCGTGTACCTACAAACTTATTACGGTAGGCTAGCTTAAGGACGCATTTACAAAAAGACTCGCTTCAACTTTAGGTATTTGATTGTACTACTACATGCGCAGGGCACACAGTCACAGCGACCCACGCTAAGCGGGAATCTTTTGAACAAACACATTTTGATACTTTTAATATTATTTTTTGTAAAATATTTATTTTTACATTAGTATTTTTTTTATCTATACATATAATAAAACAGTAAAAATATTTTGTCTGTACATTTAGTATTTTTGACTGAAATGGATAGAGGGACACTTAAAAAGATAATAGAAAGCAAAAAATTTTTTTTGGAATTTCTTGTCTGTCTGTCTGTATGTATGTACGCGTTTCACGCAAAAACTACTGGACGGATTTAAATGAAACTTTCAATCAATAAATGTTTTACTTTAGAATGTTTAGGTTTGAACTAATATTTGATTTATTTTTAACAAAATTCAACAAAAAGTACCTACTGTGAAGATTGTTTACATGATAGGACTGGTAAGAATAAATGGAGTTTAGTGAAAAACTCTATCTCGAAGCTCTGAGAGCTTCTGAGTAATAAAATATTATTGAGGTATTTATAAAGACTGTTATATGATGATATCTATAACAGTTATCGCAATAAAGATATGTTGAGGCAGAATGTCCAATTCGCAAAATGTCCAATTTGATAAATGTATGTTTTGCAAATTTGACATTCTGCGAACTGGACATTTTGCGATTAGGACATTTTGCGAATTAGACATTTTGTGAAATGAACATTTTGCGAATGGGGCATTCTGTGTATTGGACATTCTGCGAACTGAACATTTTGCAAATTAAACGTTTTGCGACCGCTGGACCTTTTGCGAATTGGATGAAACATATAGGTAGGCTGTGATATAAGTATGGATTTCGTAAAAGGTCCAATTAGCAAAAGGTCCAATTTGTAAAATGTATTGGACATTTTGCGATTTAGACATTTTGCGAAATGAACATTTTGCGAATTGGTCATTCTGTGAATTTGACATTCTGTCTATGGATTTCGCAAATGGTCCAATTCGCAAAATGTCCAATTCGCAAAATGACCAAATCGCAAAATGTCCAATACATTTTACGAATTGGACCTTTTACGAAATCCATACTTATATCACAGCCTACCTATATGATTAATCCAATTCGCAAAAGGTCCAGCGGTCGCAAAACGTTCATTTTGCAAAATGTTCAGTTCGCAGAATGTCTAATACACAGAATGCCCAATTCGCAAAATGTTCATTTCGCAAAATATCCAACACGCAAAATGTCCAGTTCGCAGAATGTCCAATTCGCAAAATGTCTAATAAATTTTGCGAATTGGACATTTTGCGGTTTGGACATTTTGCGAATTGGAACTTCTGCGAAATCCATACTTATATCACAGCCTACCTATATGATTCATACAGTCGGTCGTCGAAAGCCCCTATTTGCTTAGAAAATCGCAGACATACAAGATACATACTGACTGGATATCGAAGCGCATTTATTATAAAAATGCTTAAAAACATACATAAAAAAAACATACTACGAAACATATAACCTCCTCCTTTTTTGGGAAGTCGGTTAAAAATAATAAAAACTACGCATGTAATCAGATTACTGACTACTGTAATCAAAACTAACGATTACAAATGTAATCATGATTGAAAGTAATCTAGATTAAAAGTAATCATGATTGATGTAGTCATGATTACTTTCAATTAGATTATTAATCCGATTACAAAAGTAGTTGATTACGCCCAACTCTACCTATGGCAACTTTCCGTCTCCATCATCAGGACGCTGGACTTCATGTAGGACCAGAGTACTAAAGAACACAAACCAAACAAGCCCAAACTCGACCAAGTTACATGCTTTAGTTACAGAGTTCCTATGGCAACCTTCCGTCTCCATCATCAGGACTCTGAACTTCATGTAGGGCCAGAGTACTAAAGAACACAAACCAAACAAGCCCAAACTCGACCAGGTTACATGGTTTAGTTACAGAGTTCCTATGGCAACCTTCCGTCTCCATCATCAGGACGCTGGACTTCATGTAGGACCAGAGTACTAAAGAACACAAACCAAACAAGCCCAAACTCGACCAGGTTACATGGTTTAGTTACAGAGTTCCTATGGCAGCATTCCGCCTCCATCATCAGGACTCTGAACTTCATGTAGGACCAGAGTACTAAAGAACACAATCCAAACAAGCCCAAACTCGACCAGGTTACATGGTTTAGTTACAGAGTTCCTATGGCAACCTTCCGTCTCCATCATCAGGACGCTGGACTTCATGTAGGACCAGAGTACTAAAGAACACAAACCAAACAAGCCCAAACTCGACCAGGTTACATGGTTTAGTTACAGAGTTCCTATGGCAGCATTCCGCCTCCATCATCAGGACTCTGAACTTCATGTAGGACCAGTGTGCAGAGCAACTACGCTCTGCTGCCAGAAAATGTGGCAGAGAGAATCCGGACAAACGAAGCGGCGGGAAGAATTCTGTACCGGAACTTTACCGGGAAAAAATCTACCGGTAAAATTAAGTACCGGGAAAAAATCTCCACGCGACACCACGCTTGTCCGACTAGAATCTAACTTAAGCTATACGCAGTCTGCTACCACCGTAGCTTATGAAGGGAGCTACAGGGCCCTATATGATAACCTAACCTATAAATTAATTACACTTAAAAAACACTTACCAAGCTAAATCTTCTTTCTCTTCGGATCCAAACTTGAGTGTCTTCGGGAAGGGGGAATTCCTAATCACCCTACCTAACCCTTGAGATCTCAATTCCCCAGGACAAATAAATAGATTTCTTCCCGTAGTTTCACTCGGGAACAGCCAGATGTGAACAGCCAGCCACGTTTCACCTCTCACAAGAAAAAGTCACCATGACGGGTACACAAACACAAAGTTCAATAGTTATTTAACAAACAGGAAATTCACAAACACAACTCAAGCTAATTAGCAATCAAAGAACGCGGAACCTCTCGCGTATTAAAAATCAAACCGATATCGCCCTGGACAATGCAATGGCGGCGGCAATGCGAAACGCCCGCGTTTAGTTTTACCCAATATATTACAAACATCCCCCCGTCCCGGTCTGAGAAGCAGACCGCTAGCTTACTCTACGGGAAGGCGGGCGAGAGAGGTCACACCTCTCCTTAAAATCGAACCGTCGACCAACACCTCAGCCACACGCGGAGTGCCATCTCCGCCAAGAATCAAACGTAATATGCGAGCTCGTCGCCAAAGCAATGAGGGCAAATTTGCCTCTTTTAACAATACTAAATCACCCTCCCTGGGAGGCTCAGTCCTGTCTGTCCACTTCACTCTTTGCTGCAGCAAATGCAAATATTCAAGCGACCAGCGACGCCAAAAGTCCTGGCTCATTTGCTGCAACATTTGAAAACGCGACAACCGATATACGCGTTCATCCTTCCACGGGTATTCGGGCAGGGCATTCAACGGCCCTCCCACCAAAAAATGACCAGGGGTGAGAGCTTCCAAGTCATTTGGATCTGGAGATAGCGGACAGAGAGGACGAGAGTTGAGGACCGCCTCAACTTTACAAAACACTGTGGCCAGCTCTTCAAAGGTTAGAGCCGTTTCTCCGATAATGCGGCGGAGGTGGGTCTTTGCGGATTTCACAGCCGCTTCAAAAATCCCTCCCCAATGGGGGCAACTTGGGGGACTAAACTTCCAGGTTATTCCCCTTTGGGCAGCAATTTGACTTAAACTAGTACAATTTTTATCAATAAACACCGAAACATCCTTAAGATAATTTACAGTTCCCTTATAGTTTGTGCCATTATCAGACCTAATAAGGGAAGGTAGACCTCGACGCGAAACAAAGCGATCCAACGCGGCGACGAAGGCCTCCGTAGTCAGAGCCGATACCACCTCCAAATGGACAGCCTTGGTGGCCAAACAAACAAATACACACAAATAGCCCTTCACAATACGGGCATTACGAAAGGGAGAAGCCTTGATCGAAAAGGGACCGGCAAAATCGGTTCCAACGCCGTCAAACGGTCTCGAAGGTCGGATTCGATCAGCGGGCAAATCACCCATCTGTGGTTGCATCGTGGATGCCTTCAACCTATAACATGCAATACATCGAAACAGAACGCTACGGATTGCTCTTCGGGCAGACAAAATCCAAAACTCGCGTTGCAAAATAGCCAACAAAGCATTGCACCCAGCATGGGCGTTACGAATGTGTCGATCAGACACCAACAGCTGCACCAAGGGTCCGCCCTTGGGCAACAACAGAGGATGGCGAGTCTCATATGGAAGATCCGCCTTCCGGAGCCTGCCTCCAACCCGAAGAAGCCCATCCGAGTCGATGTACGGGTTCAAACGAGCGACCGCGCCCTTCAACTTAGCGCGTCCGTCGCGCAAAATACGAAGCTCTGACTCAAACCGTCCGGTCTGCACGACACGGACCCAATGCAACAATGCGCTCCGGCGCTCTTCTGCACCTGCAATCGGCTCCAACCGCTTTGCCTGTGGGTTTCTACAATTATGTATGAAACGCTTAATCCAACTGGTAACACCCAGAAGCTTATCCAAACTGCTATACCGAGCAAGTAGCCAATCCGGCTCCGACGTCGTCTCAGCGACTACAGCATGTACACGGAGCCCAGTCAAACTCAAAGAAGTAACATCTGTCTGACAGACAGGCCAAGAAGTTTCTGATCCCATCAGCCACTCTGGACCCCACCAGAGCGGGTGTGACACCAATTCTGGTGCCGTACAACCTCGGGAGGCACAGTCCGCTGGGTTAAGCTCTCCCGGCACATGTCTCCATGTTATATCAATTCCGATATTCTGGATTTGGGAAACCCGATTTCCCACAAAAACCTCCAAGGTATGTGGGGCCGCGCGCAACCATGCAAGCGCGACCTGGCTATCCGACCAGGCGAAGATGTCTCGTATCTCGACCGTGGCCGCCAGCTCACTGGCAACGTGATGCAACAATTTAGAGAGAAGGTGAGCTCCACTCAACTCAAGCTTGGGAATAGTCAGCCTAGTCCTGATGGGGGCGACCTTGCTCTTCCCTAACAAAAGCGAGACATTGACCCGGCCATCGGCGTCAACTGTCCGCATATAGACTGACGCGGCGTAGCCTCGCTCCGACGCGTCACAAAAGCCATGCAGGCTGGCTCGATATTTCCCGGGGGCAATATTCGACGAGGCAAGGCAATCCGATTGACTTCCTTAATCGATGAAAACAACTCGAGCCAATCATCCAATGGAGGACCAAACAGCGGCTCGTCCCACGAGACGCCCAAAGTCCAAAGTCTCTGAAGAAGACACTTCGCAGAGAATATCACTGGACTGATCCAACCGCTTGGATCAAACATACGAGCTATTACGGACAACACCGTTCTCTTAGTCCAGACCTTTGGTATTTCCAAGTCCACTTGGAATGTAAAAATATCGGTTAGCGGCTGGTACTGCATGCCCAGCACCGCTATCCTGTTGGGATCATCCACATCCTCAAACAGGTGAGGGTTCTGTTGGTGATCCTCCGGGATCCCTTCTAGAACTTTAGGCTCATTGGACAACCACTTACGTAGCTCATAGCCACCTGTTTTCAATATTTCAATCAATTCGTCCCGCAGTAGGAGGGCCTCCTCAATACTTTGGGCTCCGGTGCACACGTCATCGACATACAAGTCACGTGACAGCACGGAAGCCCCACGGGGAAAGCGGATCCGGTCCCGCTCTGCCAATTCAAGCAATGATCTGATGGCGATATAGGGACTAGATTTCAAACCATACGTGTTTGTATTGAGTTCATACACCGTCACAGGATCCTCAGGGCGCTCACGCCAGAGTATCAACTGGAATCGCCTGTCCTCAGGATGTATGACTGTCTGGCGGAACATCATCCGGATGTCCGCACCAAAAACCACTTGATGTCTTCTAAAGTTCAAGATGATGTCAATTATGTCCCTATGCAATTTGGGACCTGAATGCAAACATAGATTCAACGAAACTCCGTTCGAAGTGGGTGCGGACCCATCAAAGACAGTCCGCAACTTGCCCGTTGAGGCCTTCACCACCGCGTGGTGGGGCAAAAAATAATGCTCAGTTGAGCTCCAATCAACTCGAGCCGGAGACATGTGACCCAAATCCTCGTACTCGCGCATAAATTCAATATATTTATCGCGAAGTACGTGGTCACGCTGCATACGTCGCTCCATGGACAGCAGTCGTTTCTCCGCAAGCGCCCTACTTTGCCCTAGGCTAGGACGAGAGGCAACAAAGGGTAACCTAGTTACAAACCGACCGGAGGGCAACCTCTCCGTGGTCGATCGAAAAAGGGCTTCGCACTCAGCGTGTTCCGGATCCATCCTGGAACTCATAGGTGGCTCCTCCACCTCCCAAAACCTTTGCATGGTCTTGGCCAAGGACGCAGATGCGACAACCGGTGGCTCCTCCGCGGTGCCATTATCAAACACAGGGCCCATCAGGGCAAAACCAAAAATCGTAGACACTGCCATCAGTGAAGACGAACCCAGAGCCTTCTGTGTACCCAACAAAATCCAACCCAATACGTCCGAGCCCAGGAGCAAGTCCACTGGGCCGGGATGAAAGACAAAGGGGTCGGCCAAATCCAGATCCGAAACCAAAGACAACACACCCGGCGGTATGTCTGTCGAGGGGTGCCAACCCGCAATGGTATCCATTACCATAGCCGAAGTCGTGATCCTCATTGTGGAGGACTTCAGCGAAGAAAAGGTGACAAGTGTCTGGCCCGTCAGACACTTCACTTGTATGCCACCAACTCCAAGAAGTGGCACAGGCGAGTCTTCCACGACTAAACCTAACTGGCGGGCCACTCGAGTGGTAACCAAACTGCTTTGAGCCCCTGAGTCCAACAGAGCTCTCAAATTAATGGCTTCCCCCCCACGACCCCATACGCGGACCACCGCGGTAGGGAGCAGAACCGTCCGCGGCTCTGTCCCAGCAAGGGAGCAAGCTAGTTACGGGCTCCCCACTCTCTCCAAACCAGGGGCGCGCCACTGACCCGGATAATATGGCGGGCGAGTGCACATCCCCATCTGAGGGCGGGCATAACCCGCGGCCCGGCCATACCTATAGTACGGCGGGTGGTACTCCAGCCGTGGGTACTCGTGCAGCGGCGGAGAAAACCGCTGCGGCTGCATGTGTTGGGTATTGGTAACCCGCGTGGAGGGGGGTGTCCCCACTCTCACGTCCGATCTAGGGCCCCCGCCCATGGGGGCCCTATCCGGGGCCTGGCCAGCTACATACTGGCCATGACCTTGGGGCGCGTGGTCCCGGTCCGCCAAGACCCGCGCAGGTACGCGACCCCCCTCCCGAGGGGGGGTGCGACGAGCGAAGCCGCGTCCTCCGTCCGATGGTGGAGGGCTTCGCGCAGGAGCGCCCCCGCCCATAGGGGACCCCTGCCTCAACATCCGGGGGCCATCCCCGTTCCGGTTCATGCAGAGCATCGCGTGGTGCCGCCCACGGCATGCACTGCATGGTATGGCCCTGGGACAGTCACGTGCATAGTGACCGCCCAAACAATAAAAGCAAAGTTCATGCCGCTTTGCCATGCGGCGCCGATCTTGTACTGGCAGTCCCTGCCAGTCCCTGCATTGCAGCAGGCTGTGGCCCATCCGACCACATTGCAGGCAGTCCGCGTCCCTCGCGACTGCTGCCGTGTGTGCAACCCGCGCACCAGCTCCACGCGGTGGCGGTTGTCTTCCCTGTTGGGGCTTCCCTCGCCATGAGGGTTCCAAGGGCCTACGTTCAGGCGCTCTGGATGGCGCTGAGTCCGTCATGGTATTCTCAGCAGCCCGTGCCTCAAACTCCAAAAACTTCACCAAGTCAGTGAATGTTGGTAGGGTGGTGCTGTCCCGCTCCGCATTCTCGCGCTCAAACCGCGAGCGGATGTCATTGGGCAATTTGCCCAATACAATGTGCACCAGCAAAAAGGACCATTGGTCCACCGGCAGCCCCAGTGTGCGGAGCGCGTTACAGGCCACTGTAACGGGCGTGAGCAACTGCAGGCGCAACTGTGCCCTGTTGGCCACCTTGGGCAGGGCCATCAACTGTGCGGCGTGCGCATCCGCTAACAAACGTAAGTTTTGATAGCGGGAGTTCAATAACTCCCAAGCCGTGTCGTACTGGTCGTCCTCCACCCGGAGGTGCTGGATGAGCGACCGCGCTTCATCCTCAAGAGTGGAGAGGAGGTAGGCCATCTTCTGGGCCTTCGACAAATCCTGTCGTGCTACGACCAGGGACTCAAACATATTTTTATATGCTACCCACTCCTCCATCCTACCCCCAAAGTGGGACAGCTGAAGGGTGGGGAGCCGACCAGTAACCGCTGGTCCTTCCTGTCTAACAGGTGTGCGAGGGGCTGGTCCGCCAGCCTGTCTCGCCCTTATTGCGGTCACCGCCTCCGCGATATCATCGTGCAGACTCAGGATCTGGTCCATGTCCGCCATGTGACCTGCGTAGGCCTCCGGGGTAAGATCGGCTTCGGTAAGCGCCGCCATGGCCGCTTCCGCGCTAATCAATCGTGAGTGGAGGTGATCCGCTCTTAGCAGTATGGCGCCCTCCCTGTCCTTCCGGGACAGGAGTCCTCCGGCCGTCACAAACCATCTCAATTCGTTGGCGAGTGTCGCCCTAGCATTGGAGGCCTTCGCCATCGCGTCAAGTCACAAACAAAAAATAACAAAAGGTAAATAAAAAACAACAAAATCAAGCAACTACACGAAGAACCGCGGTAGGTATGAGAATGGCACAAACCCGGAACGCACGGTACATACCGCAAACAAATACAAAAAAGGTTACAAATATTCTTATACAAACAAACTAAGAAAAATCTAATAATTTTTACAAACAATTAATTATTTTTTACAAACGAACAAATAGAGGGTAGATAAACTACGCTCTGCTACCAGAAAAATGTGCAGAGCAACTACGCTCTGCTGCCAGAAAATGTGGCAGAGAGAATCCGGACAAACGAAGCGGCGGGAAGAATTCTGTACCGGAACTTTACCGGGAAAAAATCTACCGGTAAAATTAAGTACCGGGAAAAAATCTCCACGCGACACCACGCTTGTCCGACTAGAATCTAACTTAAGCTATACGCAGTCTGCTACCACCGTAGCTTATGAAGGGAGCTACAGGGCCCTATATGATAACCTAACCTATAAATTAATTACACTTAAAAAACACTTACCAAGCTAAATCTTCTTTCTCTTCGGATCCAAACTTGAGTGTCTTCGGGAAGGGGGAATTCCTAATCACCCTACCTAACCCTTGAGATCTCAATTCCCCAGGACAAATAAATAGATTTCTTCCCGTAGTTTCACTCCGGGAACAGCCAGATGTGAACAGCCAGCCACGTTTCACCTCTCACAAGAAAAAGTCACCATGACGGGTACACAAACACAAAGTTCAATAGTTATTTAACAAACAGGAAATTCACAAACACAACTCAAGCTAATTAGCAATCAAAGAACGCGGAACCTCTCGCGTATTAAAAATCAAACCGATATCGCCCTGGACAATGCAATGGCGGCGGCAATGCGAAACGCCCGCGTTTAGTTTTACCCAATATATTACAAACAACCAGAGTACTAAAGAACACAATCCAAACAAGCCCAAACTCGACCAGGTTACATGGTTTAGTTACAGAGTTCCTATGGCAACCGCCCGTCTCCATCATCAGGACTCTGAACTTCATGTAGGACCAAAGTACTAAAGAACACAAACCAAATCAGCCCAAACTCGACCAGGTTACATGGTTTAGTTACAGAGTTCCTATGGCAACCTCCCGTCTCCATCATCAGGACGCTGGACTTCATGTATGACTAGAGTAATAAGGAAGACAAAACACACACTGGAATATTAACGAAGAAAAATAAAAAGGTACTTTCTTTTCCGCACAAGTATGAAAACCAGTTGATCTAACTCAGTTTTCCTATATGCACAGCGATGTATTTGTCCGTGGGATTTTGCTGCGGAGCGACACAGGGAGACACAGGGACGTCCTTTCACAGAGGCTCACATGAGCCGACTGAAGCTTCGTTCGAAATGTTCGTCACTTTATACTATAGAAAAACGAAACAGTTAAACTGATAATTTTTATTTTATATAAATTTTGTTGAAACTTGATGGTTTTTTTTGAAATAAATAATATTGATTATATATATTATATGTTTCTATTTTTCTTTTAAAGAATATTTCACAAATTACTCAGTTTTTTATACTGAAACCTTACCCTGTTTTCGTTGTTTTCGCGGAAAGAGGCTAGGAAAAACTAATTTTATAGTATTTAATACTACTTTTTACACAAAATAAAAAAGAAACTAATATAGTCAAAGGTTTACAGTACCCATCAGTACCTGTAACACTTTATAAAATTCAATGAATTTATCGGAAATCGAACCGGCAAATGGCAAATTTCATTGATTTTTGTAAACGCGTCCTTAACTAGCCTTACCTAAGCACAACGGGTATGAAATAAACTGATATCTGTACCGAACACCCGGGGCAGTTCCCGTCGGGGGAGTGCCGCCTCACGGCTCGTTAGAGATCTACGCGCACTTACGTGAGACATAACTTTGCGTGTGTGAATCGGTTCCACATAAAAGAATGTTTCATCCCAAACTTACAGTAACACATGGACAGTGCTTACTACGTAAACACCGCATACACACATACGCTACGACTCGTCAGAGGCCAACCCGTGGCGTGACCCTGCGTGCACCACCGCTCCAGGATCACGTGTCTGAGCGACTCCAAGACAGTGTCCGAGCACACGATACCAAGCATGTTCCATATACCAGAATCGCATGTCTGAGCAAGACAGCATTCCGCAATATAGAACATAACTCACATTGATAGTATATCTGTCGGCCAAGATAGCTTACCCAAGTACACGGACTTCAAGATAGAGGCTAGCTAGGCCGCAAGATAACACCTCAATCGACAGTGTTCTTGTCCATCCCATTAGCAAATACTACACTCAAAAATAATGGGACAAAAAAAAATACTTTCTTAAAAACATTATCTAAGACAGACAGAGGCTCCGGCACAGGCGTGTCTCACAAAAACTATATGAGCAAGATTTTAGGGGAGCCGAAATAATCAATTTTACTCACCGCTAAAGAAAGCAGAACAAACATCAGGAGTCCATTCTCCGTGCCATGGCATCATGTATTCCGCAGCCGCCTGGGTTGACTTCCCATACAAGCCAGCCAGAAGCTGAAGCTCGTAGCGACCTTGAGGCAGGATTTTCATCACCCGGTAGGGTCCTCGCATGCAGGAGTCCAGCTTCCCCGTCGCTAGAGCCTGTTTTCTAACAAAAACTAATGAATTAGGTTCAAAGCCAAAGAGGTGCCTTGCGCCCTTTATTGATGTAGGTACCTTGAATTGCCTGGTTTGAACGAAGGCGTTCAGACACTCTCTGACGGCTCATCTCTCAGATAGCTTCCCTGTTTGGGCTGGATCCTTCAATAGCCACATCGCGAATTGAGCTACGAATAAGTGGCGTAGCCGCATCGATACCAATCAATAGGTTCAGAGCTGAACATTTTGTTGTTCTATGTTTAGTGATATTAAGGACCAGCTGCAGCTTCCACATGACTGTTGGCCACCTTTGTTCACGGTAATTGCACTCTATTCTTACCATATTAAGTACGGTACGGCAGTAGCGCTCCACCTGTCCGTTGGATTGGTGCATCTCGGGAGTTATTAGATGTGTGTCTCAGCCCATGCCGCTAATCCAATCGAGACAAGCTAATTATTAAAAAATAAAAACACGACTGACAACTTGTGCTTGGCCGAAGGCCGAGCTCCGTCTCATGAGCAAAGAGAGTGACAAGGCCGAAGGCCTAGCCCTTCGTATACATGAATGACTTTCTCATTTCATCTTACACCCCCAGTAACCAGCAGAGGGGCCGAGGCCGAAAGCCGAGGGGCGAGCTGCGTACATAAAGCCGAGAGGCGAGGCGAGGCTAAAGCACCTAGCGTGCTGTGCAGGACAATTTTACTTTTGCAGTTTCGAGTATGTTGAAGAATAGTTTTGGAGGTAGGCAAAAAGTCATCTACGTAGAAGAGTTGTCGGTTTAGACTAGGTGAAGAGCCAAAAGACTATTTTCGCTGTAGCTCTTTGCTATGAAGCCGCAACTCTGCCTTTAGTCTCGCTTGCGCCGGCTGGCGGTGGGCCTTCGGACACGCTTCGCCTTTCGGCTTCATGTACGGAACTCGGCCATCAGCCTCGCGGGCCAAGGCGAATCGGCCTTCGGCCTCAGTATCTCGGCTAGTTACTCGGGCTTTAAGATGAAATCGGAAGATCGTCCATGTATACGAAGGACTCTGCTTTCGGCCTCGCCCCGCTTTTTGCTCACATGGCGGAGCACGGCCTTCGGCCTAGCCTGGACGCAGCTTGGGCGGCTGGGGCTGAAGGCTGGTTTACTAGAAGTTTGAGATGAAATATAAAAGTCGTCCATGTATACAGAGGGCTCGGCCTTAGGCTTAGGCCACGTTCTGCACTTTATTCTCGAAACGGCGGCGCGGCTAGGGGAAGGGAAGCTAAACCTTCGATTTAAACGCAGCTGCAGCACCACCGAGAAATATACCAAAATGGACCTGGAAGTAGACCTGGGGTACTGCCTGCGGAAATTACCTATAATATATAGGGTGCTCGACCGAATGTGATAGAGAATCCTGGCGACGACCACAGCCGGTGGTAGTTTATTTTTATTTTTTTCATCTCATACAAACTGGTTACTGGGGGTTTGAGATAAAATCAGAAGGTCATCCATGTATACGAAGGACTCACCTTTCTCTAATCACGAGATGGAGCTGGGCCTTCGGCCTGGACGCAGCACGGGCTGTGGCCTGACGGGCGCAAGCTTTGGCTGTCGAAGCCCCTGGTTTACTGGTAAAGGCGCGACAAAGTGGACCTGGGGTACTGCCCGCGAAAAACTACAATCGTAAATGGGGGGGACACGTAATGGCAGACCCTGGGCGACGTTAAAAGCCGTTTGAAATGACATCATAAGGTCGTCCATGTAACGAAAGACTCGGCCTTCGGCCTAGCCTGGACGCAGCTAGCTCGGGCTGTGGTCTTGCTTGCGCGGCTGGGGGGGGGGGGGGTCCCGGGTTTACTGGAGGTTTGAGATGAAATATAAAAGTCATCCATGTATACAAAGGTCTCGACCTTAGGCCTCGTCCTGCACTTTGTTTACGAGACGGCGCGGCTGGGGCAAGGGAAGCTAAGAAATATACCAAAATGGAATGCCTGCGGAAAGTACCTATAATATATAGGGGGGGGGGGATGGAGGTGCTCGACCGAATGTCATAGGAAACCCTGGCGACGACCACAGCCGGTGGTAGTTTAGACAAAGCTCGGCCTGCGGCCTCACCCCTTGCGGCTGTAGACCTAGAATAGGAGTAGGTACCGCCTTCGATTTAAAGCCAGTGATCTTGCAATAGCCGATAGTAGCGTTGCCGATCGTTAGTCAGACTACTATCGTAGAGGGTGACCGTGGTACCCCGACCTGCGTTTAAATCGAGGGCTGCCAGCCACGCAAGCGAGGCCGAAGGCCGAGCTCGGGCTTGTGAGCAAAGAGCGGGACGAGGCCGAAGGCCGGGCCCTTTTGTGTACATGGACGATCTAACGGTGTTGATCTTACTATCTATCTTATACAACTAAAAGTACATATAAACATATAAGTTATATATATTTTTGAAATTGTCTTTAAAAGCCCTTCAATTTGATACTACACTCGATAAGATTGATTAAATTTATTTTTTTCGGTCAGCTGTTTATCGCGTATATCATCCGCCATTTTGTTTTTATGATGACGTCACATAGCCTATGTCACTCGGGCAAATGCAAGGAATCTAACAATACCTCTCACATCAAAATCTGTTAAGCCGTTCCGGACTTATGGTGGAATAAAGAAACTTACATACATACATACATACATACTTACATACATACATGAACGCTGAAAACATAACACTCCTTTTTTGGTCAGTCGTGTAAAAATCGGCGCTTTGGAACATCCGCCCCCTGTCAGCTACGATTAGCTTAGGCGTACCAAAAAGTGAAATAAGGTTGGTAACATGACGCTTCACCTCGTCTGACTCTTGTCGAAACATGGGATACAATAAGCAATACTTAGAAAATGCATCGATTACAATTAGGACATAACGATAGCCATCGGCTTCTGGCAAAGGGCCTAACACATCCATACGGACCGTCTCAAAAGGCACGTCTGGTTTTTCCCACGAGTGTATGGGTTGAAATGGAGCACGAGCTACTTTTTTATGAGAAAGACACACTAAACAGTGCGTTATGTATTTCAACGCAAAAGCTCTTAACCCTGGGAACCAGAAGTGCTTCATAATCAGGTCAACTGTCTTATCTACCCCTGGATGGTCGTGTTCATCATGAAAAATTCGTAAAAGGCTCAACCGATGACCTTTCGGAATATAGCAGAGCAATTTCGAATTTTCACCAGTAGGTGTAAATTTAAAATACAAGATATCATTCTTAACTACGTACTGAGTAGGATCCAATTGTCCGTCTGACAGTTTCTGCATAAGAGACCGAGTCTCTTCATCAGAAGCTTGAGCAATACGAGCCCAGTTATGGGGCTTTTGAACAGTAACCGTATTGATCGCATTACGGCTGAGATAATCAGCGTGGGATAAAAGGGAACCCTTACGGTAATCTAAAGAAAAATCAAAATCCTGTAGGTATACCCACCACCGGGCCACTCTAGGCAATAAATCCTTTTTCTTTTGAGTGAGCTTTAATGCATTACAATCAGTGACCACGGTGAAGTGTACACCCACAAGGTAATGCCTAAAGTGCTGGAGGGCCTTGACGACAGCGAGCGTTTCCAGCTCATATGAGTGGTATTTGCCCTCAGCACCCCGGGTCAGTCGACTGAAATACGATACTACCCGTTTCCGATTACCCTCATGAACTTGCATTAGAACAGCTCCATAACCAATAGAGCTCGCGTCTGTGTGGACCTCTATTGGCAATGAAGGATCATAAATGGCTAAAACTGGCTCACTCGTCAGACATTCTATTATGTACTTTCGAGCAGCCCGTTGTTCTAACCCCCAGGAAAAGTTGACGCTCTTTTTGGTCAGTGCAGCGATACACGCAGTCTTCTGGGCAAAACCAGCTATATATCGTTTAAAATAACTGGCTAAGCCCATAAACTGACGGACCTGTTTAACGTTATGCGGTTCGGCAGAGTCAATTAAAGCTCTCACCTCCTCATGACTCGGCCTATCCTGACCTTCACTGATTGTTCGTCCCAGGTATTCTATCTCTGTCGCTAAAAACGAACACTTCTTCAAGTTAACCGAAAATTCGGCCCCGGTTAACGTTTCAAGGACCCTATAAAGCAAAATAAGGCCTTGGTCTACTGCTTTGCTTAAAATTAAGATATCATCGATGTAAACCAGGATATCACCAGATTCGATGAACTCGCGAAGTGTTTTTGCGATAATCCGCTGATAGACAACGGGAGCGTTTGCCAAACCGTAAGGCATTTTCAAATACTGATAATGCCCTTCCGATGTTACAAATCCTGTAAGTGGTACTGACTCCTGATCCAAGGGGATCTGGTGGAACCCTGTTGCCATGTCCAAACTGCTAAAAAATTTGTTGCCCCGCTTAGGGGGCAACAAATTTTTTATGTCTATATGGTCATCTATTCGCGGCAGGGGAAACCTATTCTTAACTGTGACCTCATTCAGCTTACGGAAGTCGACACACATCCTGTCCGATCCGTCCTTCTTTTTGACGAGTAGGATAGGACTCGCGTATTCTGAATCTGATTCCTCAATAATGCCCTTGTCTAAAAGATCTTTAATAATTTCGCAAACACGAAGTATCTCAGCGTGAGATAATCTATAGGGGCGGTAATTGACAGGAGTGTCGGAATTTAGTTTTATTGTCATGCACCCTGTCTTTACTGTTGAGGTCGCAGTACCGGAAATGAAAAATTGTGCAAACTCATTTACTATTTCTAAAAGCTTTTGTAAATGGCCATCAACGAGAGACGTGTTAATTGGAATGGAAACCTCTGATTGAACCTCGTGAGCCGCTAGTAATCCTTGGTACGAACATATCGAACTCCTTCCCTATTCAAAACATCTGTACCTAGTATAACTGGACTGTTCATGTACTGAGATGGTACAATGAACAAGTCTACCTCGAGAGTCAATCCGTCAAATTCTATCGGCAACCTTGTTATGTATAACATGTACTCTCCACCTCTTGACTACCCAATCCCTTTAAAATTCGAAAAGCAGGCTTAACTGAACAGTTAAAATATTTCAACAAAGATGACGACATAAGTGAAATAGTTGAACCGCTATCTATCAAAATATCTACAGGAACGTCCTGAATAACAGCCACTACTACGTCACTATTGGTGGAAGTAACCAAAACATTACAGAAATTAACTGTCTCCTTATTTGTTGCTTCGGATCTCTGCTTGGCAAAACAAGTATCGACACTGTGACCCAATTTCTTACAGAACGAACAAGGTTCAGATCTAGTCGGCACAAAGGCGGGCTTTGAAGACGCGGCACTCGAAGTACTCAATGATTTACTCGACCCCTGATCGACCCTAGGACGCTTAGAACAATTAGCCTGTCTATGACCCGGTAGGCCACACGAAAAACATTTAAAATCGCTATTATTCCTTTTCCGCGACGAATCCGTGGTCTGCTTACCCTGGGTACTAAACGCAACTGAACGCGAGGCAGAACTCTTTGAGGTGCCAGTCGGCTTAACATAAATCGAGAAAAATTCTATCAAATCATTAGGCATCAGTTTCGCATTAGTTGCCGACGCTCGAATATTGGGATCACTGATACCGCGAATAATTATTGCCGAAATCAACTCGTCACTTAGACCCCGTACTATACGTAATCGAAGCAAAGCACGGCGGGCGTAATCCGCATATGTAGGGTACTTATCAGAATTAGAATTAATAACCTCGGCCAAAATATTCGCGATATCAGGTGTCTTTGGACATAACGGTTAAAATTCCTTTTTAAAGTTCGTCCAGGAAAGATCACTTGACACCCACTCATTTAACCATGACTTTGCGTCACCTTTAAGGCAGTTTCCGATTCGCGATAGACACTCGTAATCATTCCATTTGTTACACGATTTCGCACGATCCACTTCCGCACACAAATCGTCAAAATTATGCAAATTCGGATCGAAATTCGAAATATAAAAATGTTGACTCGACCTACCCGCATAGTTAATGGACCGTATCGCGTCCACAATACGATCGGTGGCGGACGAATGTTCCGGCGTCGAACGCAGGTGTCTCGAATTACGTTCCGAATTGCGAGGTGGCGATCTAGATCTAGAATGCGAACGTGGATTGCGATCACGAGTCGGTGTCACGAGGCAATCCCGTGTGCGTCCACGACTCCGATCGCGCAGAGGAGACGTGTACCTATCCCGCGATCGCGACATGCGTCTAATTGGCGACACTAACGTATGCGCGGACTGCGTTGGCGATGGGCGACGTGCACGCGACCGTGATGGCGCGGACAGTGAACGCTGTCGCCGCGGTGGTGACCTATTTCGGTTCTTATTTCGTTTTTTCGAACTACCCTCATTTACATTAGATTGTACCGGCGCGGATGGAGGCCTAACCTTTTCTTCTAACGCTCTAAGGCGAGCCATCAAAGCTTCCATCTCGGAAGATCGATCACGGTACCTACTACGACGGTTGTTATTATCGCGCCGATCACGATACGGACTACGACTATCGCGGCGGCTCGCACAACGATCTCGTCCTTGATCTGACATTCTAATTTACCGAGATTCAAACAATAACTTTAAATTCAAACACTTGTAAATACATCAATGTACGAAAGAAAATCACACACAAAAAAAAATAAAATACCACAGTACTGCGTCAAATATAAATGGAAAACAAGCTAATTATAAAAAATAAAAAACACGACTGACAACTTGTGCTTGGCCGAAGGTCGAGCTCCATCTCGTGAGCAGAGAGAGTGAAAAGGCCGAAGGCCTAGCCCTTCGTATACATAAATGACCTTCTCATTTCATCTCAAACCAGCAGAGGGGCTGAGGCCGAAGGCCTGATGGGTGAGCTGCGTACATAAAGCTGAGAGGCGAGGCGAGGCTAAAGCACCTAGCGTGCTGTGCAGGACAATTTTACTTTTGCAGTTTCGAATTATTAATTATTATTATGAATCTGAGCATTTCCAGTGGTGTTTTCCCTGATCAATTGAAAATAAATATAATAAAACCCTTATTTAAAAAAGGAAATAAAGAAGATGTCTCATGCTTTCGATCATTAGCGTTACCCTCTGTTTTTTGCAAGATATTTGAGAAATATTTACATGACATATTATATAATTTTCTTGAAAAGTACAATATTCTATGTGAAGAACAAAAAGGATTCAGAAAGAATAAAAACATAAACATGGCAATATATGACTTCCTCAATAAAATACTTAATAGCATTAATGACAAAGCACCTATCTCGACTCTCTTCACTGACATGACAAAAGCGTTCGATCATGTTAACCATGAAAAGCTTCTTAATAAACTTGATGCATATGGAATACGAGGGAATGTTTTAAATTTACTAAAATCATATTTAAGTAACAGAACTCAATTTACAGAAATAACAAACCTATGCCCTAGAACCAACAGTGAATTAAAATATCGATCTACAGATAGAGTAGTTAAGCATGGTGTGCCTCAGGGAAGTGTGCTGGGTCCATTATTGTTTATCATCTATATAAATGATCTCCCAAGTGTGACAAAACAATCTATGATTTTGTTTGCAGATGATAGCACTATAGTTATAAAACCTGACATTTTAAATAATTTTGAAAATGATGTACATTACAAAATATAATTAATTGGTTTGAGGATAATAATCTAACAATAAATTTGACTAAAACAAATATAATACACTTTTACAATAAAAAAACTATCTAATATGAATATTCATTATAAGGATACAAATATAGATACTGTAGATCTTACAACATTTTTAGGATTAAAAATTGATAATCTTTCATGGAGGCCTCATTCAGAAGAGTTATGCAAAAAATTAAATAAACTTGCTTTTGCTTTATATAACTTACGTAAAATTGTAAATCGTAACACTGTAATGACTGCCTACCATGGTCTTGTATCATCAATATTACGTTATGGTATAATATTCTGGGGTAATACTACTGAAAGAGAAGTCATATTTAAAGCTCAAAAAAGGTGCTTACGAGCAATGTGTGGTCTCATAACTAGGGACAGCTGTGTTCAATACTTTAAAACCCTAAATATACTAACTGCTCCTTCTCTATATATTTATGAAATGGCTATCTTTGTAAAGAGTAACCTAAAATTGTTTCCGATGTTGTCAGATACACGTAGGCGGAACAGATTGCGAGCTCAATATATACATAATGTTGTGACACTTAAATGTAATTTAGCTCAAGTTCGCAAAAGTGTTATCGGAATGGCTCCTAAAATATATAATAAATTGCCAAATGAATATAAAATGCTAAATTTGAAATTGTTAAAACAAAAACTATATAGTTAATTTTCTAGTTGACAAATGTTGACTTTTTAAATGATACATTTTAATTAATATGTGGGTACTCTGTTGACATTCTGAAATACTTTTTATTTAATTGACTATTCATTTATTCAATTTTGCTATTATAATATTGATTTGACAACCTTTATTCAAAACCGAATTATTCACATGATTAAATTTAATTATTTTATATTTGTACGCTGTATTGTAACGGCAAAACATAGTGGTCCAAGATTTATTTACCTATTACCAAGTGCATGTACTTACCTATGTTTTACAAATAAACGATTCATTCATTCATTCATTCATTCGAGTATGTTAAAGAAAAGTTTAAGAGGTAAGTAAAAAGTCATCAACGTAGAAGAGTTGTCGGTTTAGAGTAGGTGAAGAGCCGAAAGACTATTTTCGCTTTAGCTCTTTGCTATGAAGCTGCAACTTTGCCTTCAGTCTCGCTTGCACTGGCTGGAGGCGGGCCCCGGCCTTCGGACTCGCTACGCCTCTCGGCTTCTCATATACGGAACTCGGCCATCGGCCTCGCGGGCCAAGGCGAATCGGCCTTCGGCCTCAGTATCTCGGTTGATTATTGGGGCTTTAAGATGAAATCGGAAGATCGTCCATGTATACGAAGTGTTGTATTATCTGTGGTAAATACGGTAAATATTATAATCTATGGTTTAAAACAACAACTCCAAAAACTCTATGATTCCAATATGTCTGTTCTTGCTTGTTAACGTAGTGATTATATGCTCTTTGCTCAGAACAATAACTATGTAAAGCTTTAGTTATGTATTGTTCTGAGATTTTAGACTTTTGCGAAACATTGTGTTGTTTTGTGTGAAGTATTTATTTTTGGTTACAGGAAAATAAGAACAGATAAGAGCGAAAGAAAAATATATCTGTTGAAATGCCTGACGCAGTAGCTGCCTGTCGCGTCTGTCTGGCGATGGACGTGCGGCTGTTGCCCATCGCCGGCTCGCTGCAGCTGGTGTACGAGAGGATCACCAACAATGCAGTTAGTGCAACCGCAAATATTTTAAATTATACTCATCTCTACTAAATACTTTCGTTTGGAAGAAACAAAATGTGTTTAACTGTTGTGAACATTTCAGCTGCACATGGCTGACGGGAGGCCCGTGGCGGCGTGTTATATCTGCTACGCGCAGCTCAACAAGTGCCTCAAGTTGATGCGGACTTCTGCTTGGGCAGAGAATGTGCTCAATGCTATAGTGCACAGACAATCAGAGGTAGAACTTCAATCTTTGTGATGTTATAAAATGTGAATTAAGTATTTATTAGCCTGTTTTGCAGTAAGTTTGTGTATGCTGACAGATAACTGAAAAATCAATATCCTTGGTGGACCGTGAGGCTATCCGCCTGTATGGGTCACTACAGTACTCCAGAGCTGAATATAACAACACTGATGTACCAATCCCTGTTGTAATCAAAACTGAGCCGGAGGCAGATGTTGCTAATGCTGACATTGGATTGGAGGAACAAGAGGAAGGTATGCACTATTCTGATACTTAAACATTCACTGATATTTCCATTGATATCTGTTCACAACTTAATACAAGTGTGACTGATTCAGTAATGTTAATGATTGAGAGATAGTTCCAAACGAGGAAAACTTGTCACAATGGGCAATTTTCCGAGATATAATTACAAAACAAACAGATCCAGATGACTTCATAGATGGCGCTTGTTAAAAGGCAATTCCATTAAGAAAGCAAAAATGCACGGAATTGGCACTTCTTGACATTGTGATTTGAGCAACTGTCAAACTATTAGGTGTTTTTTTTGCTTTTGGGTGACAAGAAAAAGCACACAATTAAGGTACATCCATTATTACGACACTGCTTTCATAAACCGCCATCTACAGTGGAGCCTCTATAACTCGAACTTCAGGGGAAACGTTAAAAATTTTGTGTTAACGAATCTTCGAATTATCAAGGACTTTGAGTTAAGGAGTACATAATAAAATGGGTAGGTTAGGTACATACAGTCTGTCTATTAAGTCCTGAAATTAAATGATGGCACCACTGATGTGCATGTAGCAACCCTATGTAGTGTGACCAAAATAATTTTGATACTAGCAGGTCGTTCAGGTAAAGCGAGCTAATAAATAAAACACATTGTGCAGTCATATTATTTCCGTTTTATATACAGTAGGTACCTTGCTTATGAAAAGTTTTACTAAACATTTTTAATTTAACCAGAATAATGTTTTTAATAATGTTTGTTGCAATGGCTCAGGATAGGAAATGTTGGCCTATACAAAAGGAGGCTTATACCCAGCAGTGGGTCATGGAAGGCTGATGATGATGATGAATGTTTTATAGTTAAAATACTAAGGTTGATCACTTTCACTCATCATCGGAGTCCAAATATTCAACAACAAGAAACGTTTCGTTGCCGCTTTCATTCGCGGCACCGTCATCACTACAGCTGCTGTCACCACTGCTGCTATCAACTTTTAAGCGAACAATCAATTCGTCTATATCTAGATACAGGTAACATCCTCGCTCATAGTACTCTTTTTTGAGCGTCTCAACGTAATGGCAGCAGATTTTCCATATTCAGATGTGATGCTGTAGAAGGCCTCTTCAACAAGTTGCTTCGTCGACTATGGTCTTAACTGTACTCTTTGGTTTTCCTAAAAAAAGGAATAAAAATTGTAACAGAATAGAAACAACTTATTCACAAGAAACAAATAATTCAAATTCAAAATTGATAGAAAACCTGAATAGACTGAGATGTACCATCATAATGTATCAAAAATTTATGATCATACTATAATATGACCTATTTACAATTTTAGTCTAACCTAAAAGTGTACGATGTAAACAATACCTTTTTTCTTTTAAAAATCGTAAATTCAGTATATTTGTAACTTCAGGTTGATAAAAAACAAACAATAACACGGTTACATACCCATAATATATGTTGTTCTCCCATAAATATCATTGAAATCTTACAAAATTCGTCCATTCTTGCACTCCGCAAAACATTGCTGGAAAACATTAAAAATCAATTCCAGCGTGCGACTCCGATTTACTTTACTCATTTTTTAAACTTTTCTGCATAGTTTGGTCTTAATTTATTGCAGTTTAATCAAACAAAACAATAAAAATACAAACGAAAAACAATTCAATATTATTGACAGCTGATGTGTTTGTTACATCGTTTTTTTTTTTTTTTATTTGACCTGTCAGAATCCATCCCATGCGGATCCATTATGAGAAGCGTGTGTGCAGGTCCCCCGCAGCCAGCAGACGCGGCCGACATTTGTGAATCGGAAAGCGACTCTGATGAAGAAGACCCCGTCAGTCCGTCACAGTCTCGCGACACAGAGATGGACACGACAGAGCAGGGAGAGAGAGGGGAAGGTAGGATTTTCTTTTGTTTCAGCTCCTTCACTATAGGAATCCTTATACTGCAGTCAAATACGCTATTATGATGCCCAGTGTATTTATATCTGGGCGACTAACTTTTTACTCTATTGGACATCCCATATGTGCAATGTAGATAACTATACTTGAGTCTTGGCTACTTACACTATGTAGTTGTGCATCACGTATGTCTCCTCCCATTTGCTGCACAATATTGCAGTATGGATTGTTTCCTGGATCCTGGTTGTTCGCAGATTAGTGAAGCCGAGCAAACTGACACATGAGATTTACTGATAAAAATGATCATTCTCAGGTGTCGCTTCAGCGCAGACGTCGGCAGCTGACAAACGGAAACAAGCTGCCGGAAGTACGACCAACAGGAAACAGCGCGAGTCTCGGCGAGAGTCAACAACTCGGACTGCTCAGGGACCACACCAGTGCGACGTTTGTCAGCGGCGGTTTGAGTATCGTTCTAGAATGATGACGCATTATAGGACTCACACTGGAGAGAAACCATACCAATGTGATGTCTGTGATCGTCGTTTTAATGTAAAGTGTAATTTATTACAACATTTGAGAACTCACACTGGGGAGAAACCATTCCAATGTGCTGTTTGTGATGGTCGTTTTAGTCAAAAGTCTAATTTGGTACAACATTCAAGAACTCACACTGGAGAGAAACCATTCCAATGTGATATTTGTGATCGTCGTTTTATTAAAAAGTCTGATTTGGTAAAACATATGAGAACCCACACCGGAGAGAAACCATTCAAATGTGATGTTTGTAATCGTCGTTTTTATCAAAAGTCTAATTTATTACAACATTTGAGAACTCACACTGGGGAGAAACCATTCAAATGTGATGTTTGTGATCGTCGTTTTAATCAAAGGTCTCATTTATTACAACATTTGAGAACTCACACTAGAGAGAAACCATTCCAATGTGAAGTGTGTCAACAACGGTTTAGTCATAAGCATCATTTATTGCGTCACTTGAGAACTCACAATCAGAAGAAACATTTACAGTGAGATGTCTCTCAAAGGGCTTCTATTAAAAGTTTATCAAGACACGTTAGAGCTCACATCGCTGACAGATCCTTTGAATAGTTTGAAGACTAGCTGTGCCCGCGACTCCGTTTGTGTTGGGAACCGAACGAACACTAATTCCAGTGTTTGGTCGACAACAAGGATCTTTCATAACAGTCGATAGATGGTTCCCAATACATACGATAGATGGCGCAGTGAGGTGAGACACATTCACAAGATGGAAGCATAAACCTGTTTGTGGCGGTCGAGCGCCACGCCTCCACACCTCGCGCGCGCTACAGCGGCCTAATATCGTATTCAATCAAAGTCGCTGCGACATCGTAGCGACTAGCGGTGTGTGAGCGGTGAGACACTATATACTGCCATACTGCCGAATATTGCCGCACCGCTCACACACTGCAAGTCCACTGCACCACGCGACAGCGACTAGTTCAATAAAAGCTTGTAAAAAGTGTAGTAGTAAAGTAAGATAGTACCTACTTCTGATGATTTACATGTCTTGCAGACTGAATATGAACCTGTGGTTGTATTGTTTGTAGCGCCTACGGTGTTGAAGCAAATCAGGGGGCACGGCAGTGCCCCCGCCAAGTCGAGCGCGAAGCAAACTGCCGTACCATCCTTTACTGGAACCATTTCGCCGCATTTTCAGGCCCCTATTTGAGAACCTCTGGATAAGACCAGAACGAAGAAATTTTCGTCATCCAGTAAGCTACAATCACATACTTAAAATCCAAAATTTCAAGTCTGTAGGTCATTTAGTTCCGAAGTTAAGCGAAAGCAAAGTTTCGCATTTTCGACACTCACTCACTCATGATCATCAAAATAGAACTAGTACTTCCCATAAACTCAGAGAGCTGAAATTTGGTACAGAGTTAGGTTTTAATGGCCACATAAAGGGAAAACTATAAAAACTAGGATAATCGAAGATCTGGAGTACCTGGTGACCCTGATTAGAAAACACAAGAGCCCAACCAAACTATTAGAGATCGACATACCGCTTTTACAAAAAATATTCAACTTGGTGGGCCGCTTCATTTCATGTCAAAAATCGAAGGTCTGAAGTATCTCATGAAGAACCCTCAGCTGGTCTCAGCTGTATTAGAGATTACCATATCTCTATGGCAACGCCCCCTTCTATTGCTACATAGAAAAATCGACTGTCATTGCAAAAGTAGCGTAGAGGGACACATCTTCTTATTTAATCTAGCCTATAGCGTCACACTTTTGAGCGAATGTCTCCCCTTCTGCTTAATCATAATAAAAGAGTAATTACATTTTTATTAGTTTTATTATTACCATAATAATTATTACATTTTTATTTTTAGTGCTTCTTCATCTATAATAAGTATTAGTTTTAGTGCTTCTCCATCGGATTCTGTCCCGGGCAATGCACTTTGCTTCCGACCAGACTGCCTTTCCGCTGCAACTGTACGCCGCCGCTAGGTTTGCTTGGGTCGACCAACTTTTCTTTTGTCCTGTGGTATCCACTCGAGAGCTTGCCTAGTATATGGGTCTCTTCGAAGCGTGTGGCCGATCTATAGCGTTGCACATTTCTCAGAGCTCACGCTTGGAGTTGATCTCTGGCCAGAAAATGCCAAGTATTTGCCATACGCGTTACCTCTATAATACGTTATAACCGTACATATTCATCGGGATATTGTACCAAGTTGTATTTCGATTGTACTTAAAAGACAAACTTTTCGTTGTTGTCTGTTTTCATTTTGCTTTTAAGAGTTGCCCGCTTCTTCAAAAATTACCCTAAGTTCAGTATGAAAAATTGAAAATATTATGCCTCCTAATGCTTGATGACGAAAATAAGGTTATCAACTTGCATGAGGCCCCAATTATGTCGAAAATTGGTAATGATTATGGCGGTTTAAATGATATTGTTACATTTAAATTGTCAAAGTGCTGAGGCTGTCAAAGTGCAAAGTGCTCATCATATTTTTTATTCATTCCTCAACATCGTATATTTTGACCCTTAATTTAGGGCTAAAACCCTCAATTTGATAACACTGATCAAGTGTCAAATAAAAAAATCCCTACATATCAAATTAACAAACGAAATTTTATTACTTTTGTTTGGGGTAAGCCACAAGTTGGAAACCCTGCTCGTGATAGGCCAAGAATGACAGACAATAACCATTTTTTTTTTAATTTATTTGGTCTCTGGTTTTTAGAACACTGGCTGTATTATTGCATGGGAAAAATAAAACTTCGATGAAGTTCTAATTTTTTCCTTGGAATCGAGCTAATTTTCATTTTCAGTTATTCCTTACAATATTCCATGGAAGTAATAAGTACTTTGTACAACAAAGTATTTACTACTTCCATGCAATATTCTGTGGAATAAATTTCTAGAACATAGACATAGGAAAAAAAATCAATTAAACATTTTTTTGCACAGAAATAAAAAAATTGTTTTTTTAAGTTTTTTTGCTAGCTCTTTGGTCTAAAATTCTAGTAACCAATCTTCATGGGTATAGTATGGTCTTGGAAGCAATAAATACTTTGTACAACGGTATGGTTCATCTCATAAATGTTGACTTCAAGAGTATAGAAGCTTAAGCTTCAGCGATCACCGAATACAACCGGCTTAGGCGTAAATACCGCGCCGATCTTACAGAAATTAAACGGTCTAAACCGTCTAAAAGATTAAATAATGAACGCGAATGGGCAATACGAAAAACTGTTGCTTACTGTACAAGAATCAGAACCGGAAAAAAAGAAAAGAAAGATTTGTAATAATAAAAAAACTACTTCTAAAAAGAAAAAAACTGTGTCAAATAAGAAAATTTAATAAAATAAATCAATATGTCCACGTTTCTACAAAAAGAAGTGAAATCTCACCAAAAACATTCTGTAAAAAACTAGCCAAGTCTCGATGGAGCTGTTTGTTTATCTCTAAAAAGTAATGAAATCTAGACAAAGTCGTTCCAAGTCTCAGGTTCCTTACTGCGATTTCTTTATTATTATATTTAATGTTGTGTGACTTGGCCGTTGAACATTCTTTATACATTAGTGGCTTTATCAAGCCTACTGACTGGCTATTGAATTAACGTTTTCCAAGTGGCAATTTTCCATCGTCAATGGGTAGCGGTTCTGGCGACAGATTAGTGCAATGATGTCATGGAGCACTTGGTTTTGTACCCTTCAACGGCCAAGTCACACAACATTAAATATAATAATAAAGAAATCGCAGTAAGGAACCTGAGACTTGGAACGACTTTGTCTAGATTTCATTACTTTTTAGAGATAAACAAACAGCTCCATCGAGACTTGGCTAGTTTTTTACAGAATGTTTTTGGTGAGATAAACATTTCTGCTGTAAGATGTAATGTCAATAAAGGGGTCATCACAGCTTGTTGTAATCATTCGTGACAATACTTCCAATTCCGAAACCTGTTATTGATACCTATTTAATAAGAGCATGTAGTCTATTCATTTCAAACTTATTAATCATGTTTCAATGTTGCTGTGTTATACCTAGAGATGTGCATTTACCCGATAAATTTCCGAGACTCGGAAATTTATCCATTTATACCCATTTTTTCCCAGGAATTTTTAATTTATACCGGGTAAAAATTAAAATCAATTAAAATGTTTGTAATTACGATATTTTATAATATATCGTTAAGATTTATTATAAAATAAAGTATTTAAGCACATATTCAGTTATTAAATTAAGTACTGTGTAAAAAAAAAATAAGTATTGTGTAAAGTTTCACGCAAAAACTACTAGACGGATTTGAATGAAACTTTTTTTGTTGTATAGTTATTAAGCCTGGGCAACATATAGGCTATAATTGATTTTGAAAACAGGAACACCTGATGAAGAACCTTAACAGAACAGCAAAAGTTTATCAATCTGACGAGCATTTTCTGTTGACGTATAGAAATCGAAGACAGGATCATCTGATGAAGAATTCCAAGAGACCAGCTACACTATTACATATATTGAAATGGCGCCTTAGCAAAAGTCGTTCAACCTGATGAGCATTTTCCGCTGACATATAAATAGACAGGAAACAGGATAGGACAAAGAGGGACTCGGGGTGGGAGTTGTGGTACACGGAAGATTGTAGATAACGAGCAGACGAAGATCGTTTATTGAATGAAGTATCACTTTTGATTAATTTTAACACCGCGACTGTAATACGAGTACCTAATATATTCCCGCGGGACACGGGATAACCAAATGGCTGAAATTTTGAGTACTGGAGTTTAGGTTACTACAGTTTGGAACACATAAAGATTTTTCACCTAAGCGAAACTCACGCGGGCGAAGCCGTGGGCAACAGCTAGAATCAGTAATAATGAAAAACTTAATTTGAAATTAAAATGCAGCAAACTTAGTTACTAACTCTCTCAAAAACACGCGTGCATAAAATTTTCTCGATAGAAAAATATTGCGAAGTTACCTCCAAATCCTAATACTAACTAATATTATAAATGCGAAAGTGAGTTTGTTTGTTACCTCTTCTCGCTTTACTACTCAACCAATCTTCCTGTTTCACATACATATAGTTAGAAGTACTGAGAAGGACATAGGTAGGGATTGCAAAATCCGGATATTTTTCAAGTTCGGATTTTACGGTTTTCGTCCCATAACAATCCGGATTATCCGAATTTTTCGAAGTTTTATTTTTATTTTGTATTATTTTTAGTTTTATGTTTTTATGTTATATAATTTACTCGGGAATTGTGATTATTGAATAAAAAAATCTCTTTGTAATAAAATTTTAATCAACATTCATATCAATTATAATAATTTTCACATATATAATAATCAGTCAAATTTAAAGTAATTATTTTTACTAAAACTTTAAGTCTTAATCTTAAAAGGAACATGTCTGTTTATAAAATTCACAATTCACTAACATTTACGATAAAATTAAGTAGAACAAAAAACAAAGTAAAATATTTAGTTACTCATTATTAATTATCACATGAATATTCAGTCAAATAAGAAGCCTTAAAATTACTGTTAAATTATAATAATAAACCTTTAATAATAAAGTTTTAAATAGGAACTGTGTAATCAGATTTTGAAATTCACATTTTACTCACATTGATAAAAATTATATAAAATTGAAACAAAAATCACTTTTTATTAATCATATCCATAGGTAATATTCGCAACATGTTAAGTGAAATATTTTTTTTAAATATCTGGTCTAGATATTTTTAAATAAAAAAAACTGTATTTTAAGTACTTATACAATACACAACATAATAGTGAAAAAATAACAAAAATAACAACAAAACATGAATCCACGTACAGACCTAACCTAAATAACAATAAAGTAAATGGTAACCTGCATTAATAAATGACAATCTTGAATAACAATTGTTATTTTTTCATTAAGCGATATCTTAAAAACATAAAAGAGTTGAGTGTATCATCATTAAGACGTGATCTTAATTTATTGCAAAATATTCCAGCAGTGGAAAAGGCTCTTTCGGATTCCACACTGGTCGGCGGAATGGCTAGCAACCTCTTTAAAACATTTTTTAAAATTTCTCCACAACCTCCACCGTTTTCAAAAAGTGCCATTTCCACATGTATTATAGCAGGTAAATCAGCCCTGCTGCTTGAACTCGCAGGCTGCTGCTGAAGAGTATCGGCGCTGTTAGTTTTGACGATAGAAAGTTTCCGATCAAGTTGTTCCTTAAAGTTAAGTGAAGGCAAGTTAAGGTCAGATTCGCAAACTGTTTCCGAACTAGAGTCTAAGAGGTTTGGTGAAGATCCCGCGGCATCATCCATTGCCGCAGCCTGGCATATTACGTTTTTGATGTCCTCATAAGACGGTTTTATAAACGTACCTTCGTTTTCCTGGGTCTCGATGGTTAAAAATTGGTTTGGGTTATTTAAATATTGTAAAGCACCAACTACCGCGTGAAGGCGTCTCTCTTTAATTCGTCTTCTTAAAGAAATTGCCAAGTTCTGGCCAGTTAAGGTATTCTGGTTTTCTAATGATGTCACTAAAAATTGAAGAGCTGTATCGGCTGTTAGAATAGTGGCGTCTCTGCGGCAAAGTACTTCTACCGTAGTCTTAATCATGTCTAAACAAGTCTGTAGATTTTGAAGACACATCATTTCAATATCTGAGAACGCTATGTTCGATTTAATATCGATTAATGCTTTTTGTACACTTGAATTTAGTTTTAAGAAACGTTCCAACATTGTAGCAAGACTATTCCAACGCGTTTTGCAGTCCAATAGAAGACCCAACTGTTTGCCGAATTCAGCTTGCACATATATTTGAAGCATGTCATTCTTGGTCGGTGAATTTTTAAATGTCTTCACCAATGTCCGGACTTTCTTTATAATTTTTTGGTAATCATCGTTTAACTGTCCGTGTAGTCTAGTATTTTCGATCGAAAATCCCTCAACGATGTCTTCGTCAGTCTCCGAGTCTGAGTCAGAGCTACTCTCCTCTTCAACTTGCGATGTTACTTGCTTTTTGTATAAAACATCTAGTACAGCCAGCTGTACACCATGTGCCAAGCATAGTTGGTGATATGGGACAGGTATAATACGTCCGACTTTCATCATAACAGCGGCCCCATCAGTGGTCAATCCAATTATATCTTTGTATAAACAAAGTTCGAAAGAATTTAATCTTATCTCTACAAGAGTAACGCACGCTTCAGCGCCCATAGACCCTAAAATCCTTATTAATCCCAAACATTCTGAACTATTTACACCAGCGTCATTTTGATAATGAATATTTAAGTTTAAATATCGATGAGATTTCACGGATGTCCACTCATCGAATGTCGTGGAAAACTTAACACCTTTAGACTTGAGGTCCTTTATCTCGGCAATTAGCGTAGATTTTCTCTATTGTACACATCCATTACTATTTTTCTTATTGAGTTTGGTGATTTGGGGATGTTTTCCTTACAATTTTTTTGTAATAATTTTCTGAGATCAGTTGATGTACAAAATACTTTCAGGGGTATTCCATCAAGAACCGCCATTCTAGTTATAATATTGGCCAAAGAGTCCTGGCTTACGAAAAAGTCAGTCAATTTTTGTATTTTTGATGGTGGGTCTTCACTTTTGCTAGATGAAGCTACGGATGTGTGTTCTGATTGAACACTGACGGCGACATCTTGTTCCTTTTTTATGTTCATGGAATGTTTCCTGAGTAAGTGGTTGTGTAGTGTTGAAGTGCTGCCACTTATCTTTAAAGCAGTATGACAGCGTTTGCATTTCGCCTGTTGCCCATTAATGCTTCTCAAAAAGTAATGCCATACACTGGTCTTGTCACTTGACTTTTTTATATATTCTACGAACTCCATTTTTCATCTGATGGATCTACGGAATAAAGAAAAATAATGATCTTTTATATTGTTGAAAAAACAAGAATTTTGTAATTATTAAGTATACATTAATAATTAGAGCATTGACCGTACATAGGCCGCAGGTCGCAGGTTCGAATCCTGCACGCGGGGAATTTTTTCATCATATCTTATTTCTTAATAATTTATTAGACATGTATAAAAGAAGCAGCTGTCGCTTACTTTACAAAGCTATAAGTTACAAGTTACAACTGTGTTCGAGAAAAAAATAAACACATTATTCAGTAATTTTGCCAGACAAATCTACCACATTATTGCATCGCAAAATGAATTGCAGATTAACAGAACTTTTGTTTTTTTACCTGTTTCTGCTAAATCGCTGGTGTATAAACTTATCTCCGTGCAATTAAATAATTGGTACATTATTTATATTTCAAGTACTTACATGCTTTCGTAACAAATCACATCCAATATGACACATTAAAAACACACAACCAACACACTAGAGGACCACTTTTTACAAAGTTCACTGCCTGACTAATATGTCATTCAGCTTGCGGGGCGCGGGTGCTGCGTGTGGGCCGCGGGGGTTGCACGCGAGGCACGGATGGGTTGGGAAGTGGTTGGGAATGTGGCTAGCATAGAACAAATGGCATTCGTGAGTCGTTCGTTTCATGCACTTCGTTTGTGCGATTTTAAGCGTACGCTACAATAAACAAAGTGCTTAGAAAAATAAATGAGCCGAGTTAAAAATCTTTGGCAATTTAATGTGCCGGAGTAATGTTGAAAATCGTCAATCAAAAAAGACGAGGCTTCATAAAGAATTATCAATTATCATAAGTTGTAAAAAAAAAAAAAAAAATTGAAAAAACCGGATTTCGATATTGAGATCCGAATTTATATTAAGTAATGAAAATCCGGATTTTTAAGTCTTTTTCGAATTTCGAAGAATCCGGATTGCAATCCCTAGACATAGGATACTTTTCATCGCAGAAAAAAACACTGTGCCCTTGGGAAATTCACGCGGGCGAAGCCGCGGGCAAAAGTTAATCTATAATACAATTGAAGATGTTTTGATTTTTTTGTTAATTCTACTTGAAACAGCCATATACTAAATATGCATCATTATTTTCAAAATATTATTTGAATACGATTTTAAATCTGTTGTTTTTGTTTTTTTAATATTTGAACCAAAAATAACTAGTTATTTGTCTTCCTTTTAATCAAAACATACTTAATATTTATTTATTACTAGCTTTTGCCCGCGGCTTCGCCCGCGTGAATTTCCCACGGGAACAGTGCTTTTTCCCGGGATAAAAAGTAGCCTATGTGCTATTCCAGGTCATTATCTACCTCTGTACCAAATATCATTGAAATCCGTCCAGTAGATTTTGCGTGATTGAGTAACAAACATCCTCACAAACTCACAAATTCACAAACTCACATCCAAACTTTCGCATTTATAATATTAGTATGGATTCTAACAGTATTAAAGTAAAAAATGATATTTTCCTTTCATTTTAATTTCTACCCGGCATAAATTAAAAATATCGGGTATAAATGGGTATAAATTAATTTTTACCCATTCTTTCCCATTTTTACCTTCCCGAAATTTATCCAAGCGCCCATCTCTAGTTATACCTATATACGAGTACATTAAAATACACGACTCTCCCTCCTCCCACCTTCGGCGTCCCCCCTTCTATAGGAGTAAATCATTTTGTCCTAACTCGTATATTAAAACTATAGTAAGTACATGCACATGCGGCTCCCCGTCCCTCTCCCGCCGCCGTCCCCCGCCCGCGCGCCGCCCCCGGCCGCGTGCAGCAGAGGCCGCGCGAGCCGCGGGGCCGGCTGCAGCTAGGGTTGCCAGGCGTTCGGATAAAGCCGGACATAGGTAGGCTTTTTGATTGCGTGTCCGGCCAAAATAAACGGTGTCCGGCCTGTAGTTAGTAAGCCGGTGCCCGGCGACCTACCCTATGTCCTTCTCCGTACTTCTAACTATGTGTATGCGAAATTTCAGGAAGGTTGGTTCAGTAGATGAAGCGTGAAGAGGTAGCAAATAAACAAACCAACAAACTCACTTTCACATGTATAATATTAGTTAGGATGATATTTTATGACAGATGTCATAATCCCAAAAATGGCCACATTGATTTATATACTATCCACAGATTACTTAAAACTATAACTACCATCACAAAGTAGTGATTACATTCTTTTTTTTTGTTTCTTTATCCGTGAGGAAAGGCAAAGTGACCACCCTTTGCCTTTCCTCACGGATAAAGAAGAGATAAAAATCTCTTTGGTCATGGCGCGCGCGCGGGGTTCCGTTTGGAAGTTTTCTTTCACACTTTTCTTAAATACCTTTTCGTCTTTCTCACATTTTTTTAATACGTACCTCGTGTGTTAAAGGTGTTCTCTTTTGTTAGATTTATTTTCTAGGATATTTAAGATTGTCAAGATTTTCACAAGTTGGCAGAAGACTTGGGATCTATCTGTACAGTATACTCCTGAACCCTTACCTTCAACGTCAGCAGGTGTGTTAAATAAGCTTATTCTCTAACTAGCTTTTGCCCTCGCTTTCTAAAGTTTTCTTGGTGCTCACTCGCCTTTTTGTTTAATTTCAATGTTTCTATGTTCAGCTGTTTCGTCTCTGCGTTGATATACCAACTAGTGGTTCTGTGAACAGGAGAGCTCGCGGACGGGGCTCCGTCTCTTAACCGTAACTCTACAAACAACAAACTTCCTACTTTTTCCAGTTTTTGAAATTTAATTTAAATATTTCAATAAAATCACCATTGATTGCAGTGGGATATAACATGACTATTATTTATAAGAACATAATAATTTACCAACATGCTTATATTTTTTTTATTAATTTTTCAGATCTTCAGTATAACTTTCTACTTGAAGATGAAGTTAAGGAAAATATTGGTATGACCCTTTTATATAATTCTTACCTGGTTAATATTTACTTAATGTGAAAGTGATTCTATACATACACTTTCTCACTGTAACTTCTGAACCAATCATGAAATTTTGCATAATCATCTGGGGTATACCTTTCATCTTAGAAAAAGTAACTGTTCTTAAAAATGTATAAATTTGTAATATTTCTTAATTGTGTTAGCCAAAAGATTTTTTGTTTATGAATAAAATGAAACATTTCAGCCCCTGCCCCACACGCATGGAATGAAGAGAAGGATACTCTGACACTGGATAGTGATGAAGATCTTGAAACTGTAACTGGTGCCGAGGTTACACAGCTAACAAATTCTACTTCTGCAGAACAAACAATGGTTATCCATAAGAGGTAAAATCCTAATCCTAACAAATATTATAAATGCGAAAGTGAGTTTATTTGTTTGTTTGTTACCTCTTCAGGCTTCATCTACTGAACCAATCTTCCTGAAATTTTGCATACACATAGTTGAAGCGGTGGTGGGTGACCGAGTGGTAGGGCGCCCGCCTGTGGATGCAAAATCCCAGGTTCGAATCCTGCCCGGGTTACATGAGTTTGTATAGCAATCTGACTCATGTTAGTTTTCATCGACCACCACTTGCTTCCGGTGAAGGAAAACATCGTGAGGAAACCTGCACTCTAGTTGATGATTATCAATTAGTGTGTGAAATGGAGAAGGCAATGGCAAAACATTCCATTAAAATTGCCAAGAGAGTCGTTGTGTGTGTTTCATTCCATATAATGACCACGACCCTCAGTCATGAGGAATACGACTAAAGAGAGAGAGAGAGTTAGAAGTACGGAGAAGGACATAGGGTACCTTTCATCCCGGGAAAAAGCATTGTTCCTGTGGGAAATTCACGCGGGCGAAGCCGCGGGCAAAAGCTGTTATTATATAAATAAGCTTTTATGCAAAATTATTTTTGATACAAGCTTTCATCATCACCAGGGAGGTGTTAGGGCATTAAATGTGTGACAAAACTGTAATGTCCGTGCAGTTAACGTTGAGGAGTTCCCTCGTTGGGAGCCGATGCTGGGCGCAGCGTCAGCTCATGCTCATCATAATAATGCATTGTCATCGGAACTGAACCCACTCTGTGGGACAAGCGGAAGTAGCTCACATTTAACTTGCAAGATTAGAAAATAAGGTTACTTATTTACTCACTAGCCGCGCCCCGCGGCTTCGCCCGCGGCAAAAAAGGATTAATCATTATCCCGCTCCTGTGAAACTGTTGCTTGAGCGCGAGTTAGCACTTTATTCACGATGGAGCGAGTTGAAAAATAGGTAAAATAGCAAATAGGCAAAATTACAAAATTCATAGGCAAATACCGTTTAACCACTCGCATATATATGTGTGCAAGAAATTTAGCAAGGCTGCTTGCGTGCGTGTCGTGATTTTCAATCAAAATGGCGCGAAAATTTCATCGTTATCGTACAGCGTATAGATAGATATATTGACAAAGATATAAAATAATTAAAAAAACGTGCCAACAGGTCATAAAAAGTAACCTGAACCTAACTTATTTTCTGCCTTCAAATCTTTCCGGGCGGTAACAAAAAAAAAATAACCTGAACCTAACTTCTTTTCCGCCCTTAGTCTTTCCGGGTGGTCATAAAGAGTAACCTGAACCTAACTTATTTTCTGCCTTCAAGTCTTTCCGGGCAGTAATAAAAAAAAATAACCTGAACCTAACTTCGTTTCCGCCCTCAAAGTCTTTCCGGGCGGTCTAAAAAAAAAACCTAAACCTAACTACTACTATATGATCTTAGCTTCATAATATACAAAGTTTAACACTCAAAAAATTTACAATTTCGAAAACATTGTTTATTTTTAGACCAACCGCGAATTGGACATTTTTTGGAACATTGGACCAGTCGCGCCTAAACCGTGTCAGTGATGTCTACAGCGAAGTGCTGGGCGGGGTGGGGTGCAGTATTTGAAATGGCGGTGAGTGACCGATATGTACGTTAGTACTACTTACTATTCTGTGACGCTACTGTTTTCGCTACACTATATGGTATACATAAACGTTTATAAAAAATATTACTCGAAAGAACATTTTTCGCGAAAAAATATTGAAAGAACTTGTCCGCGGTAAAGTGGCATCTAGTGGCAGGCCGTGAGAACTAAAGGCAAAGGTATTTAATTAAAGCGCCATCTAATGACAAATTAGATGTAATGGAAAAAATGTAGTGTACCTCATTCGGCTATGTTGTGCGCCCCGCCTCCGCACGCAATGTACATCACAACAAACTCACTGATGTTCCTTCACACACATAATATATAGAAGTTTGAGCAGAGTGCCATTAGTCCGTGCACTCAGCAATGGTCCGCACACCTCGACGTATCCGGGCATACTGCCGGCCGCCCGGTGCAACGGCCCATTTTATATGGAAGTAGTGGGGAGGCTGTCGTAACGTTACTTTGACGTAATGTCACTTTGACGTAACGTCACTTTGACGTAACGTCATTTTGACATGACGTCAATTTTTTTGGCGTTACTATAATTGGTATCCCATGCCCACGGAAACCATTTTTTCCGGGATAAAAAGTAGCCTATGTGCTATTCCTGGTCATTATCTACCTTTGTACCAAATTTCATCAAAATCCGTCCAGTAGATTTTGCGTGATTGAGTAACAAACATCCTCACAAACTCACAAATTCACAAACTAACAAATTCACAAACTCACAAACTCACATCCAAACTTTCGCATTTATAATATTAGTATGGATTATTTTTTCAAACGCGCGATTTGTAAACCGAAAATCGGCGTGTAGTGTGACCTTGACTCATCGTTGCTAGGCGAGATAATATTCTAAAATATTCTAAAAATTTAAGATTTTTTGCAGATACTAAAAATACACGTGATGTGGGGTGGAGGGTAGTCTTAAACCTCACCATGTATCACCAATTGGGTGGGGTAAGAAAATGCTTAAAAAAAGATCACGTGATTAATGGACGGCCCCTAGAGCTGCGGCGCTGATTGGAGCGAGACTGGCCACGACGATCAAGGAAGACCATAGAGTGCAAGTAGACGACACTTGCTGCTGGAGCGACTCGCAGCCAGCGCTGCACTGGCTGCACCGGGAGCCGCCGGTACACTGCGTGCGTCGCACAGACTCGGAGAGATCACCGAGACATCGCGAGCTGACTGGCGAGGGCGGCCGACCATCTCAACGTCGCCGACATCGCTACCAGGGGCGGCTACGTGATGAAAAGACGACGTGTGGGTCACCGGGCCCGAGTTGCTGCGGCGGCCTGTAACGTTGCGTTTTATTTGTTCTTTTGAGAAGAAAACAGAAAGTACTATTTTGTTAGAATTAGGTCATCTTTAAAACCACTAGTGCCATCTGTTGTGCAGGTTGGAAATTAATATTGAAGATGTTTTGACATCTAGCATCATAGAGGTCGCTGTCCTTTGATGATATAGAATATATTTTGAGATTTCTCTTGATTTTATTATTTAATAACCGGAATAAGTAAATATTCTATTCCTAGTCATGTGTTATCCTTTATTTCAATAAAAGGTTTTAAATAAAACTCATCGAATTATAATTTTTATTGTTTGGCAGAACAACTAGGTGTTAATTGTCATAGATTTGACGTTTAAAAAAAATAAAAGGGACGCGATGGCAATTTGATGGAAATGGTCGGATGACCGCAGCCGGCAGGCACATTATATTGTCTCGTTTCGTCGCCAGGGTAAAAATGAAGGATAAACCTTCATAAAAATGGTATATACAATGCACTAACAGGTAAGGCTTGGATAAAACGCTAGTTGTGGTTTTATTTCTGATGTTTGAACATCCCGTGAAGGAATCCATTGTCTGTTTTTCTTGTGCTGATTCTCTGTACAATTCGTTTCAGCCAGCCAAATTGCAGATGGAATAGAGGCCGACCTGAGTATTTATGTGAACGGTTGGATGGATTGCTTGCGTTACGCAGATTTAGTAAGTATTTTGAAATGATATATGCATCGCGCACATGGCCGACTTTGTTCGTGCCTTTGTTCAGAAATTTATGAAATATCTTATTCCAGGAACCGATCGTCACTGGTAGGCTGGGTTCATGGATGGGGAGTGTGTCGTAGATGGTTTTGATCAACACGAGATACTCGTAAGTTGTTTTTTTATCTAGTTGAAGACATGTGTTGGCCACATGGTTGCAATCTTATAAATGAATAAAATCCATCTCTTTTCTTTTCAGATGGGATTTAAAAGTTAAGATTTAAAATTTAAAATTAAACTAAATTAAACTGATTTAGAATTAAACGGATTTAGAATTTCTACTTAAATAGTTCTTACTATTGGAAATCTATAAATACTTAACTCAGTTCTTAATGTTTAAAGTTTTGATATTTCTTCACTGCTTGAATAGTTTTTACTATACAGTAGTCTCCTTTAAATAAACATCTTTTGAGGTGTAAATATTTGCCCAAATAGTATAGGGGTGATTAGTTTGGTCAATCACAACGGTTGGAGAACCTGTCGGCGTGGAGAGTTCAAGATATACCTGCAGGATCACCAGGAGACCGTGGTTGCGGCAACAGGACACGTTTAATCTACGGAATCTTTGGTTAGATCCAAAAAGAGGTACCAAAATTCATCTTATCTTGCTACGTCGAAGCTGGGGAATCAACCTTTGCTTTCCCTTGTATTTGTTACTACACAAAATTGGTAGTTAATCATTTTGAGGAGCTTTAATAAACCACGCGAACCGAATATACTCTCACGACCCTTTATATTTGGAAATTATTATGTTCTCTCTGACTCGGTCATCCTTACACACAAGAGTTTTGCTCATAATAAATAAGGTTATCTAAGAGTTTACATATTTTAAATATTGTACCATCCGTGTCCTCCTAGAGGGGTCATGTTTAAGAGTATAACTGTGCAATATTGTAATGATATCTAAATAATCAATAAATTCTGAGTACCTACCGAGTACAGACAATTTTATTTTATTTCCATTTAGCTAGTCCGGTTCCAGTTTTTTAACAAATATCTGAAAGACTCTTAACATAACATAACATACCATAAAACACTAAAATTACACATAAAATACCTTTCAGTGGCGCCCAACGTGGGGCATTAATATGGGCGTGGCGTATTAATTTTGTAAAATCTTATAATGATTTGAATTCTAACCAAAAAGAGCTGGCAGAAATTATGATTAAGCAATTTCATGACGTTTCGTTTGAAAGCAAGGGATTAGGTAGGACACATTTAATTGAACATACAATAAATACTGGTGATGCGTTACCAATAAAATGTAGACCATATCCAATGTCACCCGAGAAATTGAAGGAATTGCATAAGGAAGTGGATAAAATGCTCGAGCTCGATGTTATCACACCTAGTGAAAGCCCGTGGAATAACCCAGTTCTTATGGTTCCAAAGCCAGATGGTACATGGCGATTTTGTTTGGATTGTCGAAAGTTAAATGCAGTTACGAAAGGGGATGCTTATGCAATACCTTATATACCTCAAATTTTAGATAGCCTTCGAAATGCTAAATTCATAAGCTCTGTTGATTTTAAATCAAGTTTTTGGCAAATTAAATTAGATGAAAATTCACAAGAAAAAACTAGTTTCACTGCTCCGGGTAAAGGTTTGTTCAAATTTAAGGTAATGCCATTTGGTTTGTGTGGAGCTCCTGCTCGCCAACAAAGATTGATGGATATGCTCTTTGGTACACCTTTTTGTAGTGATATTACAAAGGGTTTAGTATTCTGTTACGTAGATGATATTGTAATAATAGCTGAAGATTTTGAAACACATTTACGGCTGTTAAAACGCGTTTGCCAAAGAATTGAAAATGCAAATTTAACAATTAATTTTGAAAAAAGTAAGTTCTTCCGTAAATCACTTAAATATCTTGGGTATGTGGTAGATGAGTGTGGATTAAGAACGGATCCAGAGAAAGTGCGTGCAATTTTGGAATTTCCTACACCAAAAACTTCTAAAGAGGTCAAAATGTTCTTGGGAACTTGCTCTTGGTACCGTAGATTTATAAGAAATTTTTCATCTATAGCAGCACCACTTAATGCTCTTACCAGTACAAAGATTAAATTTGTTTGGAACACAGAAGCTGAAGAAGCTTTCACTCGTTTAAAAAATTGTTTAGTTTCAGCTCCGATTTTAGCCTGTCCAAATTTTGAAATACCTTTTGCTGTACATTGTGATGCATCAAGTTATGGTATTGGTGGCATGCTAACCCAAAATATTAATGGTCAAGATCACCCTGTGGCCTATACTAGTAGATCACTAAATAAAAATGAACGTAACTACAGTGCAACAGAAAAAGAGAAGCTTTAGCTGTCGTTTTTGCAGTTGAAAAATTTGAGCCATATTTGGGAACTAGACCTTTCACTGTTGTCACAGATCATGCATCCTTAAAATGGTTCATGAATTTGGAAAATCCTACTGGACGATTAGCTCGTTGGGGTTGTCGTTTGTCACAGTACAATTTCACAATTGAGCATAGAAAAGGGAAAGATAACGTCGTACCGGACGCTCTCTCACGTTTACTCAAGGTTGAAGTCATAAACACTCCCTCGGTAAATGAAGACGATGATGAGTGGTATAAGAAAATATTTCAGGGTTGTACAGCATATCCGAAAAATTATCCCAACTACCGTATAGAAAATGGAAAACTGTTTAGATATTGCAAAAGTAAATACACATTAACACAAGAGTTTGATTGGAAAGAGGTTGTGTCGAAATCTGGGCGTGCAAAGATTATCTCGGAGAATCATGAACCTCCAACTTCAGGACACCTAGGAGTATTCAAAACACATCGCAAGGATATGTTTGAGATATTTTTGGCCAGGAATATATAGAGATGTAACAAATTATATTAGAAATTGTGCCACATGTTCAGCTTACAAACACAAGACAACTCTCACACCAGGACTTATGGGTCAACCAAAACAGTGCTATAGACCATTTCAAGTTTTGTCAATGGATTTGGTAGGACCTTTGCCTAGATCTCGTTCGGGATTTGTACATTTGTTAGTGGTAACATGCTGTTTTTCAAAATATACCATGTTGTTTCCGTTAAGAAGTGCAACTAGTGCCGCGGTGACAAAGAACATTGAGAATTATGTTTTCTTAGCTCACGGAATTCCTGAAACCGTAATTACCGACAACGGGGTTCAATTCACGGGATCTGATTTTCGTAAATTGCTTGAAAAGTATAACGTTCCTCGTGTTCACTACGGACCTAGGTACACACCACAAATTAATTTAGTGGAGAGATATAATAAAACCGTAATGACAGCTGTCTCATCTTATGTAAAACAAGATCATAGAACATGGGATTTAAATTTATATAAAATACAGTTTGCATTAAATAGCGCTGTTAATGAAACTACTGGTTTTACACCATTCTTTTTAGTTCATGGCAGAGAACCGATAATAAATGGGTCATTTTATAAAGATACTGGTGATTGTGATTATGATATAGCCATGCCAAGGGATGAATATGCAGGTGAGTTTGGAGTTCTGAAGGAGATCTTTAATAAAGTACGTACAAACATTTTAAAAGCTCACGCTACGAACACCAGGTATTATAATTTACGTCGCCGTGAGGTTAAGTTGTCTGAGGGACAGGAAGTTTGGCGGAAGACGTACATACAGAGTGACGCTGATAAATTTAAAGCTACCAAACTAGCACCTAAGTACGAGAAATGTATCGTAAAGAAAGTATTGTCACCATTGGTCTACGAATTAGAAGGATATGACGGAAAATATCTCGGTACTTGGCATATCAAGGATATCAAGGTATGACTACCTGTTTCTCACATCGCTTATACCCGTTTCTTCCTTATTTTTTTTCTCCTCACTGTTAAGCAGTGGACTCTGGTTCTCTAGCCGTAGGACGTTTTTACGTGTTGCTTTGGTATATACCAAACAACGATGCCAAGGTTATTTTGAACTAGCATTAGTATGCTAGATTTTATTTTGAACTAGCTTTAGTTTGCTAAGTTTTAATTTAAATTAGCTTAGACTGCTAGGTTTTATTCTTAACTAACTCTAGTTTACTAGATTGTGTTTTTAACTAGTTAGTAGAGGTCGTGTTTTAACTTGGTTGCATGCTCGTTAGGAAATATTTTTGTACTATGGATAGTAGGTACATACATAGTTTTACTAACGGTTAGGATAGGAACACACAATTTTCTTTTGTACTTGCTTGGTGATATAGCTTCCAGCTGTCACTAAGGTTTTTTTCTTTTCTTTTAATTTTCTTTAGTCTGTAGCCTATATTTAGTAATATAGCTAAGAGCTGTTACTTAAGTTTTGTGATATAGCTAAATGCTGTCAATTTTTTTCTTGTCCTTAGACATAACTTTAGTGATATAGTAATAATTACTGTCACGTTAGTAATTTTGTTTCGTTTAAAATGATAGCACATGTTGCATCTTTTTTATTCATTTCATTGTTATCTCTTGGTAGAAATCATGTGGCACATTAGACCACTTACCTTGAGAATATTTTTTTTGTTTGTTGTGATGGTCCATGGCGGCTAGTAACTGGTTTATAGCTAGGGTTGATATCATGTGGTTTGAAAAATATTCACTATATCCTAGACTATATACTTTTCTTTCTTACATGAGTAGAATTTCAGAGTAAATAGCTACTTACTGGGGATTGAGTACAACTGGGAATGACAGTTTGGACTCCTGGGAATAAGTGTGCTAGAACGTGACAGGCAGTAAAATCTGCAACTGCTACTGTTTATGATAGGGATGTATGATAGAAAGATGGATTGAAAGAAAGGGGAACATATGCTCGGACAGCAGGTAAAAATTAAAGATGGAATAACAACGGTCCTGGCAGTTGGTTTTCATTTAGGTCTGTATCACAGTAGGAAAGGAAATGTAAGTAGGTAAGTACTCAGAGTTTGTTTTGTGGTGGATAGGATTTTAAAATTTAACATAGTGAAATTTTAATATTTAACGTTTTAAAACTGGTGGTTATTTTCTGTTTTATTTTCATTATTTTTTTTGTTTCCAGCTAAGTACGCTGAGGGCAGCGGGTTTCTCCTGTGTCGAAACTTTTTCTGGGGGAGGGATATTGTAACGTTGCGTTTTATTTGTTCTTTTGAGAAGAAAACAGAAAGTACTATTTTGTTAGAATTAGGTCATCTTTAAAACCACTAGTGCCATCTGTTGTGCAGGTTGGAAATTAATATTGAAGATGTTTTGACATCTAGCATCATAGAGGTCGCTGTCCTTTGATGATATAGAATATATTTTGAGATTTCTCTTGATTTTATTATTTAATAACCGGAATAAGTAAATATTCTATTCCTAGTCATGTGTTATCCTTTATTTCAATAAAAGGTTTTAAATAAAACTCATCGAATTATAATTTTTATTGTTTGGCAGAACAACTAGGTGTTAATTGTCATAGATTTGACGTTTAAAAAAAATAAAAGGGACGCGATGGCAATTTGATGGAAATGGTCGGATGACCGCAGCCGGCAGGCACATTATATTGTCTCGTTTCGTCGCCAGGGTAAAAATGAAGGATAAACCTTCATAAAAATGGTATATACAATGCACTAACAGGTAAGGCTTGGATAAAACGCTAGTTGTGGTTTTATTTCTGATGTTTGAACATCCCGTGAAGGAATCCATTGTCTGTTTTTTTTCTTGTGCTGATTCTCTGTACAATTCGTTTCAGCCAGCCAAATTGCAGATGGAATAGAGGCCGACCTGAGTATTTATGTGAACGGTTGGATGGATTGCTTGCGTTACGCAGATTTAGTAAGTATTTTGAAATGATATATGCATCGCGCACATGGCCGACTTTGTTCGTGCCTTTGTTCAGAAATTTATGAAATATCTTATTCCAGGAACCGATCGTCACTGGTAGGCTGGGTTCATGGATGGGGAGTGTGTCGTAGATGGTTTTGATCAACACGAGATACTCGTAAGTTGTTTTTTTATCTAGTTGAAGACATGTGTTGGCCACATGGTTGCAATCTTATAAATGAATAAAATCCATCTCTTTTCTTTTTCAGATGGGATTTAAAAGTTAAGATTTAAAATTTAAAATTAAACTAAATTAAACTGATTTAGAATTAAACGGATTTAGAATTTCTACTTAAATAGTTCTTACTATTGGAAATCTATAAATACTTAACTCAGTTCTTAATGTTTAAAGTTTTGATATTTCTTCACTGCTTGAATAGTTTTTACTATACAGTAGTCTCCTTTAAATAAACATCTTTTTGAGGTGTAAATATTTGCCCAAATAGTATAGGGGTGATTAGTTTGGTCAATCACAACGGTTGGAGAACCTGTCGGCGTGGAGAGTTCAAGATATACCTGCAGGATCACCAGGAGACCGTGGTTGCGGCAACAGGAAACGTTTAATCTACGGAATCTTTGGTTAGATCCAAAAAGAGGTACCAAAATTCATCTTATCTTGCTACGTCGAAGCTGGGGAATCAACCTTTGCTTTCCCTTGTATTTGTTACTACACAAAATTGGTAGTTAATCATTTTGAGGAGCTTTAATAAACCACGCGAACCGAATATACTCTCACGACCCTTTATATTTGGAAATTATTATGTTCTCTCTGACTCGGTCATCCTTACACACAAGAGTTTTGCTCATAATAAATAAGGTTATCTAAGAGTTTACATATTTTAAATATTGTACCATCCGTGTCCTCCTAGAGGGGTCATGTTTAAGAGTATAACTGTGCAATATTGTAATGATATCTAAATAATCAATAAATTCTGAGTACCTACCGAGTACAGACAATTTTATTTTATTTCCATTTAGCTAGTCCGGTTCCAGTTTTTTAACAAATATCTGAAAGACTCTTAACATAACATAACATACCATAAAACACTAAAATTACCTATAAAGATCTTTTCAAAGTGGACGAAGTGCATCGACGAGCGGACTTCCACCTGCGCGGTGGAACAGCGACGACACCGAGCTGCTCGCCGCGACACCGACAGACCGACGAGACAAGCGCCGCGACCGCAACTGGCGGCGCTGAGGAGATGCTGGGACTGCTTGTGTGTGTGAGTGGGACTCAACGACCGGTAGCTCGAGCTTCAACACCGCCTTGAACAAAGTGCCAGAGGCGGTCCGGATGCACGAGAGCCTCGACCGAGCGAGAAGCGCTGTCTACGGTGATGAGTATATACGACCCGCTGGGACTCCTGCTACACTATCACCGCGAAAATAACGTTGCAGAAACCCTGGCGCTGCCGGACCGTCTGGGACGACCCCGGTCCCCGAAGACATCGCAGCGGGACTCCCCTCGACGCCTGGCTAAGGGACTGCAGGCCATCAGCTGTCTGCAAGTACCCCGCTGGAGCTACCACGGAGGGAGCGAGATACGTCGTAGAGAACTCCACATCTTCTGCGACGCCAGCGAGGACGCCTTCGCGACAGTGGCCTATTGAGGCTGCACCTGAGGACCGGCGAAGTCAGGAATTGGCGCTGGTAGCGGCGCGAGCAAAGGTGCCGCTGACGCTACAAACGGTGCCGCGACTAGAGCTGCAAGAGGCGCTGATTGGAGCGAGACTGGCCAAGACGATAAAGGAAGAGCATAGAGTGCAAGTAGACGACACTTGCTGCTGGGAGCGACTCGCAGCCAGCGCTGCACTGGCTGCACCGGGAGCCGCCGGTACACTGCGTGCGGCGCACAGACTCGGAGAGATCAATGAGACATCGCGAGCTGACTGGCGAGGGCGGCCGACCATCTCAACGTCGACATCGCTACCAGGGCGGCTACGTGATGAAAAGACGACGTATAGTTCACCGGGCTCGAGCTCCTGCGGCGGCCGCAAGCTGAGTGGCCGCAGGGGGACGCCGGCCGCGATGACGTCACACAAGAGGTACACGTCGTCGCAACAAGGAAGACTCCGTGCTACCCGCGACATTATCGTTCTTCGCTTCTTCCCGACCGCCTGATCGGGCCACCGCACAAGTCCTCCTGTTCCCGCAACGCTATCGACCGGACCGCCATGCTGGGCCAGGAACATATCAAAAGAGCAACCCAGCTCTGGCTACAACGCGCGCGCAAGAAGACTCGTTTCAACACGAGATAGACGAACTGGGAAAAGGACACTCCCGTGCCACGATCCAGCCCGGCTCCGTCGTTTCAACGTCACACTCGCCGGCGCCCGCTGAAAATCAACGCGCGCTAACAAGGCAGACATCCCCGACGAGGCAAAACATCCGGTCGCACTGAGTCCGCCACGACTGCACCAGGAAGGGTCAACGACCTGCCAGCAGTACTACAGCACAAGGCTACACACACGGTGAAGACGGGGGACCCTGCCAGCCATAGGGGGACCTGCCAGCCGAGCGCCTTCCAGCAGCCCTTCAGCTACTGCGGGGTCGAGTACTGCGGCCCCATGATCGCTCACGATCGCAGACTGTTCCCGTGCCTCACCACTCGGCCGTCATGGCGCTGAGCCGGAGGATGGCCGCCGTCATCTACAGGACGCCGGACCTACTGCAGGGAGCGGACGCGAGCTACGGAAGGTCACGACTGGCCTCGCTGGACCAGTGGCGGATATAAGTGTTCAACATTAACAACTCTTTTAATGTTTATGTGAAAACTTCAAATATAATGAAAAAAGAATTATAAACAGTTGTGCGGTCATTGTGTGTCGAAAGAAACAGTAATCTAAACAAGGCTCCGTGTTCAACTGTGTTGTGATAAATATATAAAAATAAGTGTATGCTGTAACGTGTAGACTCCTAGACTTCTACTGCACATCTCGCAAGGAGTAAGCAATTTAAAATAATAAGTTACCCCCCCCCTCCCACTGCTATTTAGTGTACGTATACTGTTATATTTAGTGTACGTATACGGAGGCAGATCCCATAACAATACGTACGGGGGGACGGTGTTGAAACATGCACATTGTGCTCTCAGTTTATTTTCTACGAGTATTTAATGTAAAAGTATTTTCTTAGTAAATTTTACTTTTATTATTTAATGAATATACATACAGATTAACAGCACAGGACCAAAACATCTGCATGCTAATAACAGTTATACACACCAATAAGTATTTTACATTATTTTCACATTATCCTGCCACCACTCACACTTTGAAGTTAACCTATATCTGATACACAAAATGTCAACTTGTATGGATATTTGTAAAACCAGCGCGATATGGAGTGTAATGTTCACGTTGAAGTTGTTCAAATTCCAAGAACAAGTTGAAGCTGTTGCATCCGGTGCTAGTGCTGCCACCTGCCTCGGCTGCGGGTCAGTTTGTTGCTGTCAGTACAGAGACACACTAAATGTTGTCACTCATGGGCAGCCAGATTTCGCCCTTTCATCTGCATTTGACTCTATTGAAGCCCGGTATCGCAGGAAGGCTTTACTGATTAGCGGAGTTCCGGAGGATGTGAGGGACCTGCCACCATTGATTTCGGAAATTCCAAAATCTCCAATACATTAGCCTTCCTGAAATTGTAGTCCGAGAGGTTGACAGTGTGCCATCGCATTGGGAAGGAGGCTGATAGGAGACAGCGGCCAGTACTTCTGTCAGGTTCTCTGAACTTAATCTCAAGTCTGCAGTTTGGGAAAAGAAGACGCTTTTAAAGGATCTCAATACAGCATCTCCGGAGTTTCTGACTCGCCAGCGACAGTCCATTTTGATCGGGGCTCGTAAGCGGTTAAGCATGAAGCGTTGCTGGACGATCAATGGGAATATTATCGTCTGACAAGATTATGTAAAAAACAATTAATCCGCCACCTAATGGTGGCCTTATTAATTGTCGCTTTGCTAACGCAAAGCAGCCCTTCTTTTTAATTCTTCCACCGCCTTATGGATTTGTCTCGCGTGCAGCCCTGGCTCCTAGAAAAATCAGGATCCGCCTCTGATTAAAAGTCAAACTTTGACAGGAGAAATGACAGATGGTTTTTAAATTAGTTGCCAGCAGAAGAAATTAGTTCTATTGCTTTTTCCGCAACATGGCGAGCGTTTTTATATTCCTGGTCAGGCTATATGTAGCTATAATTGCCTGTAGTGCAGGTAATGTGTACTACAAGAAAAGTACCATCTAAGAAGTCTAGGCGGCAGCACTGTGCTGTTGCCTCTTTGAGGCGCGCCGAGAGAGGTCTGTATTTCAGTGCATATACAAAAGTACTCTGTGGTCGCAGCGACTTTGATTGAATACGATATTAGGCCGCTGATGCTTGCTTGCCATCTTGTGAATGTGTCTCACCTCACTGCGCCATCTATCGTATGTATTGTGAACCATCCATCGACTGTTATGAAAGATCCTTGTTGTCGACCCAAACACTGTGTAAGTAGTGTTCGTTCGGTTTCCCAACACACAAACGAAGTCGCGAGCACAGCTAGTCTTCTAACTATTCAAAGGATCTGTCAGCGATGTGAGCTCTAACGTGTCTTGATAAACTTTTAATAGAAGCCCTTTGAGAGACATTACATCTCACTGTGGAAATGTTTCTTCTTGTCGAGTTCTCAAGTGACGCAATAAATGAGACTTCTGACTAAACCGATGTTGACACACTTCACATTGGAATGGTTTCTCTCCAGTGTGAGTTCTCAAATGTTGTAATAAACTAGACTTTAGATTAAAACGACGATCACAAACATCACATTGAAATGGTTTCTCTCCAGTGTGAGTTCTCAAATGTTTTACCAAATCAGACTTTTGATTAAAACGACGATCACAAACATCACATTGGAATGGTTTCTCTCCAGTGTGAGTTCTCAAATGTTTTAATAAATCAGACTTGTCATTAAAACGACGCTCACAAACATCACATTGGAATGGTTTCTCTCCAGTGTGAGTTCTTGAATGTTTTACCAAATCAGACTTTCCATTAAAACGACGACCACAAACATCACATTTGAATGGTTTCTCTCCAGTGTGAGTTCTAATGTGAATAAATAAATTAGGCTTTCGATTAAAACGACGATCACAAACATCACATTGAAAATGGTTTCTCTCCAGTGTGAGTTCTTAAATGCCTTTTACCAAATCAGATCTCTAAGATTAAAACCATGATCACAAACATCACATTTGAATGGTTTATCTCCAGTGTGAGTCCTATAATGCCTCATCATGTAAGAACGATACTCAAACCGCCGCTGACAAACGTGGCACTGGTGTGGTCCCTGAGCAGTCCGAGTTGTTGACTCTCGCCGAGACTCGCGCTGTTTCCTGTTGGTCGTACTTCCGGCAGCTTGTTTCCGTTTGTCAGCTGCTTCGATGGAAGCGACACCTGAGAATAACCATTTTTATCAGTAAATCTCATGTGTCAGTTTGCTCAGCTCCAGCTAATCTGTGAACAACCAGGGATCCAGGGAAACAATCCGTACTGCAATATTGTGTTGCAAATGGGAGGAGACATACGTGATGCACAACTACATAGTGTCAGTATCCAAGAGTCAAGTATAGTTATATCTACATTGCACATATGGGATGTCCAATAGAGTATAAAGTTAGTCGCCCAGGTATAAATACACCACATCTGGGCATCATAATTAGTGATGTGCCGTCTCCACGAAGGAATATTCCCGGAAACGTAGGGAACGTTCCCGGGAACGTTCCCCAAAAAATGGAAATATTGGGGAATATTGCAATAAAAATGTATAATTGCGTTTTTTATCACTTCTAATATAACAAAATAATCTAAATACATATCCTCAGATAATAATTACAACATTTTTTTCAATAATCTTCAATATTCCCTACTTTTGGGGAACGTTCCCGGGAATATTTCCAAATTTCCGTTCCAGGCTTATGGGGGAACATTCCCTTGTTTCTGGGCAACGTTCCCTTCAAAAAGCTGGAATTGACTTTATAGGATTACTAGCTTTTACCCGCGACTTCGCCCGCGTAAGTTTCGCTTAGATAAATAGTAGATTGTTAAGTTGGTCCAACACTGCGAATATTAACCTGTAACGTAACATTTAAAGATTCGATTATGCGTATTAACATTACAATATGCCTGTCACAGAACATTCTCCGATTTGATTTTGATTTTGCCATTTTTTGAGGTTTTGATTTCAAAAGGTCCACATTCGCAAAATATCATTTTCGCACAAGGTTACTTGCGCAAAAGGTCTACTTTCACAAAATGTCACTTTCGCAAAAGGACACATTCGCAAAACTTCTCTTTCGCAAATGGTCACTTTTAAAAAAAGATCACTCTCGCAAAAGGCCACTGCTTATGTTCATTTCGTAAAAAGTCACTTTCGCATAATCACAGGGCGGGACCCTAGTAACAATTTGCGTTGGGAAATAGTGGCCACGATTTCCCAACAGTTGGGGAAAGGTTGGGAGATATTACGGTTTCTACCAACGAAGGCCCAACTGTAGGCTATCAATGGGAAGCCTACGTTACATTTCCACACAACATGCCAACAGTGGGCCAACAGCCTCATTACCTACTTATATTTCGTAACAATTCCACACAACATGCCAACAGAGGGCCAACAGCGCGAATGCCTACGTATTTTTCGTTATATATTCAAACAACATGCCAACAGTGGGCCACCTGCGTCATTTCCTACGTAAATTTCGTAACAATTCCACACAACATGCCAACAGAGGGCCAAAAGTGCGAATACCAACGTATTTTTCGTTATATATTCAAACAACATGCCAACAGTGGACCAACAGCGTTATTTAATACGTAAAAATTCTCTGTTAACAACAATTCCACACAACATACTGTAACAGAGAGCCAACAGCCTAAATGCCTATGTATTTGTTGTTCATATATTCAAACAACATGCCAACAGTGGGCCTAACATCGTCATAACCTACGTAAATTTCTGTAATAATTCCATACAACATCCCAACAGAGGGCCAACAGGGTGAATGCTTACTGCGCATGTTTCATTATATATTCAAACAACATGCCAACAGTGGACCAACAGCGTTATTAAATACGTAAATTTCGGTAACGATTTCACACAACATGCCAACAGAGAACCAACAAGCGTAAATGCCTACCGCGTATTTGTTACGTTATATATTCAAACAACATGCCAACAGTGGAGCTAACACCAGCGTCATTTCCTACGTAAATTTCGTAACAATTCCACACAACATGCCAACAGAGGGCCAAAAGTACGAATACCAACGTATTTTTCGTTATATATTCAAACAACATGCCAACAGTGGACCAACAGGCAGTTATTAAATGACGTAAATTTCGTAACAGTTCTACACAACATGCCAACAGAAGAGACAACAAGTGTAAATGCCTATGTATGTGTTGTTATATATTCAAACAACATGCCAACAGTGGGCCAACATCGTCATAACCTTACGTAAATTTCGTAAAATTCTATACAACATCTCAACAGAGGGCCAACAGGGTGAATGCTTACGTATGTTTCGTTATATATTCAAACAACATGCTAACAGTGGGCCAACAGCATCATTACCGACGTAAATTTCGTAACAATGCCACACAAAATCCCAACAGCGGGCCAACAGCGTGAAAGCTCTACGTGTATTTTTTCTTTTCTTTATACATTTACACAATATGCCAACAGTGGACCTATAGCGTCAATATCTACGTAAATTTCGTAACAATTTCATACAGCATACCAACAGATGGGGCTAACAGCGTGAAGTCCTATACGTATTATCCTTTATATTTTCACACAACATGCCAACAGTGGGCCAACAGCGTCATTACTTATAAAATTTTGTAACAATTCCAGACAACATCCCAACAGAGTCCCAACATAGTAAACGCCCACGTATTTATATGCGTTATATATTTTCATACAAAATGCCAACAGTGGACCAACAGCGACATTACCTACTTAAATTTCACATACCAAATCCACACAACATGCCAACAGGGGGCCAACAGCGTGAATGCATACGTATATTATATATCATGCCAATAATAACGAATTGCATATTCAACCAAATACATAAAATTCTGAAAAATTCAGACATATCAAAGTCAAAGTCAAAATTTTTTATTGAAACTTGGCCTTCAAAGAAGGCTCTTTTTCACGTTGATAACTTAATTATTTAATCATAATATATTATGTCTCAAAGCTACAAACTACTAGCATTTCGGAACGACCACTGCTGAGAAGAAATGCCGAAAGAAACTCATGAAACAGTCTTGGTCGCCTAGCATGCCCTTGTACGATTGGAACTCTTATATCTGAGAAAGTATTTCTAAAAGCATAAATACAAGCTTTTGAGGCAATTTATAAACTTATTTCACAGTTACGACAAAATAATTAAAAAAAACTCAATTTACAGGGAAATATTCGGTAGGTATAAGGGAATGGGAAATCCTTGGGGGAGGCCTTTATCCAGCAGTGGACGTCTTTCGGCTGGGAGAGAGATGATGAGATGATTCCCACAGTGTTGCCATGTACAGAATTCAAATTACGGTAGCATGATTTGAAAATTATGGTTGTCCGTCATACAAAACGTCAAAATTTAAACAAAAAATACGGTGTTTATATGAAAGTCCTAATGCTAAAATTACGGTGATTGTATGAAAATTGTCGAAAATATCAAAATTTATTACGGTAAACGGCACTAAAATGATGAACGGCAACACTGGGTAGGAGAAATGAAATCGCTTTTCGTTCCGCTAGAGGCGCTAGTATCGGTTAAGTATAGATCTTGCTTGAGCTCTGGCCGAAAAAGAGTGGGGAGATCGCTTTGCGCATCGTACACTCTTGCGACAAAATAAAATGGAGCCATCTACCTAATCTTTTTTTTAGGTAGTTAAAAACAAAATTTAATATATAATAAGGTAAGGTCAGTCGTAAAAACAATTAAAACAAAAAATAATAAGCAGGTAATATGTACATTTTAATTAAAAGTTACGGTGACATAGGTGAAACACCTTCAATTAATTCACGTTCTGGAATGAACTGAATAATGGTCGTGGCAATTTCGCCATCGTCTTCCTTGTCCTCGTCTTCTTCGTAATCTTCATCGTCGTCATCAGAGATCACATCAATCGGAGATTCACATGAAAAATGTAGATAAGAAGTTCACCGGGTTATCTAGTTTGGAATAAAGAAAATTGCATTTTAATCGGTTCACCCGTTTGCTACGCAAACAGACACAAGTAGACAGACAAACACACACAAACTTATAACACCCCTTTTTTACGCCGGGGGGGGCTAGAAAAGCACACTATGCCAGTTGCTAAAAAACAATAGATAATAATTCAAACACAGATGCAGCAAATTTGTATTTATGTAATTGCTAATAAAGTTACTTGTTTCATTTCCATGTAGCATAAAATAAGACTTTTTCACTTACCAGAGTATAAAAAAGTTGAGTCAATTAATTTGCACGGAAGTGTAGCGTGTGTTGTTGTCGTCGTCTAGAGAGTAGAGCGGCGCGTGCAGGCAGAGTAGCAATGAACAAATCACGACTGGCGGTCATGACGCGTCGGGTGATGAGCCAATCGTATTGGACGGTTTGGTTTCTCCGCCCGGGCGGCGCCTCACTTCATTCATACCACCAAAACAAACCCAAACAAAGAGTTGTGTGCCCAAAGTGTATTAGTAACGAGGTTAGTTCTTGTGATTTTTATTGATTATCTGGGTTTAGTTATAACGTGTTATAGAATAGACTGAGTGTTTAGTACCAATGTGATTGTGTTTTATTCTGTAGGTGGGATTAGCGAGTACCAAAATGTTTAAAATTGTCGAATTTTGTGGCGGCCATGATGACGCCTCAGCCGGTGAAATTGCAGTCGTACATACACACGGAATGGTTGACACCGAGGAAAGGACATTGCCTGTGGCCTCCACGTAAATTAATGAGCAGATTTAATAGGTGCTTAATTGAAGGCAGACCACCAGAACCAGACGACACGTGGGAAGTCCTCAAAATCAAGCGAATATTTTATGAATCGGGTAAGTACCTACCTACCTACTTACTGGTTTTTTAGGCATACTCTAGGGCATACTTTCTAGCCTTATTGGTCTCGTGATCGGACCGCATGCGGTGTGGGACAGTCAATTGTATGAAAAATGTCTGGAATGGTCTGTTTTCCCATACTGTATTACGCTAATCGCAGCGTTGTGCGTTCCGATCACGTAGCCTAAGCTTCAGGCTACTAACTAGACAATAGTACTTTTTCCAGTCACGGCAAGACTCGGTTGATACACACGTGTCTAAACCAGCCCCATGATGTCTAACATCATGGCAATTGCTGAGCGGAGGCCTTTTTGGCCATTATTTTTGTTATTAGATTTAAACTAATTTGTTAAACATGTATATTTGGTATATTTGGTTTGGCCAAATAAACTCTTTTTCTTTCTTTCTATTGCATAGGTACAATTACTGACTTGAGATAACCCTTAATTGTTTTAACCAAAATGTTAAAGAACCAAACACCGGAACGAGCCGCAAGCATTTCAAATGATTTCAAATATATGACCATGTGACATACCTAATTATCACGCAAAATGGTAGGATATGGAATTTACCTGATAGTATATTATGCTTTTGGTCTTGTGGGTGTGTATGTTTTGTTTTTGCAGGAAGGCACAGACTTTGGATATGGGGATTATAGGTTTATAAGTAGAGCATGGGCTATGCCATAACTATAGATTTTTCCAGCATAAAAAGTAGTTTATGTTCTAATACCAGGCAATGGCTATCCGTTTGCTAAAGTTGTTGACTGAAAACCCTTTAGCTGTTAATGCATGCTTGAATGACTAACAAAACAACCTAACAAACTTTCACATTTACATTAATACTAAGATAGGTGCATACATATATGTTATTTACTACATTAAAGCCTTATTTAAAAGATTGCTCTAGATATGATTTGTATTTTAATTATTTATTTCTTAGTCTCCTGCTCTATTTATGAAGATATTGAGATTGAAATTTTTTTTGGTTTGTTGTTTAAGTGCGTCGCACATATGATATATAATTAATATACATTATATATTAAAAGCAAGGCATCTTACAGTATACATAGACATTAGAAGACCTGCCCTCATATTATGGTTGCTCTTGTCACATGATAAACAATCATAAACGGTACATATAGAGTCTGTCATCTATAATATTGCAGCTGACTGGTGCAGTTCAATCCCTGGTCGGTGCAAATATTTGTGTGATGAGCACATGGAGTCTTGTATGTTAATTATGTATTTTGTACCTATTCGTATAAAAAGTTATTTTTTTCCTTTATATTGTCAACTGCACCATTGTTCTTGGTTTTTTAATGGTCAATTTTCAACAAAAACTGTGAAATTTTGCATCATTGTCTTATACCCAAAACACTGGGTATCCTAGCTTGAGGCTAGGCAAATGTGTGTGAGATGTCCTAAATATTTATTTATGTATTTCTATGTATAGTAGTTAAAATATTCTTCACACACAATTATAATAAGAGTAGTCAAGGCTTGGAACAAGCTGCCAGAAGAAGTGATCTCAGCACCAAATGTCAACCAGTTTAAGAAGTTTTCCACAATTGCTTGCCTGCTAAATAATAATAATATACTTGTTTCTTAATAATGTAATTTTTATATAGTATAATGCGATATATTAATTTATATTATAGCTGTCTGTGTCGCCCATTTAGGGTTCCTGATTCAAATATTTTGAATAGAATTCTTATAACAGTACCTACTCTCATTTCAGATGATTTGACCAAAGCTCGGGCAATAGCCAAAAAAGCAGAAATTGATTAAAAACAACATTACAGCCATCATCTACACCTGGAACAACTTCAATAGATGTCATTAATAAAATTCAAGAGAAAAATTCTGCAGGTGGTTTATCCACACCAAGTACTACCACTGATGACGAAAATTACGATCAATGTCAAAAACAAATTCCCACAACTTCCTCACCTATTCAAAACACTGAAGCTTCGGAGACCTTAGGTATGTTAGTTTAATAGAAGTTTTAATCAAAAAAGCTATTTACATGTCTATGTTTTTGTTGTGGTTTACCAGGTGGCAGTAGGTACCAGCCTCTTACTTATTTCCGCAGCAATGCATGCATTGTTGTGTTCCGATTCAAATAGTAAGAGATGCCATGTAATTACAGGCACATGGTATTACATCTTAGTCGGGATGACAAAGCATATGCAATCTTTGGCATTCAAGGTTACATATGACACAGGCAGCAGTTTCTGCTTGCCATCAGGTAGACAGTATGTGTTGTTATTTTGTTCATTGTTACCAGTAGTCTGAGGTAATAATAATATATCTGGTTCATAAATATATACACATATACAGGGTGATTTTTTTATCAGAAAGACTTATTTAACGAAGGTATGTGTCAACGGCGGATCCAGGATTTTTTTCTGGGGGGGGGGCACAAGTGGTGGACTATGAATGTTGGGGGGGGTGCAACAAATCGACATTCGCCCTGCCTAGCGATGTGCCGCCGAGAAATTTCCTGTTCCCGAACATTTCTTCCCTTGATAATTTCCGAAATTTCTCATAAATATCTCGGGTTTTTAGGAAAATTTCGGAAACGGCACATCACTAGTCCTGCCTGATGCTGTCTGATATGTACTGTCATGTAATCTACCTCCACAGTAGGTACACAAAAAAGCAGTCTGGGGGGGCACGTGCCCCCGTGCCCCCCCCCCCCTAAATCCGCTACTGTGTGGTAGTAGATTCCCGATCCAACCAGCGAAAAAAATCCTGTATATAATCTTCGCCTTATATTCATAAGCCTTTATAATTTTCAGGTTCACTTAAAGATGTTACTCTAACACCATTTCTAAAGGAATTGGTTCCAAACGTCCATGGTTTAGGTAAGAACAATTTTCAAATTCAACATAAAAAATAACCTGGATTTCTCTCGTTAGAGTTCGGACGCGTCTACAGTGAGATAGATGCAGGACGTGCACCTAGCTTGACTAGGCATACCTACTAGAAAAAATCTACTTTTTTTAAAGTTGGCATACGTTAAATATAATATTGTTATCGACAACTGTTAGTTTTTTTGAAATAAAAAATCAGGTGTTTATCATATGATTTTTTAAGGCGCCACTACGAAAACTTAAAAATCATCCTGCGCCCATTTAAGTAATGGCCCATTAGCAAACTTAGTCCTATAATTTGTGCTAAACTATTTTTGTAGTAAATTATTCTATTGATTGATTTCAGATGTGATTGCAAAGCACTTGGCTAGTATTGAAACTGACTTAAAAGAGATAAAAATTTCTCAACACGATTACGATCAAATAATCCTATCACACCACATCTCCCAGATGGCATACCATTACCATGCGACGATTGTGAACAATTAAACTTGTTAGAAACTTGGATTTCGACAGAAGAAAATGCCAGCCATATGGTAAACTATTTTATTTTATTTGCCAAACTTCAGTGATAATGATGGTTCTTTTGTTTGCATACCCTTTGTCAGCTTAAAATTACATCATTAGATAGTAAACACTAAAACTTACCCTAATATGTAATTATTTTTCATTGTGTATCTTAGTTTTTCTGCTTTAATGATGAATCAATAATATTTTTATGTTAACAGAAATAAGATTTGTAGTTTTCGTTTGTTTTTACGATTGCAAGAGTACAGTGATTGAAACTATTTCTTTCAATACATATGGTGTTTATGTTTAATAATAATAATAAAAATAAATGTTCAATAATTTTCATATTGTATTATTTTCGCCACGCTGGATAAGCCCTTAATTACATAATTAGGTATGTAATGAATTCGAAAGAGTACACACACAGTGAACAATATTTTTTTATTCAGATTCTAGATAAATACTTAAAATTATGCACGCTATCAAGGAATATTTCTAGACAATAACTTAATAATACTTTTCAACACACTTGCTCATAAAATGGTTCTAATTGTAATCAAACTGACAATTTCATTGCTATTATAGACGAGTTGTACCTGTAGTCAAACTGTAATAAAATGTCCTTTTAGTATTATTTTCTTCACAAGTGTGTTGAAAAACGTCGTATGATACACTTGTGTATTGATGATTACCGTCTTCGAAAGACCCTCACCTAACGGCTCGGGTCGCAATGGCGCCTCAGCAGTAATCACCAACATTACACACTTGTACCATAATGTACTAATTGCATCCCTGATTTATGGCTATAATATAGCTGCTGTACGAGTAATGTACCTTTATTTCTGTTACAGGTCTACTACGTGTTCCGTACAGAAGGCTCGATGTACCTTTTTATTCTGCTTAAGACCAACTTCTGTTTCTTACGAAGGCATTTGTCGGGCAGCCGTGTTGCTTGCAGTCAGGGCACGCATGCACGTCAGTAGGGCCTCTGTAAGAAACACGTAGTTGGCCCAATGTAGAATAAAAACGTAAGGCCTCTGTAAGGAACACGAAGTTAGGCCAGAGTAGAATAAAAAACGTTGGGCCAGAGTAAGAAACACGTAGTTGGCCCAAAGTAGAATAAAACACATAGGGCCACTGTAAGAAACACGTCTTTGGCCTAAAGTAGAATAAAAAACGTAGGGCCACTGTAACGAACGCATAGTTAGCCCAATGTAGAATAAAAACCATAGGGCCACTGTAAGGAACACGTCTTTGGCCTAAAGTAGAATAAAAAACGTAGGGCCACTGTAACGAACGCGCAGTTGGCCCAAAGTAGAATAAAACACGTAGGGCCTCTGTAAAGTACACTCAGTTGGCCCAAAGTAAAATAAAAGGGGTTGGGCCACCGTTAGTCACACTACGGTTGGACCAACGTAGTGTACATTACTGTAATAATACTGAAGTTATAAAAACGTTGGGCCCACCGATGGCATATACGAAAGTAAGGATGACATAACTAACAATGAACCAACCGTATTGTTGGCCTTTTGTTATTTCGACGCCGTCGGCCCAACGTTGTCCAACCTCTCTTCTACGGTTGGCCTTTTGTAGGTATGACGTGGTTGGCCCAACTCGCAATAATAACGATGGGCCGATTGTTGGCAGATACGTAAGTAGGGGTGACAAAACTATAGTACTAGGTCTTATGGCGAAATTTCGCCCGAAAGCTGCACTTTGTGATGGAAGCAAGCCACTTTGCACAGTTATAGTAGGGATCAAAATAAGCGATTTCACCCGCAGCAGCGAAAGTTTTATCCCTTAGGATAAGAGATGGCGCCACTTTTACAAAAAAACTTTAAAAAATTCTACAAGTAAAACTACTGCACCGATTTTGATAAATATGGTCTCAAATGACAGATAATTACTTAATCTACCATGTAAAAAAATATTGTATGAATAGAACTTAGAAAATGCCCGAATTTTAGCTTTATTTGAAAAATTATTTAGTTTTTTTTCGGATTTTATTTGTTTATAAAAAAAATATCTTCCATGGAGGATATTTTTTTTAAACAATGCTATTGCCAATTAAATACAGTATTTTATAAAAAAAAACTGCATGTCAATATCTTTTATAATTATGGAGATATTAAATTATTAATGAGGGAATTAATTTCTCGGGCGCCCCAATTTCAATAATCTAGGCATATCGGACGAACGCTTATTTATCATTTTACGAAATGTATTTTAGAAACCATGGTCAACAAAGCATTTATAGGATTTTTTGGAAGATTTAATAAAAAAAAATGTTAGGAGTAGGTACCTAGATTATATGAAAAAAAAAAAAAGATATTTTTAAGCACATTTTTCGTCCTGGTGGTGCTGGACATATATGATCACAGAATCTATGTCTATGATGGTATTGTTGGAACTGAAAAGAAAAATTTATTATTTTAAAAGTTAAATTCAATACATAGTCAAACAATTTTATAGTGAATAAGTATCTATATGGGTAGTTCTACTCAGACGGGACGAAAATGAAGTGATTTTCGGCACAACATTTTCTTGGCGCATAAGGTCAGAATAGTAGCTTGACGTCTAGCTTAGGTCGTTATTTTACTGATGTCAAACGGGCACCCGCAATGATCAAGAAGGCTCAGTTCTGTCCAAATCGCGGTGGCATCGAACCACTTAGGCGTCCAACCCCCTTGGGATTTTTTTTGCCATCCCCAAGAAGATGGACATGGGATCGGGGCTCCTAAATTTAATAATTTTCCTCAAATATGGCCCTTTGAGAATTTGTTTTGCCATCCCCAAGATGGTGGACATGGGATCGGGGCTCCTAAATTTAATAAATTTCCCCAAATATGGCCCGCTTGATAAGCTGCACGCAAAGCATGTTTGCTGATAGCAAGGGCTGAGAGAGACTGATGTCGGTGGCAGGCTTGTTACCAGTCTATTTTTGGCTGCAAACATTTCTTTACGTACAGCATTTACACTCGTGAGCTCTGACTGAGAGTCATCAATTTGCACGTAAATTAAAAAAAAATCAACTATTATTTATACACAAACATATTTTCACCTGATGAAATGAGTACACACCATTCTAATTGAGCTGTTTGTAATATATTGGGTAAAACTAAACGCAGGCGTTTCGCATTGCTGCCGCCAGAGGGCGTTCGGGGTTTTCACACTGCTAGCGTGGAATGCGTCGCGTGTAGTCCGCCATTGCATTGTCCAGGGCGATATCGGTTTGATTTTAATACGCGGAGCGGTCTCGCGTCTTTTGCTTGTTGTTTAGTTTGAGTGATAATTGTGAATTTCCTGTTTGTTAAATAACTATTGAATTTGTGTTTGTGAAAAACTCTGTTATTGTGACTTTTTCTTGTGAGAGGTGAAACGTGGCTGGCTGTTCACATCTGGCTGTTCCCGAGTGAAACTACGGGAAGAAATCTATTTAGCTGTTCTGGGGAATTGAGATCTCAAGGGTTAGGTAGGGTAATTAGGAATTCCCCCTTCCCGAAGACACTCAAGTTTGGATCCGAAGAGAAAGAAGATTTAGTTTGGTAAGTGTTCAATTGTCGTTAATTTATAGGTTAGGTTATCATATAGGGCCCTGTAGCTCCCTTCATAAGCTACGGTGGTAGCAGACTGCGTTAAGTTAATTAGGTTTTAGTCGGGCAAACGTGGTGCCGCGTGGAGATTTTTTCCCGGTACTTATTTTTACCGGTGGTTTTTTCCCGGTGAAGTTCCGGTACAGAATTCTTCCCGCCGCTTCGTTTGTCCGGATTCGCTCTGCGCACATTTTCTGGCAGCAGAGCGTAGTTGCTCTGCGCACATTTTCTGGTAGCAGAGCGTAGTTTATCTACCCTCTATTTGTTCGTTTGTAAAAAAATAATTAATTGTTTGTAAAAATTATTAGATTTTTCTTAGTTTGTTTGTATAAGAATATTTGTAACCTTTTTTGTATTTGTTTGAGGTTTGTACCGTGCGTTCCGGGTTTGTGCCATTCTCATACCTACCGCGGTTCTTCGTGTAGTTGCTTGATTTTGTTGTTTTTTATTTACCTTTTGTTATTTTTTGTTTGTGACTTGACGCGATGGCGAAGGCCTCCAATGCTAGGGCGACACTCGCCAACGAATGGAGATGGTTTGTGACGGCCGGTGGACTCCTGTCCCGGAAGGACAGGGAGGCCGCTATACTGGAAAGAGCGGATCAGCTCCGCTCACGATTGAACAACGCGGAAGCGGCCATGGCGGCGCTTACCGAAGCCGACCTTACCCCCGGAGGCTCACGCAGGTCACATGGCGGACATGGACCAGATCCTGAGTCTGCACGATGATATCGCGGAGGCGGTGACCGCAATAAGGGCGAGACAGGCTGGCGGACCAGCTCCCTCGCACACCTGTTAGACAGGAAGGACCAGCGGTTACTGGTCGGCTCCCCACCCTTCAGCTGTCCCACTTTGGGGGTAGGATGGAGGAGTGGGTAGCATATAAAAATATGTTTGAGTCCCTGGTCGTAGCACGACAGGATTTGTCGAAGGCCCAGAAGATGGCCTACCTCCTCTCCACTCTTGAGGATGAAGCGCGGTCGCTCATCCAGCACCTCCGGGTGGAGGACGACCAGTACGATACGGCTTGGGAGTTATTGAACTCCCGCTACCAAAACTTACGTTTGTTAGCGGATGCGCACGCCGCACAGTTGATGGCCCTGCCCAAGGTGGCCAATAACAGGGCACAGTTGCGCCTGCAGTTGCTCACGCCCGTTACAGTGGCCTGTAACGCGCTCCGCACACTGGGGCTGCCGTGGTGGACCAATGGTCCTTTTTGCTGGTGCACATTGTATTGGGCAAATTACCCAATGACATCCGCTCGCGATTTGAGCGCGAGAATGCGGAACGGGATAGCACCACCCTACCAACATTCACTGACTTGGTGAAGTTTTTTGAGTTTGAGGCACGGGCGGCTGAGAATACCATGACGGACTCAGCGCCATCCAGAGCGCCTGAACGTAGGCCCCAACAGGGACGGCAACCGCCACCGCGTGGAGCTGGTGTGCGGGTTGCACACACGGCAGCAGTCGCGGGGGACGCGGACTGCCTGCAATGTGGCCGGATGGGCCACAGCCTGCTGCAATGCAGGGACTGGCAGAGACTGCCAGTACAAGATAGGCGCCGCATGGCAAAGCGGCATGAACTTTGCTTTTATTGTTTGGGCAGTCACTATGCACGTGACTGTCCCAGTGCCATACCATGCAGTGCATGCCGTGGGCGGCACCACGCGATGCTCTGCATGAACCGGAACGGGGATGGCCCCCGGATGTTGAGGCAGGGGTCCCCTATGGGCGGGGGCGCTCCTGCGCGAAGCCCTCCACCACCGGACGGAGGACGCGGCTTCGCTCGTCGCACCCCCCCTCGGGAAGGGGGTCGCGTACCTGCGCGGGTCTTGGCGGACCGGGACCACGCGCCCCAAGGTCATGGCCAGTATGTAGCTGGCCAGGCCCCGGATAGGGCCCCCATGGGCGGGGGCCCTAGATCGGACGTGAGAGTGGGGACACCCCCTCCACGCGGGTTACCAATACCCAACACATGCAGCCGCAGCGGTTTTCTCCGCCGCTGCACGAGTACCCACGGCTGGAGTACCACCCGCCGTACCATATGTATGGCCGGGCCGCGGGTTCTGCCCCCTCAGATGGGGATGTGCACTCGCCCGCCATATTATCCGGGTCAGTGGCGCGCCCCTGGTTTGGAGAGAGTGGGGAGCCCGTAACTAGCTTGCTCCCTTGCTGGGACAGAGCCGCGGACGGTTCTGCTCCCTACCGCGGTGGTCCGCGTATGGGGTCGTGGGAAGCCATTAATTTGAGAGCTCTGTTGGACTCAGGGGCTCAAAGCAGTTTGGTTACCACTCGAGTGGCACACCAGTTAGGTTTAGTCGTGGAAGACTCGCCTGTGCCACTTCTTGGAGTTGGTGGCATACAAGTGAAGTGTCTGACGGGCCAGACACTTGTCACTTTTTCTTCGCTGAAGTCCTCCACAATGAGGATCACGACTTCGGCTATGGTAATGGATACCATTGCGGGTTGGCACCCCTCGACAGACATACCGCCGGGTGTGTTGTCTTTGGTTTCGGGTCTGGATTTGGCCGACCCCTTTGTCTTTCATCCCGGCCCAGTGGACTTGCTCCTGGGCTCGGACGTATTGGGTTGGATTTTGTTGGGTACCCAGAAAGCTCTGGGTTCGTCTTCACTGATGGCAGTGTCTACTATTTTTGGTTTCGCCCTGATGGGCCCTGTGTTTGATAATAGCACCGTGGAGGAGCCACCGGTCGTCGCATCTGCGTCCTTGGCCAAGACCATGCAAAGGTTTTGGGAGGTGGAGGAGCCACCTATGAGTTCCAGGATGGATCCGGAACACGCTGAGTGCGAAGCCCTTTTTCGATCGACCACGGAGAGGTTGCCCTCCGGTCGGTTTGTAACTAGGTTACCTTTTGTTGCCTCTCGTCCTAGCCTAGGGCAAAGTAGGGCGCTTGCGGAGAAACGACTGCTGTCCATGGAGCGACGTATGCAGCGTGACCACGTACTTCGCGATAAATATATTGAATTTATGCGCGAGTACGAGGATTTGGGTCACATGTCTCCGTCTCGAGTTGATTGGAGCTCAACTGAGCATTACTTTTTGCCCCACCACGCGGTGGTGAAGGCCTCAACAGGCAAATTGAGGACCGTCTTCGATGGGTCCGCACCCACTTCGAACGGGGTTTCGTTGAATCTATGTTTGCATTCAGGTCCCAAATTGCATAGGGACATAATTGACATCATCTTGAACTTTAGAAGACATCAAGTGGTTTTTGGCGCGGACATCCGGATGATGTTCCGCCAGACAGTCATACATCCTGAGGACAGGCGATTCCAGTTGATACCTGGCGTGAGCGCCCTGAGGATCCTGTGACGGTGTATGAACTCAACACAAACACGTATGGTTTGAAATCTAGTCCCTATATCGCCATCAGATCATTGCTTGAATTGGCAGAGCGGGAACGGATCCGCTTTCCCCGTGGGGCTTCCGTGCTGTCACGTGACTTGTATGTTGATGACGTGTGCACCGGAGCCCAAAGTATTGAGGAGGCCCTCCTACTGCGGGATGAATTGATTGAAATATTGAAGACAGGTGGCTACGAGCTACGTAAGTGGTTGTCTAATGAGCCTAAAGTTCTAGAAGGGGATCCCGGAGGATCACCAACAGAACCCTCACCTGTTTGAGGATGTGGATGATCCCAACAGGATAGCGGTGCTGGGCATGCAGTACCAGCCGCTAACCGATATTTTTACATTCCAAGTGGACTTGGAAATACCAAAGGTCTGGACTAAGAGAACGGTGTTGTCCGTAATAGCCCGTATGTTTGATCCAAGCGGTTGGATCAGTCCAGTGATATTCTCTGCAAAGTGTCTTCTTCAGAGACTTTGGACTTTGGGCGTCTCGTGGGACGAGCCGCTGTTTGGCTCTCCATTGGATGATTGGCTCGAGTTGTTTTCATCGATTAAGGAAGTCAATCGGATTGCCTTGCCTCGTCGAATATTGCCCCCGGGAAATATCGAGCCAGCCTGCATGGCTTTTGTGACGCGTCGGAGCGAGGCTACGCCGCGTCAGTCTATATGCGGACAGTTGACGCCGATGGCCGGGTCAATGTCTCGCTTTTGTTAGGGAAGAGCAAGGTCGCCCCCATCAGGACTAGGCTGACTATTCCCAAGCTTGAGTTGAGTGGAGCTCACCTTCTTTCTAAATTGTTGCATCACGTTGCCAGTGAGCTGGCGGCCACGGTCGAGATACGGGACATCTTCGCCTGGTCGGATAGCCAGGTCGCGCTTGCATGGTTGCGCGCGGCCCCACATACCTTGGAGGTTTTTGTTGGAAACAGGGTTTCCCAAATCCAGAATATCGGAATTGATATAACATGGAGACATGTGCCGGGAGAGCTTAACCCAGCGGACTGTGCTTCCCGAGGTTGTACGGCACCAGAATTGGTGTCACACCCGCTCTGGTGGGGTCCAGAGTGGCTGATGGGATCAGAAACTTCTTGGCCTGTCTGTCAGACAGATGTTACTTCTTTGAGTTTGACTGGGCTCCGTGTACATGCTGTAGTCGCTGAGACGACGTCGGAGCCGGATTGGCTACTTGCTCGGTATAGCAGCTTGGATAAGCTTCTGGGTGTCACCAGTTGGATTAAGCGTTTCATACATAATTGTAGAAACCCACAGGCAAAGCGGTTGGAGCCGATTGCAGGTGCAGAAGAGCGCCGGAGCGCATTGTTGCATTGGGTCCGTGTCGTGCAGACCGGACGGTTTGAGTCAGAGCTTCATATTTTGCGCGAAGCACGCGCTAAGTTGAAGGGCGCGGTCGCTCGTTTGAACCCGTACATCGACTCGGATGGGCTTCTTCGGGTTGGAGGCAGGCTCCGGAAGGCGGATCTTCCATATGAGACTCGCCATCCTCTGTTGTTGCCCAAGGGCGGACCCTTGGTGCAGCTTTTGGTGTCTGATCGACACATTCGTAACGCCCATGCTGGGTGCAATGCTTTGTTGGCTATTTTGCAACGCGAATTTTGGATATTGTCTGCCCGAAGAGCAATCCGTAGTGTTCTGTTTCGATGTATTGCATGTTATAGGTTGAAGGCATCCACGATGCAACCACAGATGGGTGATTTGCCCGCTGATCGAATCCGACCTTCGAGACCGTTTGACGGCGTTGGAACCGATTTTGCCGGTCCCTTTTCGATCAAGGCTTCTCCCTTTCGTAATGCCCGTATTGTGAAGGGCTATTTGTGTGTATTTGTTTGTTTGGCCACCAAGGCTGTCCATTTGGAGGTGGTATCGGCTCTGACTACGGAGGCCTTCGTCGCCGCGTTGGATCGCTTTGTTTCGCGTCGAGGTCTACCTTCCCTTATTAGGTCTGACAATGGCACAAACTATAAAGGAACTGTAAATTATCTTAAGGATGTTTCTGTGTTTATTGATAAAAATTGTACTAGTTTAAGTCAAATTGCTGCCCAAAGGGGAATAACCTGGAAGTTTAGTCCCCCAAGTTGCCCCCATTGGGGAGGGGATTTTTGAAGCGGCTGTGAAATCCGCAAAGACTCCACCTCCGCCGCATTATCGGAGAAACGGCTCTAACTTTTGAAGAGCTGGCCACAGTGTTTTGTAAAGTTGAGGCGGTCCTCAACTCTCGTCCTCTCTGTCCGCTATCTCCAGATCCAAATGACTTGGAAGCTCTCACCCCTGGTCATTTTTTGGTGGGAGGGCCGTTGAATGCCCTGCCCGAATACCCGTGGAAGGATGAACGCGTATATCGGTTGTCGCGTTTTCAAATGTTGCAGCAAATGAGCCAGACTTTTGGCGTCGCTGGTCGCTTGAATATTTGCATTTGCTGCAGCAAAGAGTGAAGTGGACAGACAGGACTGAGCCTCCCAGGGAGGGTGATTTAGTATTGTTAAAAGAGGCAAATTTGCCCTCATTGCTTTGGCGACGAGCTCGCATATTACGTTTGATTCTTGGCGGAGATGGCACTCCGCGTGTGGCTGAGGTGTTGGTCGACGGTTCGATTTTAAGGAGAGGTGTGACCTCTCTCGCCCGCCTTCCCGTAGAGTAAGCTAGCGGTCTGCTTCTCAGACCGGGACGGGGGGATGTTTGTAATATATTGGGTAAAACTAAACGCAGGCGTTTCGCATTGCTGCCGCCAGAGGGCGTTCGGGGTTTTCACACTGCTAGCGTGGAATGCGTCGCGTGTAGTCCGCCATTGCATTGTCCAGGGCGATATCGGTTTGATTTTAATACGCGGAGCGGTCTCGCGTCTTTTGCTTGTTGTTTAGTTTGAGTGATAATTGTGAATTTCCTGTTTGTTAAATAACTATTGAATTTGTGTTTGTGAAAAACTCTGTTATTGTGACTTTTTCTTGTGAGAGGTGAAACGTGGCTGGCTGTTCACATCTGGCTGTTCCCGAGTGAAACTACGGGAAGAAATCTATTTAGCTGTTCTGGGGAATTGAGATCTCAAGGGTTAGGTAGGGTAATTAGGAATTCCCCCTTCCCGAAGACACTCAAGTTTGGATCCGAAGAGAAAGAAGATTTAGTTTGGTAAGTGTTCAATTGTCGTCAATTTATAGGTTAGGTTATCATATAGGGCCCTGTAGCTCCCTTCATAAGCTACGGTGGTAGCAGACTGCGTTAAGTTAATTAGGTTTTAGTCGGGCAAACGTGGTGCCGCGTGGAGATTTTTTCCCGGTACTTATTTTTACCGGTGGTTTTTTCCCGGTGAAGTTCCGGTACAGAATTCTTCCCGCCGCTTCGTTTGTCCGGATTCGCTCTGCGCACATTTTCTGGCAGCAGAGCGTAGTTGCTCTGCGCACATTTTCTGGTAGCAGAGCGTAGTATCACCTCTTTGGAGATTGTTTTAAGGGGTTGGGACAAGCTAGCAAAAGCAGTTGTTACTAAACAGGGTATGACATCTATGTCTTGAAACAAGATTATTTCCTTTGCTATTGAAATATGACGTGGTATCACATCCTGTAAAAAAAATATACTTATCTGGATAATATGAACCTATAAACAATCTCCGAAGAAGTGATGGCCTAATTAGAATGGTGTGTACTCATTTCATCATTATGCTTTAAGGAGGAATTAAAATATGTTTGTTTCATTTTTTTTTTAATTTACGTGCAAATTGTATGACTCTCAGTCAGAGCTCACGAGTGTAAACGCTGTACGTAAAGAAATGTTTGCAGCCAAAAATAGACTGGTAACAAGCCTGCCACCGACATCAGTCTCTCTCAGCCCTTGCTATCAGCAAACATGCTTTGCGCGCAGCTTATCAAGCGAGCCATATTTGGGGAAATTTATTAAATTTAGGAGCCCTGATCCCATGTCCATCTTCTTAGGGATGGCAAAAATGCTCAAGGGGGCTGGGCGCCTAAGTGGTTCGATGCCACCCCGGTTTGGTCAGAACTGAGCCTTTTTGATCATTGCGGGTGCAAAACTTCCTGCGACACTCTTCGCTGCAGTTGTCGACGCATCGGCCTGCCATGCACTTTGCAGTGCAAAGTTTGCAAAGGCGATTGTGACAATCAAAGGTAAGTAAATAAGTATATAGGTATAAAGATTTAAATTACCATTCAAAATTTATTCCAAAAAATTCCATTATGTTCTCATTTAGATAGAGATATATTTATTTACTATAAAATTATTTGACTATTGAATTTAACTTTTAAAATAATATATTCTTTCTTTTCAGTACCTGGTGGTACCATCATAAATGTCCAGCACCACCATGAAGAAGAATGTGCTTAAAAATATCTTTTATTTAAATTTTTCATATAATATAGGTACCTATTCTTAACATATTTTTTTTAATTAAATCTTCCAAAAAATCCTATAAATGCTTTGTTGACCATAGTTTCTAAAATACATTTATTAAAATCACAAATAAGCGTTCGTCTGATATGCCTGGATTGTTGAAATCGGGGCGCCCGAGAAATTAATTCCCTCGTTAATAATTTAATATCTCCATAATTATTAAAGATATCGACATTCAGTTTTTTTTATAAAATGCTGTATTTAATTGGCAATAGCATTATTTAATAAAAATATACTCCATGGAAGATATTTTTTTTATAAACAAATAAAAACCGAAAAAAAAACTAAATATTTTTCCAAATATAGCTAAAATTCGGGCATTTTCTAGGTATTTTTATACAATATTTTTTTACATGGTAGATTAAGTAATTATCTGTCATTTGAGACCATATTTATCAAAATCGGTGCAGTAGTTTTGCTTGTAGAATTTTTTAAAGTTTTTTTTGTAAAAGTGGCGCCATCTCTTATCCTAAGGGATAAAACTTTCGCTGCTGCGGGTGAAATCGCTTATTTTGATCTCTACTATCACTGTGCAAAGTGGCTTGCTTCCATCACAAAGTGCAGCTTTTTTTCCATAAGACCTAGTACTACTAACCGTAAGCCAACCGTGGGCAGCTGTTTTTTCACAAAGGGCCAACCATATGCCAACCATTTTTGTTACTAGGGGAGCTTCATATAAACGGGGCGTCAAATATACCTACTACTACTACAAACGAAACTGTCATCCGTGAACACGTCAATGTGTGCGTTAAACAACGAGGGTCGCCACAGCAAAATTATTTATTTATACGTATGACACAGATTAATAAAATAGTTACTACGTGCTATGAATAGTTTAATTATGAACACTTATATATTTCAATTCTGTAAGATTTGAGATTGTTTTATCTTATGTACCTGCTTATATATTTTGTGACTTACCTAACATACCTGCATCATAAATAAGTAAACTTCCACATAGGCACTGTAACTGTCACAACCACATCACTATGAGGCTTAAAAATTAATTTATTATAAGTACACATATTATTAAGTATTTATTTATCATTCACAGACACACATCGCATTGAATGTACTATGGTTATATATTAGCGCCAAACTTTGTGTTAAATATGATTAAACTAAAACAAAACAAATTATTTTTTATTGTCATCATATCACGGCTCACTAGTAAACAAATCAACAGTAGCGAGTGGCGGACGTGGCGGTGGCGGCGCCAGCGTCGACCGTCGACATGCGCGCGCAGGATACGCGTGTGACCTTCGACCGGCGGCATATTTTACGAAAATCATTACCTATATAACATTTTATTGTTTTAGTTGAATGATTCGAAAAATTCAATAATATGTTGAAGAATTACACCTTGTCAAATACCCTATACAAGCATAGAAAATTTATAAAAATATATTGTATAAAAAGACGCCGCGACAATGTTGTATGTTGAAAGTGACAACTCCGTTCGTTCCATTATTGCTTACTGGATAATACTCAACATTTATTTAGAAAAGCAGATTAGGATGATAAGCCGACGACAAAGACATGAAAATAAAATTTAATTCTCATATGTTGCTCCCATTTACTAACAAAATGGCATATAACGAAAAAATGAATATCTAATGATGTGAAATATTGTTAATTACTTTGCTTACCTGTATTCAACCTTCGGAAATTTATAAAATTTACGTCCTTCTTGGTTTGTACTAGATAAACAAAGGTTAACTGCGCAGTACCTTACCATAATTAATTTCAATGAAACTATGTTTCTCTCTATCTACAAAATCGAAACGTAAGAGTAGCTTGAGATACGCTTCGCAGCTGCTAACCCCGATTCATAGTGTCCCTCGATTCAAATGAACGGGGTAGAGGTGCGGGGTACGCCATATTGCGGGAGAGGCAGGGAGCTTCCTTTCTGTACGTAGTACTTATATTAATTCTGTGGCATAATGTAACTTTTGTAAACGTGTGATCCGTTGTGATAGTTATCTTATGTGGAAGTTACCTTTTGCAACAGACGAATAAATCTAAAAATTCATTTTTACTTTCACTTTCAAATTGACAAAGTTTCATACTAACTTCCATCCCTTGCTTATTGTAGTAAAGTGTATTAGCGATTCTGAGAAAGATGTATTCTGTGAAAGAGACATCCTGCGAAAGAGACATTTTAGGACTCGAGAACATTTTGCGAAAGAGACATTTTGCGTCTGGGCCTAAGTAGGTATTAATTGAGAGTTTCAAAACAGTTTTAAACTCCATTGAGCTCATTTTCATTCGCTCAATGTCGTTTTTAAACTGTTTTGAAACTCTCAATTAAGGATATGATTTATAAACCTATATTATAACATACTGATGACTTCATGGAGGCTTGTTTCAGTTAAACACAGACATGTCACTTACCTATTTCACTAGTTGTAAATATATATATATAAATCGTAACATTATAAATGAATAACATTCAGTCTAATACAGTCCTAGCGGTTAGGATGAAATTCGTTAAACAATCTCAAACTTTACAACTAAGCCGAGTATGTCCAGATGAACGAGTAGATGTTTTCCGCCACGGCGATCTCCTGCCTAATACTATCCGGTGTATTATTTGCGGTCCCTCGAATTGTGGTAAAACTAATGTAATCATAGGACTTCTGTTACATGAAAATGGTTTACGTTTTAAAAATGTTTACCTTTTATTCAAAACACTGTATCAGCCGAAATATGTGTTTTTAGAAAATATTCTTAATTTAGTACCAGATGTATCGTTTGCAAAGTATAAAGATAATGAACTGGTTTTAAGTCCTCACGAAGCAAAACCGCACTCCATAATAATATTTGATGACGTCGCATGTGAGAACCAGTCCAATATAAGGGATTATTTCGCAATGGGTAGACATAAATTTATCGACTGTTTTTACTTGAATCAAACGTACAGTAAGATACCTAAACAGTTGGTAAGAGACAACGCAAACCTTTTAATATTATTCAAACAGGATGACGTCAACCTCCGTCATGTATATGATGAACACGTTAACACTGATATGTCTTGGTCTGAATTTCGAGGAATGTGTTCAAAGGTGTGGAGTGAACCTTATAACTATTTGGTAATTAATAAAGATTGTATAAAGAATAAGGGGTGTTACAGGAAGAATTTTGATACTTTTATCTTGTTTGATCAGGATAAAAATACAAGCATATAAGAAGATTTATTCGGTAAACCTCCTCATTCTTACCATTACCGTATTAAGCAAATAACGTATCTTAACCTCACTCAAATATGGAAAAAGAGTTAAAAACTCAAATAGTTAAAATAGCAGAATCTGTTAAAAAGAAAATCAAAGATATGAAAACTATGGAATCTTACAGTGAAAATGTTTTAAATACAGTTTTTAAACCTATTACTGACCCAATGCATCAATTCATTAAGGATGGAAACCATAAAATCAAACCAATAGAAGCAGTAGATGACAACACGAAAAATAATTTTGTTAAAGAGCAAATTCCATCACCCGAATCGCGTTTCAACAATACTCTGAGAAACAGTATTTCTCCAAAAAATGAATCTGAAGATGATTCTGATGAAGATATTAGTTTAGAAAACTCTGGAAACTCTAGCAATTTAAATACCAGTGATGTATCGTATAAAACCATTGAGTCAATACCTAGTCCTATTCAAAATACTTCATCATGGTCACTTTCCTCTGATATATTTAATGACGTACCTTTTGGCGTTAGAAAAGAACGCGGTAAATTAATGATGGGTTCCGCACGTGTAAATATAAATGATCAACTTATATCCGTAGCAGGACATGATTATCAACTAACGCCAGGGTTGCGGGAGTTATTGTTAAAGAAAGTACCAAATTTAGACGTAGTGACTGATAATGATTGTCTAGAATATAAAGCCATGTTAATATCTACAAATGCCCATCGTCGCGATTTCGATCCTAGTAAACCAATTAAATCTAATAAAGGACGGAAGTACTTAAACATCATCAAACCGCTTTTTAGACTACGAAAACCTTCAACATCTTCTTTCAGTAATACTGATGATGTAAGCGCAGGTGAAGGATTGATGCTTAAAAAGAAATTTAAAAAAAATACTGACTACATTTACTGGGATGACCCCAATGAACTCGTAGAAAGGTTAAAATTATTAATAGCGTCAAAAGATGCGGGTAACACAGGTTTGGATAACGAAATAATTTCAATTATTGAAGAACTACGCGAAAATGGTACTATAAATTGATATATCCACAACCTACTTGATTCATTCATTATTGCACTGTGACCGACTTCTGATCCAAAATGAATGTTGATAAATTCGGCCACCATGTACATAAAAGACTTCGTTTGTCACAAATATTAGAGTGTTCAACTAATCACCTAGTAAGATCAGACACCGGAGATTTTGATTTAAAATCATCTCGATTGAGAGGTGTTCAGGAACCAGTAGCACATGATGATGCTGTTAACAAAAAATATGTTGATGAAAAGATCGCTGATGAAATCACCTCTCTAATAAAAGCAATAAAAGCGGATGTTGCAGATAACCTTCATCAGTTCGAAAAAAGTTTTATACAAAAGACTACATTAATAAAATGATCAAAGTACAAAATGGCAAAACAACAAGTGGTAAATGAAATTCATAGATCGGCACGCAGAAATTTTGATCGTCGTAGTGTGATCTTGAAAGGAATAGATGACTTATGGCAAGCGGACCTGGGCGATTTTCAATCATTAAAAAATATAATAATGGATACGCTTACATTTTAGCTGTAATTGATGGTTTCTCAAAATATGCATGGTCGATTCCTATAAAAACTAAATCGAAGAAAGATGTTCTCAATGCATTTACTCAAATTATCAGCGAAAGTGGACGCATTCCTAAAAACCTACAAACCGACAGAGGCACAGAGTTTTATAACGATGTATTTAAAAAACAAATGCAGTTAATGAAGATTAACCACTATTCATCGTACTCAACAAAAAAGGCTTCAATTGTAGAAAGGCTGATTAAAACATTGAAGAATAAATTGTATAAATGTTTCAGTTATAATGGTAACTATAAATGGATAGGGAAAACTTTAAATGATGTTTTATTCTCGTATAATCATCAGAAACATAGTGTTACTAAGTTCAAACCTGTAGATGTTAATACAAAAAATGAAAATCTAGTAAAAGAAAACATTACAAATTTTCGAGAAAAACGATGTAAATTATCCAAAAATAAATTTAAAAAAGGTGATCATGTAAGAATAAGCAAACACAAGAGTTGTTTTGCAAAAGGTTTTACACCTAATTGGTCTACTGAAATTTTCACCATCAAAAAGGTTAACAATACTAAACCAGTTACATATTTAATTCAAGACCAACGTAAACAAAATATATTGGGTTCGTTCTATCAAGAAGAATTGCAAAAACTAAGTATCCGAATGTATACTTAATTGAAAAAGTTATAAGGAAAAAAGGTAATAAATTGTTTGTAAAATGGTTAGGACTTCCTGATGAAGAAAACAGTTGGGTAGATAGAAATTCTATTGTATCATAATATATAAGTGTTAGAAACTCATGTTTTGTTCATTATATAACAAGAAATGAAAGGAGGTGGACTTGTGAATAACTTGATAAACAATATTCCGTTCGAGCTTCACTTGCCAGGTTACAACTATTGTGGACCAGGCACAAGATTACAAGAGAGGTTGTTGAGAGGTGATAAAGGTATTAACAAATTAGACGAAGCTTGTAAATATCACGATATTGCATACAACAATCCAGAATTATCCGTTCGTCACAAAGCAGATCTTCAACTAATTAAAATGGCAAAGAAGCGATTACATTCTAAGGATGCTAGCAAAGGAGAGAAGTTGGCATCGTGGATAGTTAACAAAGTTATGAAAGCAAAAGTAAAATCAGGTGCTGGTATAAAAAAATTTAAAACCATTGTGTCAAAAATTAGTTCACAAATAAAGAAACTGAAATCAAAGGATAATAAAACTGCTATTAAATATGCTTATGAGGCAGCAAAAAAATTGCTTCCAAAGACATGCCACGTTCGGTTACCAAGAATAATACCAATTCCAAAAACAGGAGGCATTTTACCTTTAATACCAATTTTTGCGGGTTTATCAGCACTAGGCGCTTTAGCAGGAGGTGCTGCTGGTATAGCTAAAACGATTAATGATTGTAAAATTGCTCAACAAAATTTCAAAGAATCTGAACGTCATAACAAAACAATGGAGGCTATTGCGGTTGGAAAAGGATTTTATCTTAAACCATATAAAAAAGGAAGTGGATTATTTTAAAATCTACAAAAAACTAATAAGAAGGCTACCCAAACGTGCTCTTACGAATATCGATATTATTAAATACGCTAAAAATATTCCCTACTTTCGTGGTGTGTATATGAGAGATAGATTACCACGTAAACCAAAACCGATAGAGTGTGGAATATTAAACTTAGACAGTCACAATAATAATGGAACTCACTGGGTAGCCTTTGCAAAAATAAATAATTATTGTGAATATTTTGATAGTTTTGGTAATTTAAGACCACCCAATGAATTAGTGAAATATTTGAATGTTAGTGATATAAATTATAATTATACTAGGTTTCAAAACTTTGATACTGTGAACTGTGGACATTTATGTTTAAAATTTTTGCAAGACTTTTGGTGTCAATATTGTATATAACAGTTATTACTGTTAAATAAAACATCATTTCAAATATGTCTTTCACTCTGTCTATAACTGGAAACAGCTCAGTACTAACAACGAACTATTCACCCCCATTGGAACTCGATGGTAAATACGAGTGCTCTCTTTTACATTTCTCTACTTTTAATTCTATACCAAATATTACAATTACAAATAATAAATTTTATTATGGCATTGACGAGGTGGTTGAAATTCCTGAAGGAGCGTATGAACTCCAAGACATTAGCGAGTTCATACAATCAAAAGTAAAGAATTGTGTTTTCAAGTTATTGTGCAACAATAATACATTGAAGCTGTCGATATTCTGCTCTAAGGATATTCACTTTGAAAAACTAAATTCTATTGGACCTTTACTGGGTTACGGTAAGACTTTACTAATGAAGGATATATGGCATAAGTCTTTATTGCCAGTGAACATTCTTCCTACAACTGTGCTCCGGGTTGAATGTGACATTTCTGGAGGTTCCTACATTAATGGAAAATCAAGTCATATAATTCACGAATTTGCTTTGAATGTTCCTCCAGGCTACCGAATAATAGAAATTCCAAAAAATACGATCTATTTTCCGGTAAATAGAAGCACGGTGAATAGTATAAATATTAGAATATTGGATATAAATAACGATTTAATCAATTTTTGCGGAGAGCAAATTCAACTGTACTTACATTTGAAGAAAATATGATTGACTACAATAAATACTCTACTACATGTATTCAAAAGATTAGTACCCATCGGGCAATCAAGAAGACTACACATACTCGTGATAAAAAGAAGAAATTGACAGCTGCCAATATTTATTTTCTCAAATCGATTGGATTACTAAAATGAGTATTTTAAACATTACTAACCCACCCGCTTATGATAACTCCATAGACGGCATAGAAATTCATTCTTACAAACCATATATCACTACTTTCAATATAAATGATGAAATTCGGATACCTATAAACCAACAAGATTTATATGTGCTTCCATGTGCAAGTACCTTGTATGTTGAAGCCGTGGTAAATGTTATCAACGTTGAGAAGAAAGAAGCAGTTCAAGCAGTACATTTTACCAACAACCCTCTTCTATTCCTTTTTCAAGATATAAGATATGAATTGAACGGTATTGAAATAGACAAAGTGAAGAATGCTGGTATAACTACTACTATGAAAGCCCTGGTGTCTATGAACACAGACGAGGCAAAGGTATCCAAAGTGTGGGGTTGGGATATACACGGTACAAAAAATGAAATTGCAGGTCATTTTGCTGCTTCAATACCTCTCAGCAATATACTAGGTTTTGCAGAAGATTATAAAAAAATAATTGTCAATTGCAAACACGAACTTGTGTTGTTACGAAGTAATACTAACCTTAATGCTTTAAAAAGCTAAACAGTGGCGAAGAGGTTGAAAGTATTGATATAAAAAAGATTGTCTGGCGAGTTCCTCACGTTAAAGTATCGGATAAAGAAAGAATTAATTTACTTAAAGTACTCGAAAAAGACAGACCCATTCAATTAGTGTATAGAAACTGGGATCTTTATGAGTACCCTTTGTTACCAAAGACTACAAAACACACTTGGTCAATTAAAACTTCGTCACAAATTGAAAAACCGAGATATGTCATTTTAGGTTTACAAACAAACAGAAAAAACAACAGTATGAACGATATGTCTCGGTTCGATCACTGCAATATGCGAGATGTCAAAGTTTTTTTAAACTCTACATATTACCCGTACGAAAGTTACAACACCAACTTTTCATATCATAACTATGCATTAATATACGAGCAATATGTAAATTTTCAGCAGTCTTATTATAACCGCCCATGCAACGCGTTGTTGACTGCACAAGAGTTTAAAAATTTCGCACCATTATTCGTGATAGACTGTTCCAGACAGAACGATAATATTAAAACAGGACCGGTGATCAACATTCGCCTCGAACTAGAGTGCGATAAAGAGATACCAGATCAGACATCAGCATATTGTCTAATTTTGAATGACTGTATAGTCGAATATAGACCTCTAAGCAACATTGTTAGTAAAATATCATGAACTCCACTATTTTCGTTGATGTGCAAGGATTTAAGGATCGCTGTAATAAATTTATAATTAAAGAGTTTGCATTATCTACTGATCATTTCACTCCAGGTTTTTCTAATTAAACCTCCATATGCATATACTACATTATCTCCGGAAGAAAAGAAGACGGTTCGATACCTCGAGCGACAGAGAGGAATCACTTGGAGTGAAGGTCACATTGACTTTAGAGAATTTAAGAGAATTATTGTGCCGTTACTGCTAAATAAAATTATTATAATGAAAGGTCTTGAAAAACAGAAATGGATTAGAGAATTATGTAATGGTTGTGATTTGATTGACGTAGAAGACAAAGGAAGTCCTAATTTTTCGACTTTATATGCAAACTACTGTAAAAATCAATGTAGCTTCAATTGTTTAAGTCATAAGAAATTTTGTGCGCTAAAAAATGTTATTTGTATAAAGAAATGGTACTTTGAAAATCTTTAGTTTTGCAATGAATGTTAGAAAATAGTGTATATAGGATTTTAATAGTATGTGTGTATGTGTGAGTCTTAATACTAGTGTATAACAATATGTTTTTATGTTAAGGTTTGAGATTGAAAATAAAACAAGATTAATGCATTTTATTTTTTTTATTTCTTAGTTAATATATTCTTAAATTAAAAAAAATATTATGTAATACTTTATTTTATTTTATTTAAACCACAGAGCATTTATAGTAGAGCTGTTCATAAGCTAGTAGACCTGTCCCCAGTCGACAAACTTGAGGCTTCTAACTATTGGCCACCAGACGTCACTATTGTCGCATTCGCGGAGTTCACTTCACAGTGTCAACACGTGCCGCAGATGTGTCGAAGTTACGCAAAATTTTAGATTGTGCTCATTAACAATGAAGTGCTGTATTGTGGGGTGTAAAAGTAACACACACAACAAGGAATTACGCGATAAAAGTATATATTTTCACTCGTAAGTATTTTTTACGTAATTATCCCCACAGCGGTGGATACACGCCTGTCAGTACAGCCAGTACAGCCATCTAGTGGGTAATAGCAGAACTCAAGAGAATTGATAGAACAGTTTGCGGAAATAATTCTGCTACTGGCCAATAGGTGGCTATACAGTTTGTTAAAATGAGATAAAATAAGTCTTACGTCTATCCAATAAGAGTTCATTTTTTAATTTCTATCTACGTTAAGTATACGTCCCCCGCTCCCCTCTCTATGCGGACACTGTCTTTCATATGTAAAATGCCTATGCGCACCTCCTCTCTTTACCTGCTTCGTGATTTAAACACACTACTTTATTTACATTTATTTTATTTTATTTACACATAGGTATGGTACTAACTAACAAAATATTTTACAAACTTAATTAAAATTATCACTAGTAAGTTTTTTACTTATCTTACTAACTAAGTTTTCTGTGAGGTCCAATATTTCGTCAAATGCGTCACTGATCACATATTGTGCACTTATCACCACATTGCTCTTCGCCTCGCCTTGGCTTTGCGTTGGAGACAAAACACTGTATGCAGGCGAAGGCTCGTTCTCTAAATCCAGGATCTGGATTTTAATCTTCCGGATTCCTTTCCGCCCCTTTCTTATGACGTAGGATGACGATGCAATTCTGCTTTTCTTTAGTGCAGCGTCCTTTTTCTGCTCCAATTTCCTCAGCTCAGCAGCCCGGTTATTGAATGCTATTTCGTTGAAGTATTGTGAAATCCCTGCGTTAGGGTCCTGTCCGTCTTGTGAACATAAAATGCAGGTTTCTTGAGAGTCGGACATGATCTGAAAACAAAAAAAATACATTATACCTCTATATTATTAAAGTAATCACAAAATATACTATTAGTTTTATTAGAATAGGTTTTCTACTTACCAAAACTTGATAGAGAGTATCCGCGAATTAAAACTTTGGTGAAAATGCACTGATTCTCTCGCTCACAAAACTACAATTGAATACATAATCGATAACAAACAGAGTTTAAATAGGTATGATTGTGTTGCAAAATAGAAGTGCACGTGTAAGTTAGAAAACTTGTACAGACTTGTCGCGCGCCGCCTCGTCACTTGAGCCTTGCGGCATGCATGTATCAAATAACAAAAATAATATTTTTTATTAGTTGGGCTATTAAACTTATTAATGATGTCTACCCCGTAAGGGATAAAGACGTGTTTAAAGAATGTATGTATAAGGAAATTGAGATGAATCAGAAAATTAAAAACCTTTTTACACGACTGAACAAAAAGGAGTGTTATGTTTTCAGGGTTGATGTATGTATGTATGTAAGTTTCTTTATTCCACCATAACTCCTGAAAAGCTTAATAGATTTTGATGTGAGAGGTATTTTTTGATTCCCTTGCATTTCTCCGAATGACATAGGTTATGTGAGTTGTCAGTCGTGTTTTTTATTTTTTAATAATTAGCTTCTTAACAGTAATGAATTCAAATTATTAATATGAAAAAGACACTCAAACGGCGCGTTGAGACATGTTTGGTAATCACAACACGTGTCTTGGATCGGATTTCAGAATCATGCAGGTGAGTAATATGAAAGGAAACAACTAAATATAGTATTATAGGTATTTATTATAAAAAAAAAACAAAATAAATTCTTCAGTAAAGATATACACATAGTACAGTAAATTAGATATTTTATTCGTTTCCATCGACATACAAAATTGTAACAATAACATTATAATATTTAAAAACAAACTAGATTAATGACCCAAAGATATGGTAGGTATCAATTTTTGATTTTAGTAAGTATACTTTTATAATGAAAATAGACAATTAACAAAATAGAATCTTCAGCAAGATATGCACAAGTTTATCTTAAATTACAGTAAATCAAATATTTTATCCGTTTCCATCAACCACTGCGGACGTACATAAAAGTAACTATAACATTATATTTTAAAACCAACTTGATTGATGACCCCAAGATAAGGTATCAATTTTATTTTTTAGCATAATACGTTTATCATCGTTAGCTGAGAGTGCAACTTTTTCTACTGATTGTGTGAAAAGTTCATGTTTAAGAGATTTAAATAATACGTTTTTTTTCCGCAGAGATTTATTATACAACAAAACATCATTATAATCTTTTATATTTAGGGTTTTTATTTCAGATTTCTTGACACCTTTAGCTTTTTTTATTACCTTTTTTTGAGTTTTAATACAATATAGCTTTGACCTCAGACCCACAAATTCCAAAAGCAGATCTCCTCCGAACTCATCTTTAAAGAGCCCAGGTATTTTTTTATTTTGACATATGATTCCATACTGGTTGTTATTCTTATAATTACTCGTGTCAAAGTATAATTGAAAAAAACATTTTATATCTTTGTATACGTCCTTAGTTTCAATGGAATATAAAAAACTGTCAGTGTCCGTGTAACAAAGCTTTAAACTTTTCCCATAGAATGGTTTCATAATAGAATAGTGAAAATCATACATATGGTGTTTAGACATTTCCAATACTGTAAACCCTACGTAAATAGGCTTATCTAGAATAACTGACTCAGGTCTCATTTGGACAGCTACAAAATTTTCTGAAAAGATAGTACAGCTGTGAAAATTTGGTTTTGATATTAGTTGTTCAGCTGAGTATGTTTTATTTGTTTTGTTTCTTGTATCAGTCCATTGATTTACTAAATGAATATTAACTCTTTTCTCGGAATCTTCTAGTGTTTTTCCAAAAACACTATTATTTAATAATTTGAAAAAATCCTGTTCAAATGTTGACTCAGCCTTTTTGACGTAACTTTGTGTTCAAATCAATGTACTGTTTTAAAAATGGATGTTGTTTAAATTTTATTACTCTGTGAATTTTTTTTAATATCAATCCGTGTCGCACACATGTTTTTAAATGAACATAATGAATCACATAATAAAATTTATCGTATAAGTTAGGTATTAATTTCGGAGATTTAGATGCAAGTGGTGTAAATTTTTGAGGGCAAAATGGCAGGTCATTATGAGCATCGTGGAGATTTGCAGAATATTCAAGATCGACTTCCAGGATATAACCATATTGTGAGTCATCAGGTACACTAAGAATATTAAGTTCATTAATTTCGGATTGGTTCATTAACGTAAAATCTGAATAGGGTAAATAAGAACACATAGCATAACCATACAAATTATTACAATCTATATACAGCAAATAGTTATCGGGTAAGGATGAATTATAATTATCCAAATATTTGTTATTTGCCTTTGCATATCTAGTAGAACATAAACAGATTCCTCCGCGAATACCCTTTTGTATCATACGTATAATTTCTAGGTCATTTATAAGTTGAAGTTTTACTTTAGTTATCAATAACATTGCGTCAAAACTTAATGACGGTGCAGTTAGGTAAAATGCTGGGTCTAATTTATAATTTGCTTTACAAGTTCTACGGAAATTTTGAAAAATGTCTGCCAGTAAAATTACATCTGTTTTGAGGTACAAGTCCGTATATTCACCGAGATCTTTTAAACAGAATGTTTTCCAAACGTGATGTGCATGACGATAGTCAGACTCTGAAACACAGTCATTAGTTAAATGGCTATAGAAGCAATCCCGCGATGGTAAACTAAGTTCTTTAAATGAATCCCAACTAGTCATATATTCGTAAGGGTACACACCTTTTCCGTCTAACTAGATCAAAGTGCTTTTTCCCCGGGAAAAAAATGATAAGTGCTTAAAGTCATTTTCATTTAAGTTTGCAGCAAGTTTTTCTAAACTAGTACCTAAAAATTTAAATGAATCCACAAATCGCACCGGTATATATTCCTGAGAACCTGTGTTAAAAAATTTTGTAAATGATATGTAATTTTCCTTGTTTTTTGCGATGACCTTTAAGTTGCCCTGCATTTCACCTAACTCACGAATAAATAAGTGGCTATCGTATCCGGATAAATTATGAAAAAAATACTGGAATAAATTTTGGTAACTGATATTTTAGGTTACAATACGAATGAGCAGCACCACGGTATGTTCCTGTTAGGTGGCAATGATCTTTTACTTTGTCATCAAGTAACAATTGTTCGCAGAGGAAACAATATTTTGATGTATTAAAGTTATCTTGCTCATCAGGTGTTAATGGACTCATAGGAATTGTATTTTTTAAAATCTTATGTATTTTTTTTACGTCTTTACCAAGAAATTTCAAAAAACTTTTCTATGCAATCTTTCCCGCGATAAGACACATATTTATTGGAGAGAGCTATCAAAAGAACACACGATGTAATAACCAAATGCTGCTGGGACATGTTTCTGCATGATAAATGTACATTTCGAGTCGTTATTTTTTGATTCGGGTTTTACTAATAAAGATTCAAAATCAGCGTATATAACAAATGGCATATCTTGCATTCTTTCGAAATGTTTAAATTGAATTACAGTTCCTGGTTCAGGTATAACTGTTCGAACCCCACCACAAATATGGTCATTTAATTTTTTGTTCAGTATTAAAAAATATCATGCACTCATCACAAAAAATATATTTTTCCGTTATGTTTTATTAACTGAGGTCTAAGTAATTTACTTAAATTTTTTATGAGGCAATAATGTTGAAATTCACCTTTTTCTAACAGTAATAAGTTAATATGATGTTTTCTTTTATGGTTGGTTTTGTACAAAGGGACCAACAATATTTGACTTATTCCCAAGACCATATACATTGATACTAATTAGATGATTATTTTTTTCAAAGATTTTGATGTCCGAGAAACCAACTGGAAACGTCATATTTTTGATATTAAGTATATTTTCGAACCGGGGATAAGAAGATATTCTATGATGATTGTTCATAGCTGGGAATAATGCAGCGATTATACACCACAAAAAACAAAACTCATCATTATTTTGTATATTAATACAAACGCGTTTTAATTTTATAGATTTCGGTAATTCAATAAATCGCGCACCTTCTCAAAGGATTGTACTTATTGATGTTTACTTCTAAGTACATATTGCGTAAAAATGTCCAGCCACTATCTCTTTCTTGAAATTCATCTATCTTAGCAATAATAGTACTAATGACTTTCGAAAAAATTTCGTTAAAATTATAATAGTTATGTAATATAAAGTTTTCAGTAGCGAATGATTTTATATCGTTGGTTAATGTTGAAGGTAGATTAAATTCGGCAAACAACTCAAAGTTAACTTTAATTGAATTATATGTAGCTCGTCGGGCAGCTAATAGTTGTTTTACGCGAGATCTTAAACCTTGTAAGAATTCCATTGGTGGTGTTATTGTATTGTCACATCCATCTGTGACCACAGGTTGCAATCTATACGAAGCAATCCTATTTCTGAATGCCCCTCCTATCTTTTGAATATCATTACTTATATCGATAGAATAATTGTTTTTATGTATATTACTTCTAAGGTGACCTGAGAAAGCGCTACTCTTTACTGATAAATCGCAAACAGTGCAGTAGACTGTTTTGTTCGTCATATTTACAGCGAATGTGCAATAAAATTTACTTGAATAAAATACCTTTACAACTCATTAATAAACCGTATGGTTGATGGAAACAGAGTTTTATATGCTATAAATGAATAACTTAAAACATTTGTTTTTAAGAAAACTTTTAAGAATAATACAATTAAAATAAAAAAATAAAAAACATAGGAAGAAAATTCTAGATTTTTCTTATTAGAAAAAAATTTGCCCTCGTTTGTGAAGTGCGCTTTGCACTTTTTGATAAAATCTTTTAGTGAGCGCAGCTCGGGAGCCTCACCGTCAGTTCGAAACTTAAGCGCTAAGACGGCGTGCTCCCACCTATCTTTAGGATCGATGAGCGATATATCCGCCGAGTTATATACCTTTACCTCGACGAATACATCGCCCTCTAAGTTGGCAGTGCGTCTCACCACACCATCCGCCACTCGCCGCGTTAGAGCGGACTGCAGAGTCTGCGGGTTTTTGACAGCCTTCTCGTACACCTCGCCTTCGGAATCGCTGTCAAGCCAACCGGTCTTCTTAGGCGCCGCAGATTTTTTGGGTGGCAGTCGCTTTGCTTGTTTGGATCTGAATAAAAGAGAAAAATATTGATTAAGATGGTTTATAATAAAGTTCTATAAATAAATAAATATACGGACAAATCACACAGATTAAACTGGCACCAAAATAAAGTTTATTAACCTTGTGTTATGGGATACTAACTTAACGATACCTACTTATATTTTATGATAAATATAAATAAACACTATATTATAGATTAACGTCCAAGACCCAAGACAATATGGAAAATATCATTTTCCATATTACCCTGACCGGGGGTCGAACCCGGGACCTTCAAGTGGCTGGTAGGTATACCTACAGGCCCCTCGAAGGTCCCAGGTTTGGTGGCCCAATGGTCCCAATGTATTGAGACCATTGGGCCACAGCAGTCGTCTTCCTTTAGTGATTACCATTAATATATTATTAACGTAACCTATTTATCAATACAGGACAACGAAGTATTAAGAAAATAATGTGATCCTGTCAAAAAGAAAGAAATAAGAAGTAGAAAACTTATAAATATCTAAGGTAGTTTAAGTCACAGAGTATTTAAATAATCCATACTAATATTATAAATGCGAAAGTTTGGATGTGAGTTTGTGAATTTGTGAGTTTGTGAGGATGTTTGTTACTCAATCACGCAAAATCTACTGGACGGATTTCGATGAAATTTGGTACAGAGGTAGATAATGACCTGGAATAGCACATAGGCTACTTTTTATCCCGGGAAAAAGCACTGTTCCCGTGGGAAATTCACGCGGGCGAAGCCGCGGGCAAAAGCTAGTGTTATATAATACTTACTTTTTAGGGATGACTTCTTCGTCTGATTCGAAGTTCTCCTCTAACTGCTGCCGCTTTTTCGCCTGCTTATTGGCGGTGGTGCGTGATCTGTAAACAATAAATTAAACACTATGTTAATTTCTAAAAACCAATTGGGCACTTTAAAATTAGATATAGTTTAAAATAGTCATACACATGTTTATTTTTATTTAGTTTTAGAATTAGTTTGTTAAATTTAGTTTTAATTTATTAAATAAATTAATGTTTAAAATTAATATTTACCTTACTCCTGAAGTTGTTGGCTCTTCGTCAGAGTCGAAAAGTGGCTCGTGCACTTGTTTTTTCGCTCCCTTGGTGGAACGCTTCTTGATATAATCAAACTCCGACCTGAAAGTAATTTAAGTCATTAGATTGAGTATTACTTAGTATATTTTCTCATCCGAACGTGTACTTGATAGTATCATCAGAGTTCGGGTTCGGGTCTGACTGTCACAACAACTAGAGTGGGGATAAATCAATATACTGCAATCACATGTTATCTTATTTTTAAAATCAACATAATTAAGATCAAACTTACGAACATTATAGCTCTTGCGAAGATCCTCGTTTTAGAAGACTGGCTAGCAGCTGGTTGAGCTCGAGCAGAGAGACGATGTGTCACGCAGGAGTGCTTGAGAACTCGTTGGAGTTGCTGGCTGGTGACGGGCAGGGAGACGTCGTAGAGTCACTCACACTAGTGCTTCAGTAGACTGTGTCTAAGTTGGCACTCGCCGAAATTAATTGGGCGCATCGCACCAATACACAAATTAAATACAGCGTTTTAGCCGAATCATCAATATTTTTACAGGCATTGTAAACCTTTAGGTTTGCCAAAGAAATTTACGATTTACGTATAACAGTTTAAGCCTAACAGTGTACAAACTCTGATTTTAAATAGTCGAAAACAAAAGTTTCATGTTGCATACTTCCTTTGAAATACGATCATCATAACGGGCCGCCTATGACAATAGCTAATTACCCGACTGACAAAAGAGGGTTATGTAAATCAATCAAAATTGTTTCGATACAAAGTTTTCATATTCCTCTATGACTCTATGTTAACATGCTTGGTAAATTGGGAGGTCTCGGGTTCGATCATCGGTCAAGTCAACATGGAAAATTATATTTTTTGTTTGACCCGGGACTTGAATATTTATCTATTATATGTTTGCATCATTGAGATTGGTCATATGGGATACTAGTTCCATAACACAAGTTTTGGACTCAATATTTGTGATATGACCCTATACCCACGACAATACAGGTGGGGTGTAATAAAAAAATATTTCGTATTTTACTTTAGATTTTCGCATTCAGTAACTTTTATCTTTTACAACTATAAATAGAATAGAGAACCTCTCTTTGTAAAGTAGCGTAAGGCGCTGTTTCGTTTGATTATCGTGTTACATTCAAGGAATATTCGCGTGGGACCGCAAGCGCATAATGCAGGCTGAGCAAAATTTATCGTAGTGCTGGAATAGTGCTTCTTTAATTCGAATTATATTCATAAGAAGAATCGATACAATGATATTCAAAAAACAATTTGCCAGTATACTTTCAACCAACGGAAAAGTCTTAATTTGTGCAGAGCAACTACGCTCTGCTGCCAGAAAATGTGCGCAGAGCGAATCCGGACAAACGAAGCGGCGGGAAGAATTCTGTACCGGAACTTTACCGGGAAAAAATCTACCGGTAAAATTAAGTACCGGGAAAAAATCTCCACGCGACACCACGCTTGTCCGACTAGAATCTAACTTAAGCTATACGCAGTCTGCTACCACCGTAGCTTATGAAGGGAGCTACAGGGCCCTATATGATAACCTAACCTATAAATTAACTAGAATTGAACACTTACCAAACTAAATCTTCTTTCTCTTCGGATCCAAACTTGAGTGTATTCGGGAAGGGGGAATTCCTAATTACCCTACCTAACCCTTGAGATCTCAATTCCCCATAACAACTAAATAGATTTCTTCCCGTAGTTTCACTCGGGAACAGCCAGATGTGAACAGCCAGCCACGTTTCACCTCTCACAAGAAAAAGTCACAATAACAGAGTTTTTCACAAACACAAATTCAATAGTGATTTAACAAACAGGAAATTCACAATTATCACTCAAACTAAACAACAAGCAAAAGACGCGAGACCGCTCCGCGTATTAAAATCAAACCGATATCGCCCTGGACAATGCAATGGCGGACACACGCGCGACGCCATCCACGCTAGCAGTGTGAAAACCCCGAACGCCCTCTGGCGGCAGCAACAGGAAACGCCTGCGTTTAGTTTTACCCAATATATTACAAACATAATTAATTGTGATTATGTATATATTATATGTTACTATTATGTTGTTTACCTCATCGGTTACGTTTTAATCCATCACATACAATTATGACAATTATGCACACTTACAAAAATCGTTGTAATAGTGCATTGTTTAATATGCTATTCAAAAATTTATTTTAAATAATCAATAAAAACTATTCAGAGCTCGTTAATTTATTCGATTTTTGTATAGTCATATCATGTGCGCAACACTAGTGCAGCATTGCAGTAGTGGTATAACAGTTTAACTTGGATCGTGGTGGCTACTGTGTGTGAAGTAATATGTAATCTAAAATTTAATTGGATTATGTATATAATCGTATCAGGTCCTATGTGGTTCCGTGACACCTATGTGGTTCCGTGACAGGAAAAATCGTTCTTCTAAATACCTGCAGTTGAATAAGGTTTGGCACGAGCAATCGGCCTGGTTAAACGCGAGAAGTTCTTTTTGCTTCGGTCACAGTGAGTACCAAGGTACCAATGTCTTAGTGGGTTCAACATGGTGGTATCTTTACTGGGTGCTGCCAGGCTAGGAAATGGGTACGACCAATCGGGCCAGTAATTTACTGGGTGCCTCTTAGCCACGCGTAGTACGACCAATCGGGCCAGTAATCAGATAACTGCTAGAGCTCTCTATAGACGTCCCGATGACTATCGATAGAATCGCTTAAGTCGCGGTGGGTACCAAGGTACTAATGTCTTGGTGGATTCAACGTAGTGGAATCTTATTCACTGGATGTCGATAAACAGACATGACCAACCGGGCCAGTAATGAGATAACACTAGAGTCTGCCATTGGCGTCCTGATGACCAGGTAATAGAATCATCGTTCCAGGTGCCGGCCGAATTTACCGACGGTATTAAGAAACGATATTGCCTTTAACATTATCACTCTGGTTTGATAAGATTTTAGCTTGCATTAGTTTTATTTTGCTGTTGGCTTAGTAGTGAAAATTAAAATATTTTTAACTAGTGAAATAAGTGACATGTCTGTGTTTAACTGAAACAAGCATCCATGAAGTCATCAGCTCATCAGGTATGTTATTAGGTATATAGGTTTATAATCATGAATTTAAGTTTGTTTAATTGAGAGTTTCAAAACAGTTTTAAATGACATTGAGCGAATGAAAATGAGCTCAATGGAGTTTAAAACTGTTTTGAAACTCTCAATTAATACCTACTTATATTACTCGTATAACATTATTTAAATTATTTTTATACTTATTACTTGTTTTTGTATAAAGAATACGAGGTTATGTTTCGTATAAAAAAACATATTCTATATAAATTGTTAAATGTTGAGGTATAGTTTCAATCTTCTTTTCGTAATGAAAACGAATACTTAAGCTATAACCTCAATATTTACTAACAAAGAGCGAAGGTAAAATTTCGTAATAAGTAAAATAAATAAACAGATACTTAGCTTACTGCAGATGCTTATTTTTTAAGTTCATTTTAGGGTTTTTATTTTGTAATTAGGTAGGGAATAGATTAAAATATAAATTTTAATTTGCACAGAAGTTTATAATAATAAATTATACATAAGTATAATAAACCTATATATTTACACGAATAAATAGCTGTTATGATTATTGTGCATTTTTATTTTATAACAAATATATATAAACCACATTACTTGCATTATATAAAATTACTCTAAACTTAAGAATTGGGTATAATATGAAAATTAAGTTTCGGACTGTGACTCGAACTTGGACCTATATTAACTGCAGTCTATCCGACTACCAATTAGTCTAGCAGATGCATTAACTTGTGGTGAAATTAACAAATGGTTGCGTGTCGCTATACTCACCATTATTAGTTTGCTTTACAATAAACTATACGTATTGTATATTATACTTCTGTCTCAGACTCGATGGTGTCATAATTCTTAATACTTAGTATACCGTGAATTTGATAGATGGGAGCACGTAGGCAGCATGAGCAGTGAGCACGCAGCAGAGTTGTGTCTAGGTGTGGGTGGGTAATATGATAATTAGCTTAGTGTGAGTAATGTTCTTATTGTAATTATACGTCCGTAATATGCACGTTACGCACACAATGAAGGACTGCGCGCCTGCAAGGCAATACGATCTTTAAGGTATGACTCCATTTTTGACGTTTGACTGTACTTAAGTAGGTATTTTATATTTTTTATGATTTTTTCTTCATATTATAAAAAAAAAGAATTAGAAAGTATTATGTTTGAAAAAACAAAATGCTTTCTCGAAAGAGGAGAAATTATGTTTCATTTTGATTTTACATCTTGAAACTGAATTAGAAAGATAAGATTCCTCTAAGGTTGCACCTTAATAAACCTATTGAGGTTTGAATTTGTTTTGAGAAATGTTCGAATTTATATAAGAGTTGTTTAAGATTTACCTCTTGTTCTAACAATACTTGTTTCTGCAGAAGTAACAATAGTTCGCTGGTGAGCCACAGCACCAGTCACAGTTGTAAGATCTTCATCAACATCCCTTGTCGGAGTATCCATTGCTTCGTCCGATGCATGTAGGGCAGGAGCTATAATGTTTTATGTTATTCATAAACAATCTATATTTTGGCTGAAACTACTAAGAAATATTACTCATTACAAGATTTTATTTAACTTGCAATGTTCGTATGTAATTCCTACTAATATTATAAATGCGAAAGTTTGGATGTGAGTTTGTGAATCTGTGAGTTTGTGAGGATGTTTGTTACTCATTCACGCGAAATCTACTGAACGGATTTCGATGAAATTCGGTATACAGGTAGAAAAATACCGGGAATAGCCCATAGGGTACTTTTTATCCCGAAATTCCCACGGGTGCGAAGCCCCGGGGCGCGGCTAGTCAGTAAATAAGTAACCTTTTTTTTCTAATCTTGCAAGTTAAATGAGACCTACTTCCGCTTGTCCCACAGAGTGGGTTCAGTTCCGATGACAATGCATTATTATGATGAGCATGAGCTGACGCTGCGCCCAGCATCGGCTCCCAACGAGGGAACTCCTCAACGTTAACTGCACGGACTAAACATTTTTGTCACACATTTAATGCCCCTACACCTCCCTGGTGATGATGAAAGCTTACTTGTATCAAAAATGTTTTTTTTGCAACAAAGTTTTTTATATACTACTAGCTTTTGCCCGCAGCCTCGCCCAGCACTTTTTCCTGGGGTGAAAGGTACCCTATGTCCTTCTACGTATTTCTAACTATGTGTATGCAAAATTTCAGGAAGATTGGTTCAGTAGATGAAGCGTGAAGAGGTAACAAACAAACAAATAAACTCACTTTCGCATTTATAATATTTGTTAGGATTAGGATTTTACCTCCTATGTTAACAATTGTTTGTTCTGCAGAAGTAGAATTTGTTTGCTGTGTAACCTCGGCACCAGTTACAGTTGCAAGATCTTCATCACTATCCAGTGTCAGAGTATCCTTCTCTTCATTCCATGCGTGTGGGGCAGGAGCTGAAATGTTTCATCTTATTCATAAACAAAAAATGTTTTGGCTAACACAATAAAGAAATATTACAAATTTTAAGAACAGTTACTTTTTCTAAGATGAAAGGTATACCCCAGATGATTATGCAAAATTTCATGATTGGTTCAGAAGTTACAGTGAGAAAGTGTATGTATAGAATCACTTTCACATTAAGTAAATAAAAACCAGGTAAGAATTATAAAAAAGGGTTATACCAATATTTTCCTTAACTTCATCAAGTAGAAAGTTTACTGAAGATCTGAAAAATTAATAAAAAAAAATATAAGCATGCTGGTAAATTATTATGTTCTTATAAATATATACGTATTATTGAAAATTTTGAATTAAATTTCAAAAGGGGCAACATGGGGAAAAACTGGGAAAAGTAAGAAGTTTGTTGTTTGTAGAGTTACGGTTAAGAGACGGAGCCCCGTCCGCGAGCTCTCCTGTTCAAAGAGCATATAATCACCACGTTTTACTCCGGTCACAGAAACAGCTGAACATAGAAACGTTGAAATTTTGCAAAAAGGCGAGTGAGCACTAAGAAAACTTAAAAAAGCGAGGGCAAAAGCTAGTTATTAAATATGCTTATTTAACACACCTGCTGAAGGTGAGGGTTCAGAAGGTTTACTGTACAGATAGATCCCAAGTCTTCTGCCAACTTGTGAAAATCTTGACAATCTTAAATATCCTAGAAAATAAATCTAAGAAGAAGAACACCTTTAACACATGAAGTTCGTATAAGAAAAGTGTGAAAGAAAACTTCCAAACGGAACCGCCCGCGCGCGCCTCTAGAAGGAGTCCAAGATCACACTCATATGCTTGTCCTAATCTTTCATATAAGGCTAAAGCATTGAAGAGAAAGAGATAACTATATTTAGCTATGAATGGCTTGCGTCACCTACATAAACGTCAAATTGAATACCTTTGAGTACCTTTACGATGACGAATTAAAAAGGTGTCTACTGTCAAATGTTACATTTTACCAAAACCTACCACGCAATTTGTCTACGTAATAAATCAGTGCGTGTTTGTTATTAGTCGTCGCCTGTTCGTGTTTTGTTTTACTTATTTCAGTGAAATTACGCAGTGTTATTGTAATTACATCAAAGCCCAAAGCATAAACAATGTCCTGTATTGTTCACGGATGTAAATCACGTTCTTCCCGAAGGGAAAACGATGTTGAAACTATTAGCTTTCACCTGTGAGTAACTAAATAACTCAATTCATTTGGTAATAACCTGTTCAGAAGTGCAAAAATGCATAATACCGCTTAATTAGACTGCGTAGTCCTATTATAATCAAGGATGTAGGTTATTTGACTAAGTATTTTTTGTATTTTCCATGTTTGTCTAATTTACTTGATAACGCTCAATAGTGTTGTACTAATAACATTATCGATAACTTCTAAGTACCCATTTGTCTTTTTTTTTTTTTTTTTTTTTTTATATTTCGTCCCTCTAGGGACAGGCGAAGGTCAAAGACCATGCTGCCTTGTCATTAGTTAGTTATCATCAGTTTTTAAGGCAATTAACGTCATCAGTGTCTTTTTAATTCCTCTTTAAAACTTTGTTTAATTTTTTTAAATTAAATACGATATTTTACACATTTTTGTCCAACTATGTTGATTATTAAGTTTGAGTTGTGCTCGAGTTATTTTTTTTTTTTTTCCCCTTTTTTTTCTATCATCAGTTTTTATGGAAATATAAACGTCATCAATGTCTTTATATTTCTCTTTAAAGTTTTATTAAATACGATATTTTACAAATTAAATTTGTCCAACTGTGTTGATTAAAAATTTGTACAATGACAGATATGTTGAATTATTTACTAGAAGAGCCTCGATGGAGCGCGGTATCAAATCTGCAATACGGTAAATTGTTATAAGCTCATCCATCAGCACAAGGCGCTGAATGCCAAAGGATGGGCAATCGAAGAATACATGAGATAGAGATTGCTCTGCTTGGGAGTTGCAGTAATCGCATTGCGAACTGCGCACCATCCTCAAACGACAGAGGTGATAATTTAAACGACAATGGCCAAAACGCAGCCTATTAATAGTGGAATAAAATTTTCTATTTATGTACATATTGTATTTACAAAACCATGGGATGTTTCCAACCGGAACATTGAAAGCAGCATACCATAAACCTTTATTTTCAATTTGAACTATGTAATTCCAGTGCCTTTTCCATATTTCTGTTGATCGTTTTTTTAATAGAGGGACTATGTCAGAATATGGGACAAAAATATTAAGCCTGCTACTGCTATCAGGAACAATGGATGAAAAATTTGTTATGGTTCTAGCCAAAAAATCTGCCCTCTCATTTCCAATTACACCAATATGCGACGGAACCCAAATAAATGAAACCTTAAACTGAAGTTTGAACAAATCTAACCATAACTCTTTTATTAATGCAATTAAATAGTTAGTGTTAGCATTGAATTTATTATTTTTAAGATTTTCAAGAACACTCATGCTATCACTAACTATTACCCATTCACAACACCCATTATTTTTATTTTTTATGTGTTTTAAGGCAGCAAGAATAGCCACAGCCTCTGCTGTAAATATACTTGCGTCAGAACTAATCTTATGACCAATTCCAGAGTTCAATAACCTATCAAAGATAGCAAATGACACTGCAGATTCAGTTTTAGACCCATCTGTATATAAGAACCTATGACCAATGAACTCAGAGAATTTACTATTTACATCTTCTTTAGTAGATAAATTACGATCTATGAATATATTAATTGCAGGATATTTACTTTCAAAATCCCCTGAAAACATGGAAGAAGGGATGATCTATGAATTTGTAAGCTTTCAAGAAAATTTACATATTCAGAGAAGCCCTGAAGTATATACATAGGATATCGAGCTGAAGGTGAAGAACGTTTCAAATTTAAAAAAGGTAATTGTTGTTTCTATTGTACAATTTTAACAAAAACCTTTCTCTCAAGTAAATGAACCTAATGCTTAATGGAGGAAGTTTACATTCCACTTGCATGACATTGATTGGAGTACTTGGAAATGCTCCTGTGATTATTCGCATACTTTTATTTTGTATTTTATCCAAAATATCTATAAACCTATTGTTACCAGCAAAACAGAGAAAACCATATTCAAAATGGCTACGAATCAAAGATTTATATAGAAGCAGCAGTACTTTAGGATCAGCTCCCCAAGAAGTTCTACATAATGACTTAAGAATATTGAATGCTTTGTTAGCTCTTGAACTAATTAACTCAATATATTTTTTCCAGGAAAGATTATAAGTGAAAGTCACACCCAGAAATTTAGCTTCTTGAGAAATGGGAATAATTGTATCATTGTAATATATGGGAGGGGTTAAATTATTTTTTTTACCAAAAATTACTAGTTTTGATTTCAGAGCATTTATACTTAGATTCAGATAAGAAAAATATGTACACAATCCTTCCAACGATCTATTGAGAATGTTTGAAATATGATCCAATTTCTTTCCAGATACATATACAACTAAATCATCTGCAAATTGAAGATTTTTAACCTCAGAACCTAGTATCATATTTAAACGACGAATGTACAAAATGAAAATCAACGGAGAAAGTATTCCACCTTGACAAACTCCAACAGAAGAAAATCTTGGACCATGTAATTTTCCATTATACTTAACATAAACTTCCCTTTCAGTTAAGAATTTTTGAACCCAGTGGACTATTTTATTAGGTATTCCAATGGAAAGCAATTCAGAACATAGTACATCTATATTGACACTATTAAAAGCTCCAGCAACATCAAAAAAGACTGACATTAGAAATTCATTTTTGCTTATACTATTTTGTATGTCAAGTTGCAATTGGCAAATGCTTTCTCTAGACGATGTTCCTCTTCGAAAACCATACTGATTTGCAGGTAAGATGTTATTTTGCTCTACATAAAACTCCAATCTTTGTTTTAGTAATTGCTCAAAAATTTTACCAATACAAGACGTAAGAGCAATAGGACGATAGGAATCTGGATTAGATCGAATTTTATTTGGTTTTAATATAGGAATCAAACAATCAGACTTCCAAGAGTGAGGAATATCATTTTTGAGCCAGAGATTATTTAGTATGCAAAGAAAAGTGAGGAACCCATTTTCGCTAAGCCTTTTCAGCATAATATAGGGAACACCATCTAAACCAAAAGCACTGTCCTTCCTAGAAAATACGGCAGATCTCAATTCTTGAATAGAAAAGGGCTTTATTAAATAATTATTATTCGGATTAACTTCATTAGTTAAAGTTGTAGTTGTATTTAAATTACTATTAACATAATCAGGAGTATACTTTTCCAGAAACTCTTGAATCCAGTCATCATTATTATCATGATAGAAATAACTTTTATTAAACTTCCTCATATAATTCCAGATTCGAGACAAAGGAGTACATCGATTAAAGGAGGAGCACAATTCAACCCAACTATTTGATCTTTCTATTTTCAAAGTAAGTTTTTTTTGAGCCTGTAATCTTTTGAACTCTATGTATGTTTCATCAGAAGGATTCTTTTTAAAGTTAAGGTATGCAAGTTTTGATTTTTGTACAATTTCTGTACATTTATTATTCCACCAAGGGAGGGGAGGTTTTTAAACAATTTTCTGTTGGGAGGGGGATCTTTATTATTGATAGAAGAAACAGAAAAATTAGAATTTGGAAGAGAATTATTTACAGCAGAATGTAAAATTTCACAAAATGATGCATATGCTTCCAATGGAGATAAGTTTTGAGGCTGACAAATTGACAGTCCTAGATCCACATTTTGTTCATACATTTTCCAATCTACCATTTTAAAGTTAGGATAAATAGGCAAATGTACGCCGCTACTGTTATTTAAAGAGTTAACACTTACATTTTTATTTACTGAGACTTTTATAATTACAGGAAGGTGATAGCTACCGAGAGGATCATCATGTACAGACCAATCACAAGAAAGTGCCAATAATGGAGATACAATAGATAAATCTAAAGCATTTGGACGCCACGAAAGAGAGCCAACAGTTGTTACTTCGCCACTATTCAATAAAACTAAATTGTTGTTATCAACTACCTCCAATATATCTCTACCTCTTATGTCGTCAGAATTACATCCCCATGATGTATGATGTGCATTGAAGTCACCAGCAAAAATCATAGGTTCAGGAATTGATTTAATTAAAGATTCAAATTTATGTTTGTTAAATGACGGATTGCAATTAGTTGGACTGTAAAAACTTACGATACTTATTTGTTTATTATGTATATTTATTCTAACACAAATATTTTGTAACGAGTTATCAGAATATGTATTTAATTTAATATATTCTATATTATTATGAATGAGTATGGCAACTCCATTATGTTTATTACCAATATCATTTCTTTCTATCTTATATCCTTTTATATTAAATTTTTTATCTGATGTTAACCAAGTTTCGGAAATGATAGCAACATGTATATTATTGTCATAAAGAAATCGAGTCAATAATAGTTTATTACATGCTAGGCTTTGAGCATTCCATTGCACAATATTAAGGAGATCCATTATTAGATGAAGAAGATGTATTTCGGAATGTTTGTTGAAGGATGTCTCTAATAGATGAGGAATTAATTGGAGTATCTTTTTGGCTTGTTATAATTTTAGTTATTGCATTAGTTAATAAATTCATGAAAAAATCTGATTTTGTTAAATTACTAATTTGTGTATGAATGTTTCTCATGGTTAATTGTGGAAAAGAATTTTCATTAAACAGTTGTGAGTAATTGGCAGACTTTGATTTTATTTTATTTTCTTCTATTTTTTGTTTTTTCTGGGGACAGATATTGGAAATAGCAATGTGATCACCGCCACAGTTCACACATTTGACATTGTTACGATCATTACAGTTTCTAAAATTATGATTTTGCGTACAAATAGAGCAAACTTCTGCATTCCTACAGAATTTGGCAATATGCCCAAATTTCATACATCTTAAACATTGCTTCACAGGTGGTACATATATTGTCACTTCGTGACGCCAGGAATTCAGAATAACATAAGGGGGAAGCTCTGTAGAAGCAAACGTTACAGCAACTGTTTGAGTAGGCAGGTAGCTAACCGTGCCATCCTCATCACGTAAACGACGCATGAAGCGTCTTACTTGAATAATATTTCGTGAACTGCCTATTAAAGAACAAATCATTTTATTAGAAAGATCAACTGGAACAGAAGTGATTACTCCAGTTATCTCGGTGTCAATTGCCGGAATTGTGGATTTAAGACCTAACTCCTCTTGAAACTTTTTGTTTGTTAGGAATACATTGGCATTATTAGAGTGGTCAAAAGTGATGGCAATTTTAAATTTATTTATCGACTTAAGATGTAAAATGCCAGTCACGCAATATTTACGAATAGCATGGGACACAGCAAGACGGTCTTTATCAGAAAACTGCCTATCATCTACATGCGACAAGAATACGACATATTCAGATTTTTTACTATTTTCTGGATATTTCCTAAAATAGCCAGGAGTTTTGTATATAGTATACTTATTTGAATCATCATCAACATCAGATGCCGATGATGAGAAGTCAGTAATTCCTGGTCTGGGGGTCGATGGTCTTGTGATGCGATCTGGGTCTTTTTTCCTCTTCTTTCCGCCTCCTGCGCCTCCCATTTTATATTACCACTTTTATATTTAATATATAACAATGCACTCAAATATAATTTGTGTACGCAATTTGCAGTTTATTTAAATTAAAATTAACTATAAGCAAAAGACGCCTTTCGCAAACAAGGGTTCCCGCGCTTTTTTTCGTACCCATTTGTCTTTCCTCATCATCTTCCGAGCGGATTTTCTATACTATTAGTTTTATACACAACCTAATAGCGAAATTGGCTAATAATTTAAAAATATCCATGGCAAAGAAATGGAGTGATATTATTTTAAGCCTGAAATCATATGGAACAATAGTAGTCAAGTATATTGTCCTTTTCTATTTTGCATAAATAGACACTTGAATATTATTAGGGTGTCGGTGTAACCGCGTACCTGATGTAATAATTCGCATATGGTCAAAGATGTTTTTTATTTGTGTGTTTCATTTCAGATTCTCCACAGATGATACTATGAGGCAAAAATGGATTGATGCTCTTGCTCGTACCAATTGGCAATAGAAAAAAAAGCACCGTATTTTCTCTAAGTTTAAAGTGTCACAATCTGCCAGAAAGATCATGGCGACTGTCTTTTGGGATACAGAAGGTATTTTGTTGATCGATTATAAAGATCGTGGTGTGAAAAAAATTTGGCGACGATGAAGAAGTCAAGTCTGCAATTTCGGCCTATTTGACAGCAAAGATAAATAATTTTTTTACGATTGTATAAACAAATTATATGAAAGATCCGAAAAATGTATTAAGGTTAAGGGAGAATATATTGAAAGGAAAAATTGTTTCAATGTTTAATTTCAACCCCCTTCCGCAAACTTATTGACCTCCCCTCGTACATAATTGTACTCGCCCCGGTAATAATTACCTACATTACAATATACACAAAAGAAGTCAAAGAGTATAAGATCACTGGCGGCGGCGGTTCGCTTGTTTTCAATAAATGAGCCGAAAGTCCATAAATAAAGAGATGTCTATCGATTTCGATAAACTGGAAGAAAAGGGTCGCATCACTTACGAATTTCTTGTTGTCTATGAAAGTGTACACTCAAATGTCATATCATTACTTCTATGCTTTAGTTATTGTTCTGTGGGAAAAGCAAAGGGATGTGACTAGAGATGGGCGCTTGGATAAATTTCGGGAAGGTAAAAATGGGAAAGAATGGGTAGAATGGTTAAAAATTAATTTATACCCGATATTTTTTATTTATACCGGGTAGAAATTATAATGAAAGTAAATTATCCTTATTTACTTTAGACTGATAAAATAATAATTATAGTATAAATATTAGATATGTTTTGATTATAAGGAAGATAAATAACTGGTTGTTTTCGGTTCAAATATAAAAAAAAACAAAAACAACAGATTTAAAATCTTATGTATTTAAATAATATTTTGAAAATAATTATGCATATTCAGTATATGGATGTTTCAAGTAGTATTAACAAAAAAAATCAATACATCTTCAATAGGGGACCGGCCAAGGTATGAGAATTGTGAAAAATATGTTATTTTATGATAGAATACATATAATTAAACACATTTTGCGACTTTTCAGCACAAATTTATTCTCCTGAGCGGATTTATTAGAGTTCAAACTTTTAGGGAAAGTCCATTTTCTACGCGTGACGTCATATGAATGCACGATTAGTTAGGGGCGTTTTGGTATCGCCCAAAAATCGCTTAAAAATGTGAATTGTTTTTTGCTATATCTTGGGAAATACTTTGGTTATGGATGTGATTCTTTTGCGGATAATTCTATTAATGTAAGATATTTCAAAGAATCGTCAAAAAAAAAAGTTGTCCGGTCCCCTATTGTATTATAGACTAACTTTTGCCCGCGGCTTCGCCCGCGTGATTTTCCCACGGGAACAGTGCTTTTTCCTGGGATGAAAAGTAACCTATGTCCTTCTGAGTACTTCTAACGATGTGTATGTGAAACATGAAGATTGAGTAGATAAAGCGTGAAGAGGTAACAAACAAACTCACTTTCGTATTTATAATATTGGTTAGGATTAGGATTTGGAGGTAACTTCGCAATATTTTTCTATTGAGAAAATTTTATGTAATCGTGTTTTCGAGAGAGTTAGTAATTAAGTTTGCTGCAATTTAATTTCAAATTCAGTTTTTTATTATTACTGATATTACAAACATTTGTGTAAAGCAATCTGGCCTAGTACGGCGGCGGGCCTTACGATTCGATGATTGCCTAGCCATTCAATAGAATTCCGGTATTTGGCAAACTTGTTCGTCGCCCTGGCATAACATTTATTGTCTAAAACCAGTTGGCTGCGAATGAGTCAGAATTAGGATATATCTTGTCAGGTCTTTTTGTAACCGAAACGTAAATTGTACACTTTAAAGTATTTTTTTTTTACACAGCACTTAATTAAAAAACTGAATATGTGCATAAACACTTTATTTCATAATAAATCTTAAAGATATAATTATAAAATATCGTAATTACAACCATTTTAATTTTTACCAGGTGTAAAGTAAAAATTCCTGGGAAAAAATGGGTATAAATGGATAAATTTCCGTGTCTCGGAAATTTATCGGGTAAATGCCCATCTCTAGATGTTACAGCCATCGTCTGTAATTTTGACCAGAGATTTCTTTTTTGGTTTCTTTATCCGTGAGGAAAGGCCTACTTAAGGGAAAGGCAAAGGGTGACCAAGAGAATGTAATCACTAGGTTATGTTTTAGCCATGACCATAGATAAGAATATGTACTGGTCATGAACAGTGTTGCCAGATGACGTCTAGGTTTCCCCCCAAGATTTCAACGAAATTCCCCAAAATGATTAAAATGTTCCCCCATGGCCTCCCCAAAATGATACTATTTGTATGATACGAAGATTTATAAATCCCCTCATTAATTATCAGAAATCCTAAATTTGGGGTAATCCCCTCCATCTGGCAACACTGGCAATGACTGACATGACATGACATGGGGGTTTGACGGGTATTACCCGCACAGTTTGGTCCATCAGTCTGGTAATACTGATGCCAGACTGAGCGTCTAACCCATCTGACTGATGGACTGATGCCAGACCAGGGGGCCGATTCCACTAATTACAAACGTAAATGTCGTGTTTCAATGAGCGATTTTTCTGACAGCTAATTAAGAAAAAAAATCAGTATAAAAAAGTCTCAACAGATGGCGTTTTATGAAAGCCGAGTCGTAATAATGGCTGAACCTATATGATGCGCTTTTTCTTGTCAACCAGAGGCAGAAAAAAAATCACAACAGTTTGACAGTTACACAAATCACAATATAGATACTTTTTAGTTGTTTTTTTTACTAAATTTTATTTTTTTTAAATGCCAATCCCGTGAATTTTTTGCTTTTTGTATGGAACTTTTTCTCGCCTTTTACTAAGCGCCATCTTTGAAGTCATCTGGAACTATTTCTTTTTTTAATTTGTGTCACGGAAAATCCCTCATTGTGTCTCAAGATCCAAGGAAATTGAAATAAAATGACAAGATCTCTGTAATACTTCTATGTTTTATTACCATTTCTTTGGCCTTTGAGACACAACTGAGGCACAACATCTACGTTTGTAATTTGTAGAATCAAGGGCCAGACTGACGGATTTTTAAATATTTTAATAATTTTCATCAGTTTGGTAATACTGATGCCAGACTGATTGTGTAAACATTTCTTCAGTCTGGTAAGCTTCAGTCAACCACAGACATATAATAATACTCAGAACAATAAGATCGGGAATAGAAATGAACGCAAGTCTCAATACAAAAAAGTCTGCCACTTACGGTGGGGGGAAAGCTGCGCGCGCAATAGCCAGTGCTTCAATGTATCGATGTTGAATAGTCGATAAAACGTCGATAAAATTCTAGAATATTACGAGGTTGGTTTCATAGTTTTTATACTATGGGTAACAAAATATATATAACACTAGTTTTAGCCCGTGGCTTCGCCCACGTGAATATATATTAGAGATTTTTATTTTTCACGAACGATCCTTAAATGTATCAGAGATGAAGACTATCCTATGTGTTACTCTATAACTTCCTAACAATAGTGAATTACGCGCGGACGAAGGCCGCAGGCACAATCTAGGATTAGTATTTTACGTATTGATGGAGATAGAGAAATTGTAGAACAAGTTATTTAATTCCTATACAAGCAATAAACAATAAACATCTTGGACAATTTCAAGGTTGGTATAGCATTCTGTTTTAATTTTCTTCTATTGTTTGACTGTATTATAAAACAGGAACTTTCAAAATGTTGGGAACATACTGCTGGGCTAGTACGTTTACGAGTCCATTTAGTGTTGTTCCCACAAGCTTGTATCCACACAGTCCTATTTACTACGTCTTTAGGGAAACTAAAAAACAAAATTACCTACGCATAGAATACAAACTAAAACACAAAAAACGAGCCCCTTTGGCATGATAGGCTGTCTATACTGTTTAATGAGTTTCTGTCGGAATTTCTTCCCAGTGAAGTCGTCATTAAATGCTAGTAGTTTGTAGCTTTGGATTTGTAATATGATACAGTTTATCACGTACAGACAAGTATCCTATTCACGATTAATTTAATTATGTATTAAGCATGCTTATATTAAATATTTACTTTAATTATTTAGAAAAACGAGTTTTTAAAATTTACTTACGTAAATGCATTCGAAGGTATATCAATTCTTAAAAACCTAGCAGGAAAAAGAGGATTATTGATACATATCGTACCCAAAACGATCCTCTTGAGGAAGTTAATAAAAATGTCGATAACACTTACAGTTGTTTTTGTGATGTCCCATCACTAAATTTGATGACGTGTCAAACAGTGTTGCTAGAGTCTGAAGTTAAAATTGTCTATTCTTTAATATATTAACAACTAGAATAACGTTATTTTACTCTTTCGCTGTTCATTAAAAATTAAGAAGTACTTAAATATCGATAAGGATAGTATAAGTTTACGTTTTTATATTTAGTAAATTTGACGATAGCAGAATTCTTATTGTTTTATTGTATTATAAACTTGCTGATAATTTGACGACCTCCGTGACCCAACAACGGTCATCACGCCGAACTGTCACACCGGAGGTCCCGGGTTCGATCCCCTGTGAAGATAGAAAATGAACTTTTACAGATTGGCCTGGGTTTTGGATGTTTATCTATATATGTAGGTACGTTTTTGTTTTAAAATATTGTATCATTGAGTTAGTTTCCCGTAACACTAGTTTCAAACTTACTTTGGAGCTAACTCAATCTGTGTGATTTGTCTGTGCGTTTGTAGTAGTGTACCCCTCCGTGTGTACCCCGGGGATTCGTTCCCGTGAGAATTTCAGGATAAAAAGTACCCTATGCGCTATTCCCGGTATTTTTCTACCCGTGTACCCAATTTCATCGAAATCCGCCCAGTAGACTTTGCGTGATTGAGTAACAAACATCCTCACAAAAACGCATTTATTATATTAAGTATGATTTATTTATTACTAGCTTTTGCCCGCGGCTTCGCCCGCGTGAATTTCCCACGGGAACAGTGCTTTTTCCCGGGATAAAAAGTAGCCTATGTGCTATTCCAGGTCATTATCTACCTCTGTACCAAATTTCATCGAAATCCGTCCAGTAGATTTTGCGTGATTGAGTAACAAACATCCTCACAAACTCACATCCAAACATTCGCATTTATAATATTAGTATGGATTGAATACAACAAACAAAATAGTATTTTTAAATAGGAGTAAACCCCGATATTAAATTTGTTTAAAATTTACCCCAATAAATGGTAATTGGGGAGGAAGATGAGATTTATAGGCAACACTGTCGTTGATGATGTCCTTGTCGTTTTTCGCTAATTTCGTGTATTATTTAACAAAATAACAATCACAGGTGAAATATTATATTGTTCTTTTAAAGATTGGAGGTATGTGTCCTTTTTTTGCACTCCGAAACACTGCAACTCGGCGTTTTTGTTGAGTATGAGCGTGCTCTTGTACTTTTTCCAGAGGGAAAATGACTGTAATGGCCAATTCATTGATATTTAATCTGAGAAGTACACAGTAGGACTCTTTACTCTGAAAAAAGGTTACTTTTGCCTTAGCTCTTGACCGATAAAAACGAACGAGCTGTTATCGTCAATGTCAATGTGACATAACATGACATTCTAAATTCATTCATTCAATATTTTTTGTTTTGTTTGTGATTGTGATTGTGAAAATGTGAAGCGAACATTCGCGAATTTTGCGAAACATTGTGTTCTCTATTTAGTTTGTGATTGTGTGAAGTATTTTTGATTACATGGTAAATAAGAATAAATAAGAGCGAAAGAAAAATATCTCTGTTGAAATGCCTGACGCAGTAGCTGCCTGTCGCATCTGTTTGGCTGTGGACGTGCGGCTGTTGCCCATCGCCGGCTCGCTGCAGCTGGTGTACGAGAGGATCACCAACAATGCAGTAAGTGCAACCGCAACTAAATTCTGCTCATCTCTACTAATTACTTCATTTGGAAGAAAACAAAATGTGTTTAACTGTTGTGTTGTGGACATTTCAGCTGCACATGGCTGACGGGAGGCCCGTGGCGGCGTGTTATATCTGCTACGCTCAGCTTAACAAGTGCCTCAAGTTGATGCGGGCTTCTGCTTGGGCAGAGAATGTGCTGAATGCTATAGTGCACAGACAATCAGAGGTAGAACTTCAATTTTTGTGATATTATAAAATGTGAATTATGTCTTTACTAGCTTTTGCCCGCGGCTTCGCCCGCGTGAATTTCCCACGGGAACAGTGCTTTTTCCCGGGATAAAAAGTAGCCTATGTGCTATTCCAGGTCATTATCTACCTCTGTACCAAATTTCATCGAAATCCGTCCAGTAGATTTTGCGTGATTGAGTAACAAACATCCTCACAAACTCACATCCAAACATTCACATTTATAATATTAGTATGGATTAGTCTGTTTGACAGTAAGGTTGTGTATATTGACAGATAACTGAAACATCAATATCATTGGTGGACCGTGAAGCTATCGGCCTGTGTGGGTCACTACGGTACTCCATAGCTGAATATACTAACACGGATGTACCAATCCCTGTTGTAATCAAAATTGAGCCAGAGTCAGATGTTGCTAATGCTGACATTGGATATGAGGAACCAGAGGAAGGTAAGCATCACAGACATAATATTACCTAGACCCCGCAAGTGTATGTACTTCACGTGTAAAAAGGAAGATGATTCAACTTTATTTAACGCTCGTTCATTCAGTCCGCGGTCGAATGTTCTCGCAGTCAGACGTATTACAAAAAGTAAAAAATGCCTAATTGCGCGGTATTGAGTTGAAGAAACAATACACAAAAAGGGGGACGAGATAAAGGAAACATTTCTTTTCATTGGTAAGTAATTTTGTTTTAAAATGGTGTTGTTTTTAACTAAAAAAACAATTATTTTGTGTTCCCGGCACGGATTTGGCGATTTTACAAAGAAAACTATGTATGCGAGTGTGTATTGTTGATTTAAAATACATTGCCGCTTTTAAAAGGAGTGTTGTAAGGCTTATCTTTAAAACACGCAATGAATGTTAAAACGAACTATACGTTCACACGTCGTTTAGCTTAGTGGTACGATCACTAATCTCATTTTTCTGTCAAAAAAGGCAAATAGTGCTGTACCGCACAGAAAAGCTAATCGATTCTAAAAGCCTAATCGATTTGGAAACAGAGGAATGATAATAACAGAGGAATGATATTCTGTGTCTGTGCAGAGCAACTACGCTCTGCTGCCAGAAAATGTGGCAGAGAGAATCCGGACAAACGAAGCGGCGGGAAGAATTCTGTACCGGAACTTCACCGGGAAAAAACCACCGGTAAAAATAAGTACCGGGAAAAAGTCTCCACGCGGCACCACGTTTGCCCGACTAAAACCTAACTAACTTAACGCAGTCTGCTACCACCGTAGCTTATGAAGGGAGCTACAGGGCCCTATATGATAACCTAACCTATAAATTAACTACAATTGAACACTTACCAAATTAAATCTTCTTTCTCTTCGGATCCAAACTTGAGTGTCTTCGGGAAGGGGGAATTCCTAATCACCCTACCTAACCCTTGAGATCTCAATTCCCCAGGACAAATAAATAGATTTCTTCCCGTAGTTTCACTCGGGAACAGCCAGATGTGAACAGCCAGCCACGTTTCACCTCTCACAAGAAAAAGTCACAATAACAGAGTTTTTCACAAACACAAATTCAATAGTTATTTAACAAACAGGAGATTCACAATTATCACTCAAACTAAACAACAAGCAAAAGACGCGAGACCGCTCCGCGTATTAAAATCAAACCGATATCGCCCGGGACAATGCAATGGCGGACCACACGCGACGCCATCCACGCTAGCAATGTGAGAACCCCAAAACGCCTGGCGGCGATAACAGGAAACGCCTGCGTTTAGTTTTACCCAATATATTACAAACATCCCCCCGTCCCGGTCTGAGAAGCAGACCGCTAGCTTACTCTACGGGAAGGCGGGCGAGAGAGGTCACACCTCTCCTTAAAATCGAACCGTCGACCAACACCTCAGCCACACGCGGAGTGCCATCTCCGCCAAGAATCAAACGTAATATGCGAGCTCGTCGCCAAAGCAATGAGGGCAAATTTGCCTCTTTTAACAATACTAAATCACCCTCCCTGGGAGGCTCAGTCCTGTCTGTCCACTTCACTCTTTGCTGCAGCAAATGCAAATATTCAAGCGACCAGCGACGCCAAAAGTCCTGGCTCATTTGCTGCAACATTTGAAAACGCGACAACCGATATACGCGTTCATCCTTCCACGGGTATTCGGGCAGGGCATTCAACGGCCCTCCCACCAAAAAATGACCAGGGGTGAGAGCTTCCAAGTCATTTGGATCTGGAGATAGCGGACAGAGAGGACGAGAGTTGAGGACCGCCTCAACTTTACAAAACACTGTGGCCAGCTCTTCAAAAGTTAGAGCCGTTTCTCCGATAATGCGGCGGAGGTGGGTCTTTGCGGATTTCACAGCCGCTTCAAAAATCCCTCCCCAATGGGGAGCAACTTGGGGGACTAAACTTCCAGGTTATTCCCCTTTGGGCAGCAATTTGACTTAAACTAGTACAATTTTTATCAATAAACACAGAAACATCCTTAAGATAATTTACAGTTCCTTTATAGTTTGTGCCATTGTCAGACCTAATAAGGGAAGGTAGACCTCGACGCGAAACAAAGCGATCCAACGCGGCGACGAAGGCCTCCGTAGTCAGAGCCGATACCACCTCCAAATGGACAGCCTTGGTGGCCAAACAAACAAATACACACAAATAGCCCTTCACAATACGGGCATTACGAAAGGGAGAAGCCTTGATCGAAAAGGGACCGGCAAAATCGGTTCCAACGCCGTCAAACGGTCTCGAAGGTCGGATTCGATCAGCGGGCAAATCACCCATCTGTGGTTGCATCGTGGATGCCTTCAACCTATAACATGCAATACATCGAAACAGAACGCTACGGATTGCTCTTCGGGCAGACAAAATCCAAAACTCGCGTTGCAAAATAGCCAACAAAGCATTGCACCCAGCATGGGCGTTACGAATGTGTCGATCAGACACCAAAAGCTGCACCAAGGGTCCGCCCTTGGGCAACAACAGAGGATGGCGAGTCTCATATGGAAGATCCGCCTTCCGGAGCCTGCCTCCAACCCGAAGAAGCCCATCCGAGTCGATGTACGGGTTCAAACGAGCGACCGCGCCCTTCAACTTAGCGCGTGCGTCGCGCAAGATACGAAGCTCTGACTCAAACCGTCCGGTCTGCACGACACGGACCCAATGCAACAATGCGCTCCGGCGCTCTTCTGCACCTGCAATCGGCTCCAACCGCTTTGCCTGTGGGTTTCTACAATTATGTATGAAACGCTTAATCCAACTGGTAACACCCAGAAGCTTATCCAAACTGCTATACCGAGCAAGTAGCCAATCCGGCTCCGACGTCGTCTCAGCGACTACAGCATGTACACGGAGCCCAGTCAAACTCAAAGAAGTAACATCTGTCTGACAGACAGGCCAAGATGTTTCTGATCCCATCAGCCACTCTGGACCCCACCAGAGCGGGTGTGACACCAATTCTGGTGCCGTACAACCTCGGGAAGCACAGTCCGCTGGGTTAAGCTCTCCCGGCACATGTCTCCATGTTATATCAATTCCGATATTCTGGATTTGGGAAACCCGATTTCCCACAAAAACCTCCAAGGTATGTGGGGCCGCGCGCAACCATGCAAGCGCGACCTGGCTATCCGACCAGGCGAAGATGTCCCGTATCTCGACCGTGGCCGCCAGCTCACATGCAACGTGATGCAACAATTTAGAGAGAAGGTGAGCTCCACTCAACTCAAGCTTGGGAATAGTCAGCCTAGTCCTGATGGGGGCGACCTTGCTCTTCCCTAACAAAAGCGAGACATTGACCCGGCCATCGGCGTCAACTGTCCGCATATAGACTGACGCGGCGTAGCCTCGCTCCGACGCGTCACAAAAGCCATGCAGGCTGGCTCGATATTTCCCGGGGGCAATATTCGACGAGGCAAGGCAATCCGATTGACTTCCTTAATCGATGAAAACAACTCGAGCCAATCATCCAATGGAGAGCCAAACAGCGGCTCGTCCCACGAGACGCCCAAAGTCCAAAGTCTCTGAAGAAGACACTTTGCAGAGAATATCACTGGACTGATCCAACCGCTTGGATCAAACATACGGGCTATTACGGACAACACCGTTCTCTTAGTCCAGACTTTTGGTATTTCCAAGTCCACTTGGAATGTAAAAATATCGGTTAGCGGCTGGTACTGCATGCCCAGCACCGCTATCCTGTTGGGATCATCCACATCCTCAAACAGGTGAGGGTTCTGTTGGTGATCCTCCGGGATCCCTTCTAGAACTCTAGGCTCATTAGACAACCACTTACGTAGCTCGTAGCCACCTGTCTTCAATATTTCAATCAATTCATCCCGCAGTAGGAGGGCCTCCTCAATACTTTGGGCTCCGGTGCACACGTCATCAACATACAAGTCACGTGACAGCACGGAAGCCCCACGGGGAAAGCGGATCCGTTCCCGCTCTGCCAATTCAAGCAATGATCTGATGGCGATATAGGGACTAGATTTCAAACCATACGTGTTTGTGTTGAGTTCATACACCGTCACAGGATCCTCAGGGCGCTCACGCCAGAGTATCAACTGGAATCGCCTGTCCTCAGGATGTATGACTGTCTGGCGGAACATCATCCGGATGTCCGCACCAAAAACCACTTGATGTCTTCTAAAGTTCAAGATGATGTCAATTATGTCCCTATGCAATTTGGGACCCGGAATGCAAACACAGATTCAACGAAACCCCGTTCGAAGTGGGTGCGGACCCATCGAAGACGGTCCTCAATTTGCCTGTTGAGGCCTTCACCACCGCGTGGTGGGGCAAAAAATAATGCTCAGTTGAGCTCCAATCAACTCGAGCCGGAGACATGTGACCCAAATCCTCGTACTCGCGCATAAATTCAATATATTTATCGCGAAGTACGTGGTCACGCTGCATGCGTCGCTCCATGGACAGCAGTCGTTTCTCCGCAAGCGCCCTACTTTGCCCTAGGCTAGGACGAGAGGCAACAAAAGGTAACCTAGTTACAAACCGACCGGAGGGCAACCTCTCCGTGGTTGATCGAAAAAGGGCTTCGCACTCAGCGTGTTCCGGATCCATCCTGGAACTCATAGGTGGCTCCTCCACCTCCCAAAACCTTTGCATGGTCTTGGCCAAGGACGCAGATGCGACAACCGGTGGCTCCTTCCGCGGTGCCATTATCAAACACAGGGCCCATCAGGGCAAAACCAAAAATCGTAGACACTGCCATCAGTGAAGACGAACCCAGAGCCTTCTGTGTACCCAACAAAATCCAACCCAATACGTCCGAGCCCAGGAGCAAGTCCACTGGGCCGGGATGAAAGACAAAGGGGTCGGCCAAATCCAGACCCGAAACCAAAGACAACACACCCGGCGGTATGTCTGTCGAGGGGTGCCAACCCGCAATGGTATCCATTACCATAGCCGAAGTCGTGATCCTCATTGTGGAGGACTTCAGCGAAGAAAAGGTGACAAGTGTCTGGCCCGTCAGACACTTCACTTGTATGCCACCAACTCCAAGAAGTGGCACAGGCGAGTCTTCCACGACTAAACCTAACTGGCGTGCCACTCGAGTGGTAACCAAACTGCTTTGAGCCCCTGAGTCCAACAGAGCTCTCAAATTAATGGCTTCCCCCCACGACCCCATACGCGGACCACCGCGGTAGGGAGCAGAACCGTCCGCGGCTCTGTCCCAGCAAGGGAGCAAGCTAGTTACGGGCTCCCCACTCTCTCCAAACCAGGGGCGCGCCACTGACCCGGATAATATGTCGGGCGAGTGCACATCCCCATCTGAGGGGGCATAACCCGCGGCCCGGCCATACCTATGGTACGGCGGGTGGTACTCCAGCCGTGGGTACTCGTGCAGCGGCGGAGAAAACCGCTGCGGCTGCATGTGGTGGGTAGTGGTAACCCGCGTGGAGGGGGGTGTCCCCACTCTCCCGTCCGATCTAGGGCCCCCGCCCATGGGGGCCCTATCCGGGGCCTGGCCAGCTACATACTGGCCATGACCTTGGGGCGCGTGGTCCCGGTCCGCCAAGACCCGCGCAGGTACGCGACCCCCCTCCCGAGGGGGGGTGCGACGAGCGAAGCCGCGTCCTCCGTCCGGTGGTGGAGGGCTTCGCGCAGGAGCGCCCCCGCCCATAGGGGACCCCTGCCTCAACATCCGGGTGCCATCCCCGTTGCGGTTCATGCAAAGCATCGCGTGGTGCCGCCCACGGCATGCACTGCATGGTATGGCACTGGGACAGTCACGTGCATAGTGACCGCCCAAACAATAAAAGCAAAGTTCATGCCGCTTTGCCATGCGGCGCCTATCTTGTACTGGCAGTCTCTGCCAGTCCCTGCATTGTAGCAGGCTGTGGCCCATCCGGCCACATTGCAGGCAGTCCGCGTCCCTCGCGACTGCTGCCGTGTGCGCAACCCGCACACCAGCTCCACGCGGTGGCGGTTGCCGTCCCTGTTGGGGCCTACGTTCAGGCGCTCTGGATGGCGCTGAGTCCGTCATGGTATTCTCAGCCGCCCGTGCCTCAAACTCCAAAAACTTCACCAAGTCAGTGAATGTTGGTAGGGTGGTGCTATCCCGTTCCGCATTCTCGCGCTCAAATCGCGAGCGGATGTCATTGGGCAATTTGCCCAATACAATGTGCACCAGCAAAAAGGACCATTGGTCCACCGGCAGCCCCAGTGTGCGGAGCGCGTTACAGGCCACTGTAACGGGCGTGAGCAACTGCAGGCGCAACTGTGCCCTGTTGGCCACCTTGGGCAGGGCCATCAACTGTGCGGCGTGCGCATCCGCTAACAAACGTAAGTTTTGGTAGCGGGAGTTCAATAACTCCCAAGCCGTATCGTACTGGTCGTCCTCCACCCGGAGGTGCTGGATGAGCGACCGCGCTTCATCCTCAAGAGTGGAGAGGAGGTAGGCCATCTTCTGGGCCTTCGACAAATCCTGTCGTGCTACGACCAGGGACTCAAACATATTTTTATATGCTACCCACTCCTCCATCCTACCCCCAAAGTGGGACAGCTGAAGGGTGGGGAGCCGACCAGTAACCGCTGGTCCTTCCTGTCTAACAGGTGTGCGAGGGGTGGTCCGCCAGCCTGTCTCGCCCTTATTGCGGTCACCGCCTCCGCGATATCATCGTGCAGACTCAGGATCTGGTCCATGTCCGCCATGTGACCTGCGTAGGCCTCCGGGGTAAGATCGGCTTCGGTAAGCGCCGCCATGGCCGCTTCCGCGCTAATCAATCGTGAGTGGAGGTGATCCGCTCTTAGCAGTATGGCGCCCTCCTGTCCTTCCGGGACAGGAGTCCTCCGGCCGTCACAAACCATCTCAATTCGTAGGCGAGTGTCGCCCTAGCATTGGAGGCCTTCGCCATCGCGTCAAGTCACAAACAAAAAATAACAAAAGGTAAATAAAAAACAACAAAATCAAGCAACTACACGAAGAACCGCGGTAGGTATGAGAATGGCACAAACCCGGAACGCACGGTACAAACCGCAAACAAATACAAAAAGGTTACAAATATTCTTATACAAACAAACTAAGAAAAATCTAATAATTTTTACAAACAATTAATTATTTTTTACAAACGAACAAATAGAGGGTAGATAAACTACGCTCTGCTACCAGAAAATGTGCAGAGCAACTACGCTCTGCTGCCAGAAAATGTGGCAGAGAGAATCCGGACAAACGAAGCGGCGGGAAGAATTCTGTACCGGAACTTCACCGGGAAAAAACCACCGGTAAAAATAAGTACCGGGAAAAAGTCTCCACGCGGCACCACGTTTGCCCGACTAAAACCTAACTAACTTAACGCAGTCTGCTACCACCGTAGCTTATGAAGGGAGCTACAGGGCCCTATATGATAACCTAACCTATAAATTAACTACAATTGAACACTTACCAAATTAAATCTTCTTTCTCTTCGGATCCAAACTTGAGTGTCTTCGGGAAGGGGGAATTCCTAATCACCCTACCTAACCCTTGAGATCTCAATTCCCCAGGACAAATAAATAGATTTCTTCCCGTAGTTTCACTCGGGAACAGCCAGATGTGAACAGCCAGCCACGTTTCACCTCTCACAAGAAAAAGTCACAATAACAGAGTTTTTCACAAACACAAATTCAATAGTTATTTAACAAACAGGAGATTCACAATTATCACTCAAACTAAACAACAAGCAAAAGACGCGAGACCGCTCCGCGTATTAAAATCAAACCGATATCGCCCGGGACAATGCAATGGCGGACCACACGCGACGCCATCCACGCTAGCAATGTGAGAACCCCAAAACGCCTGGCGGCGATAACAGGAAACGCCTGCGTTTAGTTTTACCCAATATATTACAAACAGTGTCATGTATTTTTTTTTAGGGTTCCGAACCTCAAAAGGTAAAAACGGAACCCTCGCGAAAATTAAAATAGAATATGTATTTAAATAAAAAATCGAATATCTCAAAAACGGCTGGACCTATTTAGATGCACAACAAACTTAAACATTCTATTAATAATTTCTATGTATATTCCAAGTTTCATCAAAATCGGATCAACGGTTCGAGAGTTATCGCAGAACAAACATGCATACATACAAACAATGTAATTTTTATCCAACTTGATTAAAATCATTAACCTTTCTTTTAGCTTCGCAGTAGTAGAGAAAAAGACAAGTTATTAATGATTTATCATTTCTCTGCCGTTTTCTCATTCCTCTGTCGATGAACTCGAATAATCGATTATAATATCGGTATTGTAAAATTGCTTACAGTATCACTTTGGAAAGTAAAGGGCGGCGGCGGCGACACCTTTGAATCGTTTGCATGGATGGCGAGCGTTCCCATCACTAAATCGCTTATGTGACGTCACAGTACAGGTAGACTTGCGGGGTCTAGGTAATATTATGTCTGTGGTAAGCATTATAAAAAAAAAAAAATTAAATAAGATAAAATAAATTATTATAATATTTAACTCCGCCTGTGCTGCAACGTAGTGCTGCCGGTCCCAAGCCCGGATAAAGGAGGAGGGTTCATCGTAGGGCTAACCCCCCCACATGGTAAAAACCCAGAAGGTTACAAAGTCTAAAACGAGGAAAGAAACCGGACCGATTAAAACACGACGACCTTTGCAAAGAATAATGGACAAACGGAAATGCCTACGAATTGGAACATGGAATGTACGAACCATGCTACAGGCTGGGAAAATGGAGGAAGTTGGATTACAACTGGAAAAGTATAAATTGGATTTAATAGCTCTTCAAGAAATAAGATGGTCAGGAGCGGGCTCCATTGACAAAGACAAATATTCACTCTATTACAGTGGGCCAGACAAACAAGGTCACAATGGAACTGGCTTTATGATTAATAAAAACCTTAGACGGTGTGTACTAGGCTTTGAGCCCGTAAATGAACGGCTATGCAAGATTCGCATAAAAGGGAAAATGTATAACACCACATTTGTATGCGCATACGCACCAACAGAAGAAGCGTCGGACGACATCAAAGACCTATTCTATAATGACCTGCAAAACCTGTGTGCCAAAATACCGAAGTATGACAATCTAATTTTGATTGGAGACTTCAATGCCAAAATAGGCAAGGAAGATGTATATGCGGAAGTCATAGGAAAGCACTCGCTCCACGATGAAACTAGCGAGAATGGTGAGCTTCTTTGTAACTTTGCAGCCGCAAATAATCTTTTTGTATGTGGCACTAAATTTCCACATAAAAATATACACAAAGGCACATGGAAAATACCAGGTACTTCTTTATATAACCAAATTGATCACATCCTTGTCAGTAAGCGCAGACTATCTAATGTGCAAGATGTGAAAGTCTACAGAGGTGATAATTGTGACTCTGACCACTGTTTGGTGGTGTCAACTGTAAGGAATAGGACCTGCTGCGCACAACTATCCAATGGCGAAAAAAGGCCAAAGTGGGACGCAGAAAAGCTAAAACACCTTAGTGTGAAGCTACATTATCAGCAGGAACTATCCAGAAGGCTCAGTGACCGACCCCATAGTGATGATATAGAGCAGGACTGGCATGCTCTCAAAGCATCCATAACAGAAGCGGCCACACAAACAATAGGAGAGAGAAAAAAGACACGAAAGGAGCAGTGGTTTGATGATGAACTCGAGCAAGCATTGGACATCAAAAATGAAGCTCGTATGAAATTCATCCAAAATCATAGCGCAGAAAACGAGAGATTATACAAACAGGAAAGGGACAGATGTCGGAAAATGGCAAAACGAAAAAAAAGAGTCTAAAAACCGCGAAATACAAGAACTTGAAGATATGCATAAGCGGAATCACTCCAGAATATTCTTCAAGAACGCACACAGATTCAGGAAAGGATACCAACCAAGAATCTCATCCTGCCGAGAATCGGGTACAGGGAAGCTACTCACCGAAAAATCAGACATACTGGAAAGGTGGCGGGAACATTTCAATGAGCTATTGAACACTCGCCATCACATACCTTATCGTGCTGATATTTACTTCGATGCTGAGCAACAACTACAGCCCCTTCCCTGGATGAAGTAATCAATGTGCTGCAGGGGCTTAAAAACAACAAAGCGCCTGGGCTGGATTCACTTACATCAGAGCTGCTTAAACACGGCGGCCCTGTGCTTGAAGAGAGGCTGCATCGTCTAATATTGAAGGTGTGGACAGACGAGCAGATGCCAAGTGAATGGAATCTCGGCATTATCGTACCTGTTCACAAAAAAGGTGACAAGACTGTTTGCAGCAACTACAGGGGGATCTCGGTTCTATCGGCGGCGTACAAAGTATTTTCAGGGATTCTTTACAGGCGACTGAAAGTATATTCTGAGGAAATCCTGGGGAATACCAATGTGGATTTAGACCAGACCGATCTACAACTGACCAAATACATCTCATGCGTCAAACGCTGGAGAAAGCCTACGAATATAACATCAATCTACACCATATATTCGTGGACTTTAAGCAGGCCTTCGACAGTGTTGACCGCAGTCAGATATCCCACAGTATGCTAATGCTGAGAATACCTAGCAAACTAGTTCGCCTAATCGAGACGACGCTCAGTCACTCCACGGCAGTCGTTGCCATCCAAAACGACTTATCCTCTCCCTTCGCGATCCTCTCAGGTGTCAAGCAAGGTGACGCGCTGTCCACCATAATATTCAACCTAGTATTAGAGGCTGTCTTTCGTAATCTTACAATTGGTGGTGGACTGATCGACTATAACACCTCACAGGCTGCAGCATATGCCGATGATATTGTCATCACCAGCCGATCAAGGAATAGAATGGTCGACCATTTCCTTGACCTAGAGAGGCAGGCTTCTGGCTTTGGTCTACAAATAAATATAGGCAAAACGAAATACCTTGCGACGACACGGCAACAACTTGCGCAAACACAAGATATTGCAGTGGACAGCAGCAGTATTCAACAGGTGGACGAATTCAAATATTTAGGTTCAATACTAACTGCCCAAAACAACACGGACACCGAAATCAAGGCTAGAGTATTAGCCGGTAATAAATGCTTTTACTCATTGAAGAAGCTGCTTAGCTGCAAGCTCCTCAGCATACGGTCAAAGCTAACTATCTACCGCTCCATAATAAGACCGGTTGTCACTTACGCCTGTGAGACCTGGGCTTTGACCCAAAAGACGAAAGCAAGTTAGCAACCTTTGAAAGAAAAGTGCTCCGTCATATTGCTGGTCCAATCAGAGAGCCAAATGGTTCCTATCGAACTCGAATGAACCACGAACTCGATGCACTTGTGGAGAAGGAAACCATAGTCAGGTTCTGTAAGGCGCAGCGACTAAGATGGGCGGGACACCTAGAACGCATGCCAGAAGATAGAGCTCCTAAGGTCATGTCAAGATGGACGCCGCAGCAGAAACGACCCAGAGGCAGACCAAGGAAGAGGTGGATGGACTGTATTGCAGAAGACCTCAAGAAGATGGGCAAATTTAAGAACTGGAGGAACGTGGCAAAGGAGCGTGACAGGTGGAGAAAACTCGTTGAAGAGGCTAAGACCCACAAAGGGTTGTAGCGCCGTTGGAAGTAAGAAGTAAAATAAATTATTCCGATACTCAAACATTCACTGATATTTCCATTGATATCTGTTCACAATTAATACAAATATAACTGATTCAGAAATAACATTGCTGATGATTGATTGAGAGATGGCAGATGCTAGGTCACTATTACGGATCCAACATGAGAATCATGTGTGCAGGTTCCCTGCAGCTAGCAGGCGCGGCCAACATTTGTAAATCGTATAGCGATTCTGATGAAGAAGACCCCGTCAGTCCTTCACTGCCACGTGACACAGAGATGGACGCAACAGAGCAGGGAGAGCTTGGGGAAGGTAGGTTTTTTTCTTATTACAGCTCCTCCATTATCTGTTCACAAGTTAATACAAGTGTGATTGATTCAGCAATGTTAAAGACTGAGAGATGGCAACTGCTAGTTCCAAACAAGGGAAACTTGTCACAATGGGTGATTTTCCGAGATCCAAATTAAAAAAACAAATAGTCCCAGATGACTTCACAGATTCTTAAAAGGCGATTCCATACAGAAAGCAAAAATGCATGGGATTGGCATTTTTTTTTAAATAAAACCTAATAAAAAAAACTGGCCAAGTGCGAGTCAAGCTCGTGCACCGAGGGTTCCATATTCATTTCACATTATAGCTCTAACAAAAAGACCAACTAGTTTCAAAAACAAACTTAACTTTGCTGTTCGATCCCTAGGATTCATACTTTAACAAGCACAAAAATAAGTTTGTAACGGTTTTTTTTAGACTTCCAACAACATATTTACAATTTTCAGATTAATTCCTGTATAAATACTGTTAGACATTGCCTTATGCCAAACATAATTTTAGGTCAACGGGAAGAACCTCATAGGTTTGATTTCTGTCTAAAATCGCAAAATATGCAAACAATCTTCTTTTCGAGATTTTCTTACATTGGTTTTTTTTCTTAATTTGACCTGTCAGAATCCATCCCATGCGGGTCCATCATGAGAAGCGTGTGTGCAGGTCCCCCGCAGCCAGCAGACGCGGCCGACATTTGTGAATCGGAAAGCGACTCTGATGAAGAAGACCCCGTCAGTCCGTCACAGTCTCGCGACACAGAGATGGACACGACAGAGCAGGGAGAGAGAGGGGAAGGTAGGATTTTCACTTGTTTCAGCCCCTTCACTATAGGAATCTTTATACTAACCTTCAATAACAGTCAAATCCTCTATTATGATGCC